>OW386167.1:20000000-20355467 GCA_936431705.1 Cheilosia pagana | reverse complement strand
TTTTAGCATTGAAGTCCCCGAGTACAACTTTTACATCATACTCCGGACAGGCTCCGTAGGCTCCATCCAGGAGGTCATAAAACTCCTCCTTGATGGGGTCTTCAGACTCGTCGGTAGGGGCGTGTGCACATATAAGGCTTATGTTTTGGAAAGTAGCTTTGATGCGGATCACAGAAAGGCGATCACTTATCGTCTTAAAGTCCATGACTTTTGTCCTAAGCCGATTTCCCACGACGAATCCGCATCCTAATACATGCAGTCTTTTGTTGCAGCTGTAATAAATGTCACAATTTTTTCTCTTCATCATACCTGATCCTATCCATCGTATCTCCTGGATCGCGGTTATATCTGCCTTGTACCGCATGAGGACAGACTCAAGTTTTTGAGTAGCACATGGGGTGTAAAGTGTTCGTACATTCCAGGTACATGTGCTGGTTGTGTCTCTCCCATAACTAGTGTTTTTTTTCCATGGTCGGGAAGTTACCCCGACGGCACAACCCCCAACCTGGAGGACCAGGCCCTTGTTTTGACCCTAGAACAGCGGGCGGGAAAAACCCGATGTCAGTAACCCATTTTGGGATTTGAGCGCTGCCGTTGACCCATTAAGGGCTCATCCGCCACCAACTCTTTTCCAACACCCTGACTCAGTATTGGAAGTCCCTATAGACCTGGAGTCCAAATATGTCGAAGCAGCTCATATAGGGATTGCACCTACCAGTTCGCCTAACTGGAGATGTAGGCTCCACCGTTGATTCCATCTAGAGAATTCCTCCGCTGTCGCCTAACAGGAAGTGCCTTAGTGAAAGGACACTTCTCCCCCCTCTCTCGTTCGCTGCCACCAACGATCTTCCACAGGGGTTGGTTACCCCATCTCCATTCGAGGTACTAGGCACCCACCAGTCACCAACGTGGAGGTGAGAGTAGGAGTTGATAGTGAGAGGCTATAGGATAAGCAAAATAAAAAAATCCCTTGTTAAATTCAACAAATGCTTAACCTAGATAATTATCGGGGCTAACAGCTTCGCGGCGATAGAGAAAAGTATAGCCAACACAAATTTGTGTATGTTATCGATAACTTGTATGGAAATTTCATAAATGACATCTGACATGTTGACAAAAATTAAAATAAAAAATTCAAATTTAAAAAAAAATTTCTCAGCAAGCGGAGGAAAAAAGGCAAATTACCAAGAAATGGAATATCTGAAACAATACACAATAATTTACTGTGTTAACTTGATTAATTTTTCATTTTGGTACCTCTGCTTCGTTATAATTTTTCATATAAAACATTTTATCAAATTAAATTTTTCAAATGTAAAATTTACTGTCAATGTCAATTTCACCATCAGATTGATGCGTTGCCAACTTATGGTTTTATTCTTCGATGTTCGTTTTTTTCGGCAATCCTTGATAGAGGCGCTGATAGGGACGAAAGAAACAAAGCTGTTGTAAAGGCAGTTTAACTTTAACATAGAAAAACTGACCAATATCATTCTGTTATGTTAAAATGTAGTATTCCCGAATTCTGCCCCACTCCTCCTAAGATAATTGGCACATTCAAAAATTTAGTTGCCTTAAGTCTAAAAGATTGGTCTGGAGTAGATGTAACCTGAACGCAAAAACTAGATTCGTCGGGAACGTCACTTGTACTACGTCAGCCACATATGCGAACTGTCAACAACTGTACTCAGTCACGAATTTCTTGACTAGATTCTTCGGCTACCCCTCCATAGACGATAACTGACACAGCTGCCCATGTGACCGACCTTGGCCATTTAAAACTGTGATACATGCAGTCAGTCATCTGTCAGACTTACTAAAATAGATACTTGAACGTCCCCAATGGAGTACAGAGATATATAACTTTCCAGTGGAAAAGCAGCCTGCCAGAGATGATTGATTAAAAGAAATCGATAACTTTCGCACGTCTATCCTTCCAAAACCCACTTGTTTACATTGCTGGTTTCGTGACTTCAATCTTTGTCTGTGAATACGTGTGACCAACAAAAAAAGCCATTGCCGGCCACAACTCTTTTTAATACTACTAAGAAATTCTGTCAATTTTTTAAAAGATTAAATATTTAGTAAAAGAATTTGACCAGGAACTTCGAAAAACGTTTATTTGCCCAACGCAGCCACAGTCGATAACACAATGGAAATCCACATTATCTACCCTGTACCCTGTTATTAACAGTCTAATGGAAATTGTGCTCTGTCTATGCTGAGAACTGTCAATGTGTGCCCGTTTTGTCAAAAAAAGGTTTTCTGTTTGTTTCACTTCTTCTTTGAGTCATCTAGTGATTCACTTTTCACTTGTTTCTGAAATCGATAGTAAAGAAAACAATTTTTCAGCGTTCTTAAAAAATTACAATTTTACTAATATCTATCTGTTTTTGAGTTAATTTAGCTAGAAGTATTCAAACTGGGGAACGAAATGTCTGTCTCGGCAATGGAAAGTATCCTTTTCAAAAAAAAAAAAACATCTAAAAGTTTATGTTTATTTACATATTTTAATTCTTTGATTAGCTAAAAAAACAATCCCAACCAAATTTCCTTAACTCTAAAATTTCTTAAGAACATATGTTCAACCTAAAATTTGCCGTCAAGGATTTGGAACGACAGTCAAAACGATGCGAAAAGGAGGAGAAGGTCGAGAAAGCGAAGGCGAAGAAAGCTATCCAAAAGGGCAACATGGATGTGGCCCGAATTCATGCCGAGAATGCAATTCGTCAGAAAAATCAAGCTGTGAACTATCTAAGAATGAGTGCTCGAGTTGATGCGGTTGCCAGTCGAGTACAATCGGCCCTAACTACAAGAAAGGTAACCACTTCCATGGCTGGGGTTGTCAAGGCTATGGATGCTGCAATGAAGGGAATGAATTTGGAAAAAATCTCTAATCTTATGGATAAATTCGAAACGCAATTTGAAGATCTAGATGTACAGAGCTCTGTGATGGAAAATACAATGTCAGATACGACAACGACATCTGTTCCACAGGGTGATGTTGATAGCCTACTGCAACAGGTTGCCGATGAGGCTGGGTGAGTCACCTTAATGAATTAAAGTTTCAATTATAATAGGTCAAATTAGTTACTGAAAGTTCGGCTTTGAAAATCAATCAAAAACTGCGATATGCGTTCGTGACATACCACTGTATCAGTGGATACTTTTTAGACAAATTGATAACCTGCGCATGATATCGTGTTGGATGGGAAATTTCTGGGTCAAATCTTTTGTCTCTTATAGCTAAGGCAGTAGAATCTACACAGACTAACTTTAAACAAATTATTCACCCCTATCGAGGTATCCGTTTGGAACGGAAAATTCTCCGCAACGCATACTATGTCGGAGGCTCAAATTACATTCGAGGTATCCCATTTCGGAAAGGAAAACACTTTAGTCGGAGGCACTTCATCACACTTTTCCAAATAGATGTTCCGAAGAATACCTCGAAGCGAATATCCTCAAAATCGTATAAAATCGGAGAATTTTCCGTTCCGAACGGATACCTTGATAGGGGTGATTGTCAGTTATTTGGTTGCGCAGATGCATTTTTTGGTAATATATCTATATTTTCGAACAGTCTCTTTCGATTTGAAACATACGTGAAGTTGGCTACTAGCAGTCCATATAATATAAAAAGTAAATATTTTTTTATCATTTGCATCAGGGTTTAATGGCAGATAGGTAGTGTATCAGGACCAAATAGCTTGCGAAGCCCAATCAGGAATATTTTCTTTGGTATTGCCAACATATTTGTAGAAACTCGATTAATAGATAATTTTTACCAACAATGTCAAACTTTAATCCTTTTTTTTTTCTAGCTTGGAACTGAACATGGAATTACCCAGCGGACCTCAAGGCTCAACAATTGGCGCATCTACTCAAGTATCGCAGGAACAAGATGAACTCACTCAGCGCTTAGCTCGTCTTCGACAGGCTGAATAATATAGAGAACTGGCGTCTTATCACGTTTACCAATTACACATGTATATTTCCTAACATAGTCCTTAAAGGAATTGGATGAACATTCATTTTTTAATTTTGTTTTGACATTTAGTATATGCTTAAAAGAAGAATTAATATAAAAATAAAATCTGAACACCTACACTTATTAATAAAGTTACTCAGTCGTATTTTTTGTAGTTGCAGATTCTGTGTGTGCTCCTGGCGGTGCTGGTTGCTGTTTTTTTATTCGTTTTTGTTTGTTGGGTCCCCGGACACGGGGTTCTGTAGAATTGCTTGGTTTAGGTTTGGGCCCACGTTTAAGTTCGGTTTTACGAGTCCGATGTGGCACAACCATTGGCACATGCCGCCAGCTATCGTTGTAACGATCCAAACGTTTTTTTAATATTTCTACGTCTCGTGTGCGCCTTTTCCATATTTTCTTTGTATTTGTTATTCTAAATTTTAAACATTTTTATTAAAGAAAAAGTAAATGAGCAGTATTTACCGAAGTACCAAACGTTCGTTTTCTGTTTGAGTATCCTGACATTTTCGATACAGCCGTTCCACTAGAACCTTATATTTTTGAAGATCTGCTAGTATTAACATGTCCTTTACGGCAGTTATTTTTATATTTCTCCAAAAGAACAATAGTATGTATTGTAAATCTAAAACAACAACTTAAAATATAGTTATCTAGCAGCAATATAAACTGTCAACCATAAACTATATAAAATAGACAGTCAGCTTAGTGGAACATATCAAAATTCCAAGCCATATCCAAATTCCAAACTACACAGTGTAGTCTACCGTCAAAAAAAAATATCTGTGATAGACATAACGTCAAAACAAATGTATTATTGCTCATAAGCAAGAGCAGTCGTTGCATACTAATACACTATAGCCATAGAAACGCCATGTTGGCATTTCACTTACACCACGGTGTGTATATCTAAACAAGAAAGGGCCATACATAAAGCTTCTCGCTTTATCATTACAAACTGTCAAATTGAATGAAAAATTGTATTATGTACTCTATATCGAAACAAAAAAGTCTTAAATAAATTCAATTCAATTCAATTCAGTAGCCTACCGATTTTAAGAAATTTTGAACGAAAATCCTCTCTCGATCTCTCTTAATTTTACTGCTGGGAATAGTAAATTTCAAAATTAATAGCCGCAGGGTGAACAAATTTCAATCATGCTTAGGTATTTTAAGATTCGAAATCTTTCGAAAGTATGTCGAATTCGTAGAATCTGTATTTTGACAATCGAACAGAGGACAAATTCATTCTAATCGAAAGTTCATTTTTCATTCGAATGTTGACTGTATTTTGACTTTCTATTCGTTCGCAATAAATGTCATTTTTTATTCGTCTGCTTTTTCCTAACGCTTAATACAAAGCGACTGTGGTTATTCCGCATTTTCCTGGCGGATTGTTATACAAAAAATTTATTTAAACATCCTACTTAAATTAAAGTAAAATTCTGTATGTTGATTTCCTTTATATAGAACGGATTTAAATTGGACATATGGGGTGAAAACATACCTTCCAAAAATAAATGGATTAAGGGATTGGAAAATAAAATGCATTACTTTTTATCAAGTTTGTCTATCTCAGATAGTTTGGATCAAGTTCAAGTGGATTCGAGGCATCCATTATTCTCTTTCGTTGTTTAATATTGCTCATCGACTTTACACTATAAAGAAAGTTGTTGTTTTGATTTGTATAGTAAAACTCTTTCAAAGTTACGAGTAGTGTGAACAAAGACTTAAGTTGAATAAATAAGAGCGAAAACTCGTAGTTCAATATAACATAACCTTATCTTGTTTGCATATTGCACTTGAATTATATGGGTTCACAATTTAATTTAAGCTATTTGAGATAAGTCCATATTTAAATAGTGTTTTTTTAATTTGTTTTTAAAGTTAAAATTCAAAACACAAAAAAATTTATGTAAGGGACCGAATTGGCGTTAAGAATTCACTGACTATCAATTCTTAATTTGCTAAAAAACGGATAGTTTTATGAATTTTTTAATAAAATGGAAAATAACAAAAAAAAAAGGCGTATACGTATACCGGATTTATAAATCTGAGCGAAACAGGAAGTAATAGAATTTTTATTTCTGGTTTTATCATTTTCAGAGCTCAAATAAGGAATTTTTAAAGGTAGGTATCGCTTCTGGTCTGGTATATTTTTTGTAAATCGGCCAAAAAAAAAACAGTCCATAGGTGAGTTTTCTACTTCAACTAAGAAAAGCAAAGTAGGATTTTCAGACTTGACATTTTCGAGACTCATTTTATTTATTTATCCCAAGTGGAAGTGACTTAGCAGCCAATGTTGAAACCTTTTTCGTGATTTGGGTGGAAATTGCAAACTAAAAGTCGAGACACAAACCTTAGCATTTTATACCATTTAAGCACAAATGGGAAGAACTGTTTTTTTCCGCATTCGTATGCCTTACTTTGCTTTTCTGAGGTAGAAGCTAAAAAGAACACCTATCTACTAATAAACAGCCTGACCAAATACCTCTAGCCTTATAATGTAGTTTTCTATTATGCTTCTGGGGCGAGCGTTCGGAATACAAAAAAAATCTTTTAAGCCCTCTCATTGACGCAAAAAATAATCTTCTAATGATTCTGAGAAGAACAGGGGTTGCATTGTTTGTGTACATGGCATTATATCTATATAATTATGGAGACGTTAAATAAAATCTATGTACGATTGAAGTAAGCAATGCACGAGGATCAGACATTTAATTCATAAATTAATTAAAAGCAGGAGTAGAATAGGGAAACTACAATAATGCAGATTTAAGAAACCTGCTTTCGTTGCATCAAAATATGGCATAATAAAAGTAATTTTAAAATAAATTCTAATTCTTTAAATATATAAATTTTCAACTAAAATTCAATTTTAGGATTTCTCTCTAAACATATAAATATGCAGTATATACCTAAACATATAAATATGCAGTATCTAGTTTAATTGCAATTTCCTTAATGTTTCTTTGTTGTCCTTACTTTGAAAATCGATTATAAAAGCCCAATAGTGAGATATTTATCGTCCTTAAAAGGACGCTTTATTATATTATATAGCTTATAAATTATATGATCTATATGATCTGTGATGGTGGTACAGAAGCATGTTGTGCAGTGCTATTTTTTGGTAAGAGCACCGCCTGGATATTGGGCAACACACCTCCTTGGACAATAGTAACGCTAGCAAGTAATACATTTAATTCATCGTCATTCCTTATAGCCAATTGCAAATGCCGTGGAATAATCCTTGATTTATTATTATCACGCGCAGCATTTCCGCCCAGTTCGAGCAATTCTGCCACCAAATATTCCAATACAGCAGCTAAATAAATAGCACCACCGCTACCAATGCGATCAGCATAATTACCATTGCGGAGGTATCGTTGTATGCGTCCAACGGGAAATTGAAGCCCAGCTCGGCTCGAACGGGTCTGTAGCTTCGCATTTTTTTTACCACCGGGAGCCGCAAGATTACTCATTTTGTCTCCACACAAATACGGTATGATCAAATTCAAACAAATAACATGTAAACAAATTTAACACACTTGAAAAACAAAACTTGAAAGCCCTTCGAATCGAACACTTTCAGCGATCAACGGATTTTCTGGGAATTTTAACATGTCCGAGGGATAAAGGGACATTTTAGTTATTAAAGGGATTTTCTTTCATAGTAAAAAATTTCATATAAAATCCCTAATAATGTCGAAGGGCTATGTCCTTATTTTAAGTATTTTAAGTATCTATGTCCTTTATTTTAAGTTGGAAAATAACTGTCATTTTAAAATAAATAGGTTTTAAATATTACACTTGCCAACATGAAATAAAATTTGTATAATTTTTCTTTTCGATATTTCTTTATAGAAACTAATGTAAATTTTTTTGTTTAAATAAGTAACATAAACAGTATTTTACCGCTATTTCCGTTTGTCTTGGCATATGACAAGCAAACCTAATAATTCATAAGCAGCTGAGTTCAAGTATTAACTTTAAGTGGTCAAAAAAAGCAAAAGAAAATTTCTACGGTGTCGTTTTACGTACCTACGAATGGTTATAACTGGGTCCTTAGAATATGATGAACTCAAAAGCGATAATTTCGATTTTTCGAACATGATTCGACTTATTGAAATAACTGAAAAACTATGGTTGTCAAAACGATTGTACGATTATCGTTTGTGTTGCTCACATTGCAAATTTAACTATCAAATATGTACCTTGGTCGAAACGATTCGATTTACCCATAGCATTTTTGAAATAGTTTTGATTTATATTTTTCAGTTTTTTGTAAGGTTTTGGAAAAGTACATATTTTAAATATCCAAGCCTAATTACACATCAATGACAACGAAGTTGATACTGGGCACGTTCAAAAACTTAGTTGCCTTAAGTCGACTAGATTGGTCTGGAATAGATGTAACCTGAACGCAAAGAAGACATAAATGCAACGGATTCTTTGTTCTGTGCCCTGTAGATAGGTGAATTGACTTCATAAATATTTCTGGAAAAAAAGCTTTTATTAAACATCCTTTCCAGTATAAGTTATGTACCTCTAATCCTAATGGATAAATTGCGATATTTACTTGTATGACAATTATCTTGCTTTTATTGAAAATTATTACAAACTACTTGTTTTACGAGTACCTGTTTATAATTATTCACTGTAGCCTTTGTATTTATCTAAGCTTTTCTATAATTTAATTTGTTCATTCAATCAATACAACATTTCATAGTTCGAGATACATTAAGGGCATTCACTTGTAATCTTATAATTGTATGCAGCTCGTAAATTTATAAATTTCTGCGGTGCTTTATGTGAACACGCCTCGGAAATGTCATTGCGTATTTCGCGTAAATCTACTGTCAAGTCTCTTGTCAAACTCAGCTGTTCTTAGACTTCCCAAAATTATCGATATGCAGAAAGTAAACTTTTGATGAAATTGGCTGTAAAACAAAGGCAAATTCATATTACTATCAAGTGTGCTTTTATAATAATCGATTGACATACTTTTATTGTTTTCCAGGCCATAAACAACAAAACGAAAAACAATTCTTACGAGTTCGACATTTGAAAATTTGCGTAATTTTCCTCAGTCGATTTCCGAGTCAAATTGATTGCGGAAAATTATGAGGCCTGCGTAAACTATTCTCCATACAAAATCTGACAGTTCATTTACGAGGTGGTAAACTTCTGCAGTTTACGCGTTTAAGTGCATACCTACTCTTTTTGTTATTTTTCTTTTGAATTCTGCTTTGCAAGACTTTTTAAATCAAATGCATAAAAACAAAGTATTGAGGTTTTGAAATAATAAATATCTAATAATAAAAACATTTCTTGCCGAATTATAGTAGCCGTGAAAGATAACTACGTGATTAAAATGTTATCCATTTTGCATTTAAAATGTTGAAATGTATACGCAAATTGAATGGAATTGTATATAGTTTTAATTTATACAGCCGGCTTCTGTCAATTTTACAAGAACCATTTACAATTACTCTGTTAATAAAAATGGAATTTGCATTGTCATTTGATTGTTATTTTATAAATATTCACTGCAAGCAAATAAACTGTCAACCATCAAATTTTCCTAGTGAACATGCCCAAACCAGTTTTCCAGGATATTCGAAAATTTTATGAGTTTCGGTGGTCGAATTCACCGCCATTTTCCGGGCGAATTCACGAACTCATTTATAGAAATGCGCATGTATGCGTCACTTCATGAAAACAACTTATCAGCAGCAGCCTTTCCACTGGAATGTTATATATCTCTGTATTTCATTGCAGGTAGCCGCATTTCTATCTACTGGAAAGTTACTTATCTCTTTTCGGAGATATCACTTATCTGTTGTGATTGTCGAAAATTTATTTACATAAATGTTTGTATAGAAATTGAAGTAAATCATTTAACTAAAAGATTGTGCTAAAAGAATGGGAACTCCACAGAAAAGTGTAGGTAGATCACTTGAATCGCCGTATGCAAAACATTTGCAACAATATCCCTCCCAATCCGAGGAATTCATTCCCAATGAATTTGGTGGTAAGAATTCGATGCCGTCGTCAACTCCTTTCAAGCAGCAATATCAAGGCAATAATTATCAGCAAAATATGGGTCACTGGCGACGGGGTAATAATCGTTACTTTAACGGAAATAGGGGTGATAACAATTGTGGAAGCAACTTTAAAGGAGGTAGAGTATATCGCAATTGCCAAAATAATTTTCAAAATAACTGCAACCCGCAACAAACTCAGAGGCACAGCAATAGTGGGAATCGTCAGCAGCCATATCATGGACAGCAATTTGTAAGTGCGCGTTTTATTAACTTATATTTTGTTATTATGTTTTCTATTCTTCTCTGGCACAAGAACACTCATGCACTATGCACACCCAGGTTCACTATGTAGGCTGCTTCTCTTCCGCCGTTGTTGGGGACACGGCCACGTACGCTTTGCTCGCGGCAAATGTATCCTGTACGATAAGACCAAATTTCTTAACCGAAGTGGCTATTCGTATGTTATTTTTGTCGAAATAACGTGAATTTTTGACTAAATTACAAAATTTACGTGCGAATAGCCACTTCGTTAAAGAAAATATGATTACCAGTCAAGCTTTCAGTGCAACCACAAGGACGACCGAACATGTGGCTACCATTTTAATTTTGTTAAAAAAAAAGTTTCAAAAACGAAGCATTTGCTACGGTTCTTTTGTGGAGCTTAGATTTAAATCAACCTTAATAAACTGATATTTAAGTATGCTGACTAAAAATATTGGCTGAGAAACATCACTTAATATCCATTCAGTATTATTTTTTAATATCAAATGCGTCAACACGTTTTATATTAAAGCAGCCCTCAGAACACCAATCATAAATAAACGCTCGAAAGCCAGACCTATGCCGTTTTTAGAGTAGCAATTCATGGCCCACCATATTAATTATCAATAAAAAGCATTGCTCAGGCTTTTACGAAGTTCACCACATTTTCTGAACCAAATTGGGAATCACAAAACAAATTATGTACTTTTGTCCAAAAAGGACAACATACTTAATTAAATTAGTTTCGCGCTGTTGTTCTTCAAATCATTTTTTTTTATAATTTTATAATTTGCAAAATTTTACAGAATGAAATGTAGAATAAACTCAAAAGTTTGAACAGACTTAAGTGCAAAAAATCCTGAATTTTAATGCATCGATCAATCTGAATTGTGGTTATGCAGTGATCAGTTATCTTTGACTTCAGAATAATATTCAGCAAGGACGATCGGTTTGTTCACCAGGAACAATATTTCGCATCACTCACAACACTGCCACTCCATCACTTGAATGAGAATTATTGCAATTTGAATTGAATTCTTAAAGTTAGAAATTTTGGTACTTTATGAATATGGAATCTGCTAAATGCTCGAGAAATGTGAGATGAGTAAGAAAACAATGAAAATTTACATATGAACTACGAATGTTATAGTAAAAGATAGATAAACTTGATTCCGATACCAAGTTTGGATGATCAAACAGTTAAAATTTTGATCATTAATAACAGAATGTAAACTAGAAGTACTTGTGTTCTTGGTTTTGCCTTTATCATCATGAGGATCTTATAAGTAATAAGTAATTCGTTTTTAAGGGAAGTTAAGATAGCTAGTTCATGTAAAACGGCAACTAGATTTGTCTGGACTAGGTATGTATACAAACGCGATGAATAGTCGATTTGAATTGTTAAGCCTGAAATATTTTGAAAGAAAAGTTGGAAGAAAGTCAAAAAAAAAAATATATGCGATGAACGTAACGAATTCCTTTAATGTATGCATTTGTTTTACATCTTTTCGAAAAGTGAAGGCTGGAACATGTTCGAGTTTTAGCCGCATTGAACATTTAAAGTTGTGTGACGGAAGAGTACAACCGATTTGTACTTTTTCCAAATTTTTGTTTTGATGAATTTCATTCTTATGTTTAGTTTTGCTATTTTATTAAATAAAATATTTGTGGTTGAGTTGTAGAATAATGTTTGGTCGTGAACTGGAACTTTCCATCTCGATATAGTATTAAATACTTTTAAGTTGGTAGATCAGACCAGTTAAACTCGGAAGTCCGTTTTTTTGGCAAAAAGCTACGTCCGGGAGAGTCCAGAATCGAAAAAAAAACACTTCTAAAACCGTTTCATCGGCACAGATACATTCCTATTGATGATAATTTTGATTTCAAGTAAGAATATGAGTTTCACCCAAACAAATTATAGATTCATTTTTGACATATATAAAAATGATGGCAATGAGAACAGGGGTGGCAGCACGTAACTTGATACAATCGAGACTGTTCATCGTGAGCCCAACTCGAAACAAAACATTTTTGCCAGCACGTAACTTGAAACGAGTTTCATTGTGACTTGTACTTAAAAAAATGATTGTGAATTATGAAGCGAAAAGCAAATCGGTATTCCAACTATTTTTTATTATGAAAAGTGGATAGAAAGAAGATGATATTTTTTGATTGGGAGAGTGAGGATGAGGAAGTGTCTAATTCCAAAATAAAAAGAAGAGCTTTGAGAGATAACAGCAACCCCTTAGAGTTAAGTTAAAATGAGTATTCAGAAATAAAACAATAACACTGACAACATTGCAGAATTAAATACATATTTTTAGCTTTGTGCAGCAGTTTAGAGTAAACAAGGAATGCTTTCTTATGATCCTTAATTTATCAAAACTTTTAAGCAAAATAAGAAGCACATCAGTTCCACCCATTTTACAACTTTGTCCAAAATTGAGTCTCCTAGCCAGTGGCAGTTACCAAATCAATGTCGGAACAAATGTGTTGCTGGGTATGGCTCGATTATTATTGGATAGTCATTCCCAGAGAAAACTGCTATTATTTTTCCTTCCTTGTGCAGTTTTTAAGATTCCTCTTGCAAAATCATGGTGATCACTCATAAAATTAGTTAACATTTTTATTTTTTTTCTATTTATTGACATCTTTTGTTTGGATTCCATATTTGAACAAAGAAAAACAACTGCTGACGACAAGTATTCGCTATCGAGTAAAATGTTTTGTTTCAAACGTCATTTTCTGGTTTGTGTGCTGCCACCTTCGACGATACAATCGAGGATAATCGATTGTGACAAATTAGGTGCTGCCAGAGCTCGATTGTATCGACTGAACTCGATTGTATCAAGTTACGTGCTGCCACCCCAGATTTCTTGTTGCATTGGATTTCGGAGTGAGTGGCTGTCTGACATTTGTTTCAGGCGTTTCCAAATATGCCGGCAAATGCGCCGCAATAGCTTACATGCCCTTGGCAATACACGCCAGATAATACTTTCTGCAGATAAACGCACGATCAACGTCTACCACGTTTAACTGCATGTTATCTAACCAACAAACTTTCTTGTTGGTGTTAAATAACTTGGTCTTTGCAACGCACATAGTGGGCGTGGTAGCTCAGTAGAAAACATACAAATTACACTTAGATTTTGCCACTGCACCACCTCTCTCGAATATCTGGAAAAGATCCGAAAATATAATGGTTGCGAAAGAGCTTCTCGTAACTTTTGCAATGTTTCAACGGTCCGTAGTAAATGGTTCTGTATATTTTGGTCAAAAAACTGCAGAAAGCTCAAGGTAACAAAAACGCCCAAAACAGAAAAGTATAGCCTTGAATCGGGTGAGACAATAGACGTTCCACCCACTAAGCGGCAGGAATGTGACAGCAGAGGAAACCTTCTAATGTCAATCAATGAGGAAATAGGTACCTAACAAAAATAAATTTGCAATATCAAAACCAACGGTTAATTTTGATTGCATACATTTTTAAAGGATTCCATTTAAATGAAAGAACATTGCAGCTATATTTACCCAACCTTAACAAATTCCAAAAAGCAAACTGAACTTGTAGAGCAAAAAAATTTAAGAAAAGTCTTACTTATCCTGAAGGTCTACAAAAAAGAATTCCAACTATATCCATCATAAGAGGTAATCACCTAATTTTTTAAATAATTAAAATGGAGCTAATATTGTGCTAGCAATTCCTACTTTATACAATTATGCTAATTCCTTCGTCTGAAATTTGTGTGACTAGTGTAAAATGGGCTTACATCTTCCTTATCCTTGTCGAAAAAGTCTACCATTTTTAAACAATAAATCGAATTTGGGTACTAGTGTTTGAATTATAAACAAGCACAAACTAACGTAAACACTCTCATTTCAGAACAAATCAGATAGTAGTTTTACAAATGACTATTACCATCCGTCAATGCTTGATGATCCATGGAAGGAACTTCTCGATCGACACCGCGCAATAAAAAACAGTCACATCGATGCACCACCTTTAAAATCTGCAGAAGGAGAAGAACACGAAGCTTCATATGAAAAAAAGCCTTCACCTCAAAAAGACAATACAACTGCAATACCATCGAGCGCAATATCATGAGTGTAAATAACCAAAATTATATCTCCGTGATTGCTCGAAAATATAACATAAGAAATGCATAGAACTCACATACAAAAATCACATTTCTATATTATCGCGGAAAGTGAACTTAACAAATTTTCATATTTTTATAGATCTATATAATGATATAATGTAAATAAAGAATATTTCATCTATTATTATAATGATTGGTTAGATGCATTAGCACAAAGCGTTTCTCCAAAAATAGATATTATTTAAGAATTAAAAATGATCAAATAAATTTGAAAATTGAAAGAATAGTTTTATACAAGATTTATTACGATCGTGTCTGTTTTCGCTTCTGTATGTACTTCTCCCAGTCACTGCTTAGTCGGTTGTATATATTCATAGCTGCTCTAGCATCTTCCACAGAGTTGTGCTCTCCTGTTTGTATTTCCACACCAAGGATAACTTTGCTGAGTAGTTTTAAACTCGGTGTTCGTCCATTAGAAACCAGACGCGCCAAAGGCTTGTATCTGGCCGTGTCTCTGATATTAATATACGGATGCTTTAAGAAGAGAACAGACAAATCATTGCGGATTGCATGGCCAACGAGAAGTTTTCCCTGAAGCAATTCGAGAACTTCGTCTTGTACTTTCGAAAATTCCTCGCCATTTTTGATGTCTTGCGGCCGAATACCACTTACACTGGTGCGGTAATCAGTAACCGGCTCTCGTGGCTTGACAAACCTGTCTAGTAGAACTTCTCCGTTCTGGTTGACTATTGAGACTCTTGCCAACATGTCGTTACTTCCCATCGGTCCTGTGCCCACCATTTCACAATCCATAGCTACTTTAACCATACGTTGATCTTTCTTGCGACGATTACGAGACTTTTTTTCATTCGTTTCGATATTTGCTCCTGTGTCCTCTGGCCGGGTAGTGCTGTCTTCTGCCGCGTTCAATGCCGCTAGTACACTTGACCAATTCGTACCCGCATTCTTTCGACTCAGCGACGGTTTCTTAAGTGGCACTTGCTGGGGCTTCTTCGTTTTGACATTTTTTCGACTGGCAATATCGTCAACAGATGTGGATTCCATGTTTTCATTTGGGCCTCGAGAACTTTTTTTTATTTGTTTGCAATTTGACTCCATATCGTAGGATACGAGCTATTGTGGGTTAATTTCTGATTTAAAATTTTTATTGCTTGTTGAATTTTTTTAAGTGACTGAAAGACTGCGAGTAATGTTGGTGTGTAGATATTTTGATTCAACAGCAGCGCGCAAAGTTTACTGATTTTGAGAGTGACATAAAAGAACTGTAACCAGTGCCTTGATTTTGTGCGGTTTTTGCCGCAATTGCGCTAGGGAACGTTCCGAACCGGATTTGAATGTGTGAGTGAGCCACTGGCTTTGAATGCGTTCAGGTAGTTCACATCCCAGCAATGTACATCAAAGAAATCTACTCGACGCAGATTGGCTATGACGAAATAAATTAAATGAAATCTTAAAAACTAGATCTAAAAATGAGTCGATATATTTACAACCAATACTAAAATTTTGTTTATATATTTATAGATGAACATTAAGGATTTAACGTTTTCATTTTAAAGCTTTCTTTTTGAAAAAGAATTGCATCTACTGTTTCATAGTGGTGCATAGCTAGTCCGCTGAACGATCTTATTTACATCAAATGGCATTTGGTTTTTTTTTGTTTATTTATAAAATAAAATTTGTGTGAAAATGATCAATTTACCGTCTGTACTGCATTACGAGCGTAAAACAAAAACTAACATTTAAAATCGATATTTACGAGATTATATCCATTCGAAATATCGGATAGCGTGTCAATTGTCGTCAACCGACATCCTTCTCGCTACCTAAATAGGTTGCGTTAGGGAAATCCCGCCTGGAATTTCTAGGAACAAAGCGATATTAGAACAGGAAATATTGGAAGCTGTCAGTTCTCGACATCACGCACACATTTATAAAATCCGCCTGTACGTGAACCCTTTCCGCAACCGCCATTGCGGGAAAAACCGCACAAAATCAAGGCACTGTGCCTTGATTTTGTGCGGTTTTTGCCGCAATTGCGCTAGGGAACGTTCCGAATCGGATTTGAATGTGTGAGTGAGCCACTGGCTTTGACTGCGTTCAGGTAGTTCACATTACCAGCAATGTGCATCAAAGAAATCTACTCGACGCAGATTGGCTATGACGAAATAAATTAAATGAAATCTTAAAAACTAGATCTAAAAATGAGTTGATATATTTACAACCAATGCTTAATTTGTTTTTATATTTTTATAGATGAACATTTAGGCTTAAACATTTTCATTTTTAAGTTTTCTTTTTGGAAAAGATTTGCATCTACTGTTTCATAGTGGTGCATAGCTCATCCGCTGAACGATCTTATTTACATGAAATGACATTTGGATTGTTTTTTGTTTATTTATAAAATAAAATTTGTGTGAAAATTATCGTCTTTACTGTATTACGAGCGTAAAACAAAAACTAAAATTTATAATCGATATTTACGAGATTATATCCATTCGAAATATCGGATAGCGTGTCAATTGTCGTCAACCGACATCCTTCTCGCTACCTAAATAGGTTGCGTTAGGGAAATCCCGCCTGGAATTTCCAGGAACAAAGCGATATTAGAACAGGAAATATTGGAAGTTGTCAGTTCTCGACATCACGCACACATTTATAGAATCTGCCTATACGTGAACCCTTTCCGCAAACCGCCATTGCGGGAAAAACCGCACAAAATCAAGGCACAGATAAGAGAAATAAAAGAGATATATAACTCTCCAGTGCAAATTTTCCGCGTGTTTCCGATTTTGCCTCAGTGCACAGTGCCTTGATTTTGTGCGGTTTTTGCCGCAATTGCGATAGGGAACGTTCCGAATCGGATTTGAATGTGTGAGTGAGCCACTGGCTTTGACTGCGTTCAGGTAGTTCACATTACCAGCAATGTGCATCAAAGGAATCTACTCGACGCGGATTGGCTGTTAAATGTTGACGAAATAAATTAAATCTTAAAAACTAGATCTAAAAATGAGTTGATATATTGACAACCAATGCCTAAATTTTTTTTATATATTTATAGATGAATATTAAGGCTTTAACATTTTCATTTTAAAGTTTTCTTTTTGAAAAAGAATTGCATCTACTGTTTCAAAGTGGTGCATAGCTCATCCGCTGAACGATCTTATTTACATCAAATGAGATTTGGGTTGTTTTTTGTTTATTTATAAAATAAAATTTGTGTCAAAATGATCAATTTACCGTCTATACTGTATTACGAGCGTAAAACAAAAACTAAAATTTATAATCGATATTTACGAGATTATATGAATCCATTCGAAATATCGGATAGAATGTAAACCGACATCCTTCTCGCTACCCAAATAGGTTGAAGGTTGAGTTAGGGAAAACCGGCCTGGAATTTCCAGGAACAAAGCGATATTACAACAGGAAATATTGGAAGCTGTCAGTTCTCGACATCACGCACACATTTATAAAATCCGCCTATACGTGAACCATTTCCACAACCGCCATTGCGGGGAAAACCACACAAAATCAAGGCACAAATTTCGTGTGCCTGCCTAACACGGGGTCTCTCTCCATGAGCATTATTTTATAGAACGCCATATAGCATGCCATAAAATATTGCTAGTGGAGACGCCTTGTTATGAGAAATGGAATATAGCAATGAAAATTAAAAGTGGGAGATTCGATTCTTCTTTCGATTTTATACGAAAATAGCTCCAATTCTACTTTCAAAGAGAACTGTTCTATTTGAAGGTAGAATCGGAACAACTTTCGAATCGAATCGAAAATAGAATCAAATTACATAGTTGGTCCCCAGTTTATTAACTCCAATTCCAACAACTCAACTGAAATCTGCAACTGATGGGCTTTTACGCAGCATTTTTTTTTCATTGAGATGGTTTTTCCTTTGGAGAGCTAATTTTTTCCTTTTGGGCCTAAGTCAAAATTCCCACAAACTTCCCACTTTAAAATAAGTAAATTTTCAATGTTTTTTATTAACAAAAATTAAAAATTCTATATTAAGGAATTTAATTGGAAGACTGTAGGTCCTGTACAAAAGGTGTGTAAGCAAATTCAGTAAAATTTTGTAAATGCTAAGTACCTTTACTATGCTTTTCAATTTCAATGTATGGTATTCCTCTATTTCCAGCCAGGAATCCTGAAAAGCTTTTTTTTCCTCTTTTAAGGCTGGTACGCTGTTCAAGTGAAGTGAAATTTTAACTCCTCTCCAAAAAATTGCTGTGAAATTGAAAGTGAAATTTTCACGCTGAAATGTCAAAAATTTAATGCGACGGACAATAGAAGCCAAGTGAAATAGCAAGTAACGCCCCCTACAAACCACTTTTTGAACAATTATTTTTCACTTCAACAGCGTACTGCCTGGTGAAATTTTCCTGTGGAAAGTTCATTTTGACATTTCTCAGTTAAAATTTTCCATGAAAAATTGGATTTCACCCGAACAGCGTACCAGCCTTTATTCTCGAACGTCAGAGAAAACACTTTTTTTTATTCTAGCGACAACTAATTAAAAATCAATTTCACGAATACAAACCGTAGTCAAAATCAAAAGTTTAGCCAGCTAACAGCGCGGCGAAATAACCGAAAAACATTGTTTGTACGTTCAAGGTACGCTGTTGTGTACCGCTGATACAAAATCAAGCTAGTACCATCTAGTACGACAGTACGAGTATCATTATTTACTTTACTGGATCTCGAGTCTCGACTGGAGTGCCTGCCCAGCGAGCAGAGCCATTCCCATTTCGCAATGACATGAGCCAGGCCAGAATCAAAGGTCAAAGCACTTCTCTCTCTCATTTTTTGTGAATATTTTGATTTCCGAAAAGCCTTTCGTTGAAACAGGAAAAGCAATAAAATTGTATTCATAAGCTGTGTTTCTTTCGTCCCCGTCACGGCTATAGGATAAGCAAAATAAAAAAATTCCTTGTTAAATACAACAAATGCTTAACCTGGATAATTATCGGGGCTAACACCTTCGCGGCGATAGAGAAAAGTATAGCCAACACAAATTTGTGTATGTTATCGATAACTTGTATGGAAATTTCATAAATGACATCTGACATGTTGACAAAAATTAAAATTAAAAAATTCAAATTTGAAAAAAATGTCTCAGCAAGCGGAGGAAAAAAGACAAATTACCAAGAAATGGAATATCTGAAACAATACACAATAATTTACTGTGTTATCTTGATTCATTTTTCATTTGAATTAAAGCCTGGTACGCTGTTCGAGTGAAATGAAATTTTTCATACAAATTTTTCACTGCGAAATGTCAAAATGAACTTTTCAAGTGAAAATTTCACCAGGCAGTACGCTGTTGAAGTGAAAAATAATTGTTCAAAAAGTGATATGTAGAGGGCGTTACTTGCTATTTCACTTGGCTTTTATTGTCCGTCGCATTAAATTTTAGACATTTCGGCGTGAAAATTTCACTTTCAATTTCACAGCAATTTCTTGGAGAGGAGTGAAAATTTCACTTCTCTTAAACAGCGTACCAGCCTTAATATGTTTTGGTACCTCTGCTTCGTTACCTATAATTTTCCATTAAAAGCATTTTATCAAATAAAATTTTTCAAATGTAAATTTTACTGTCAATGTCAATTTCACCATCAGATTATTGTGTTGCCAATTTAAGGTTTTATTCTTCGATGTTCGTTTTTTTCGGCAATCCTTGATAGAGACGCTGATAGGGACGAAAGAAACAAAGCTATAGTTATTATAAATTGGTGAAATTAAAAAATTTAATCGATCAAAAGTTTGTACAAAAAAAATCATAATATTGTAAACAAAGTGCAATTGTTATACTTAATGTTAATTAAATGTTATTTTATTTTTAAATACTTTAAAAAGTTTGAATTTTTAATATAATGGTTCGCGGGAATTTGACATTTGAATTCGACAAAAAGGGAATAAAGATTACGCTAGGTCGAAAAATTAAGCAAGAGTTCCAAGAACACTGGACACATTCAGGAAATATCCATTCGAAAACACACATATCCTCGCCATTCACAATAGAATTGAAAGCGAAACGAGGAACAACAAAAAAGCATCATTACGTTGACGACATGATTGTGATTCATGAATCATTCCATTTTCCATCCCCGTTCCATTTCCATCTCCATGAATCGAGCAAAGACCAAGAGCCAACTCTCGCACTCTCGCAGTTATAAAATTGTCGGGTCGCCGATGTGTTCGTTTTTTTCGATCGTGGTAAAGGTAAAGTTGAGTTGTTTTTTGTTTAATGTTGATGATTGTCGCACCCCACCCAAAATAAAGGCGACTTAACCATTTGCTTGTGCTTGGTGTATAAATTATAATTTAAATGCGTGGTGTTTTCTGGATCCGTTTTATTAATTTGTGCCTTCGGTTTCCGTAAAATAGTTTTTTCTTTTCTTTTTACATTGCCTTTGTTCAACGTCAGCCAGCCGGTCCAATGGGACAAACATGAATCGAACCGGAAAATTGATTGCATTCCCTGTTCTTCCCACATCGTCATCGCACCCGTAAATTGTGGAAAGGACAACTTTGCCAATCCCCCACTCCACAGTACATGGCGATTTATACATAAAATCTGTGACTCCCAATTTCCCTACATTCAACAGTGTAAAGAGTTGAGAACAAGATATAGGTATACCACAGATCAAATAGTATTCCTATGGTCTGCGATACTTATTTATTTTTGGGCTGTGAATGAGATACGATTCATAAGAATACGAATGCGATTACTGCCGCTAAACCTGTTGCGTTTTATCGATTTATATAAGTTTCTTAAAAAGCAAAATTGTAAATGCTCAAAAAACGACGTGATATGTCAACAACGTTTGTTGTCTTGTGTGTGTGAAGTTGGATATTCAATGGTTTATTTAATTCAATCAAGCTTGTGCATATATTTTTTGTCTGGCCACAGCGCTAAAAAGTTAATGCTTTGTGTTTTGTTCGCGCTGTTTTTTTTACAAATGAAATCCAATGAATTGTGTATCTAATTGTATTGTATTCCTCATGCATGTTTATAGTCGCTCGTTTCGGGGGTACCGAAAATTTGTCGGTATATTAGATTGAAATCAATCTTGGTGGTCTGGAGCTGCTACATTCCATTTGGGAGCAACTTTACAGTTGCCCGACAAAGCTCTGCTTTGTCACTGATGAGGAGGCCGTAGTCGATAACAACCAATACTACACCAGCAGGAGTAGGAGAATCATAGCAGTCAAGTCAGAAGGACGACTGGGAAGGTTCTCAACATTACTCTTTGGAGGCGAAATAATGGGTACAGTCAAGTCTCGACCTCTTACACAGTCTGACTCATTGTCGGATGGTAATGCATCTCAAATGAATGGCAATGGCGGTAGTGGGGTTTGCAATATAGTGACTACTTTTCCCAACAAGCATGATCTGCGCTATGAAATCTCGCCACAATCGTCAATTTCAGCTGCAACAAATCAATATCATGTACGGCAGCCAAGCGTCAGAAGCCGTCCACAACAACCAATGCCCGATACAGTCGAATTGGATAGAAGATTTGCAAAAGTTCTGGTGAGTATTGTTTCCTTTTACAAAATACTACATAAGTATCCCTAGAGTGATAGATATTTGTTGGTTCAAGTGTGTCCTTTTGAATTATTTGGTCGTCGTATTAGTGAATCATATTGGGGTGTATCCTACCTATTGCAGTTGCAGCTAAAGAAACAATAGTTTACTTCTAAGAAAACAAATTTGATATTTCTTAATCAAGTAATTACGTTAAACTCAATGTGAATAATAAAATATTAAATAATAAACAAGTTCTACTTAGAACATTTTAAAATTGTTTAAGATACTCACTCATTCCCTCACTTACTAATGTTAAATTTAAAATTCACCCACACAAAGGGGAGATGACCTCGTTATTAATTAAATTCTTATGATTTGAATGTTAAAGAAGACAAACATTGCACTACATACCAACGTTACCTAGATGTATATCTTTATAATGCAAGGGCGATAATATATGACCGATCTAAGAAAATACCTAGACGACAAAGCTCACCAACATTGAAGTTTATGTAATACATGCACATAACGTGTGGCACTAGTAAGAAAAGAAGTGACTAAATAAATTATTATTGCTCTTTCATTTAATTTCAATTAACTTGGGGTCAAGTTTACATGGTCGTAAACCTAGTCACTAGTCAAGGCAAACCCCGTCGACGTACTACTTTAAGGAAGTATCCAATCGTCCTCAATATTGGGCACATTAAAAAATCGAGTTATCTTAGTCGACTAAATTGATCTGGACACCCAACACAAAAACGTGAGTGATGGGTAAGTTCTCTTTTCCTTCATAAGCCAAATACCTACGCAATTCATGACTAGATTCGTCGGCATCATCTCCATAAACGTCAACTGGAACTGACCTAGGCCAATCAAAACTAGATACATACTTGACCGTCCCCATTGTCAATGCTCACTGCACACACAGCAAAACGCAATAGGTATTTTTACATATTTCTGAAAAACCCATGCAATTACATATATACCTTTTTTAATAATGTTGATCCAAAAGTGTATCGACATTTTAGTCAGTAGGGTAAAGGCACTAGGTAGTATCCGGACAGTTAACGTATTTGGTAACTTTGACTTCCAACAGTTTTATCACTATTAAACTACCGCAAAAAGTTAATATATTTGTTAAAGTGACGATATTGACTAATAATAATAGATCAACATTTTTTTCAACTGTTACGTTCTGAATACATATTTATAAAAAATAAATTCAAAAAAGTTCGATTTACACTAGTATCCGGACCTGTTGTTCGGACCTAGTGTCCAGACACTTTTTTTTTAGTATCCGGACACAAATTTTTATATGAAGATTCAGGCCTTTTTGGCCTTTTTTAAATTAAATAAGACGTTTTTATTTTTTTTTAAATATAGGGACTTTAATTCATTTATGTATATGTACCTATTTAGTACATATACTCCGAGTCCTCCTTGGAACCCTCCAAGTTCAACATCCACTGTGGTGTTTAGTTTTGAAGTTGTTTGTGGCTTGTTCGACGATTTTAACGCTTCGGTTTTGATTACTTCTAAAACGAAATTGTCATCTACTTCAACATTTCTTAATTGTTCTGACAGTGCCTCAATCACCAGGGTTAAATGCGACTTGTGCCTATCTATCAGCAACCGGTTGTGAACACAATTGGCGACATATTCGAAAAATGTTTCGCTTCTCATCCAATCGTTTTTGCTTCTTCAAAACCATAATTTTGGCCATGCTGTCAACGATGTCTTTTGGCGGACGCTTGTATGGAAACACCACCATGGATTTAGAAAGGGTTCCGTCTGCTGAAAAAAACAATTAGCGCTGGTAGCGTCTCTTTCTCATTTGCAGCAGCAATTTGGTTACTTTTTTGTAACCGTTAGGGCTATGTCTTTGACAGTTTTTGAACAGAGGCAATAACTGCTTTCGTCACGATTTAAAACAATCGTTTTTGAAAGGTGTTTTTCTTTTTGAATTCTTTAGGATTTACTGAACAATCCCTCCTCCTCTTCATTTGTCAAATGTTTGTACTTTTTTAACCGGTCATGCAATGTTAAGCGATATAATCCATATATTTATTTGCTGCTCTACGAATACTTAATTGGTCTGACCTTATATCATCTAAGGCCTTAGCTATACTTTCTGCTTTAATTTTTTAAAAAAGAATTTAAAAAAATGCCTATGTAGGATAATTTGAACTAAAAACCGAAAATTGAATGCAAAAAACAAGTTTCAGTATCCACACTGTCACACACTGTCCGGACACTGAAAATGCTCTTCAATTTTAGTTTTAGTATCCGGACACTAAAAATTAGGCCAACAAAATAATTTTATTCTCTATTTTTATTTAAATTATGAAAGTGGGCTCTATTTAAAGGAAAACAAAGTATGTATTTTCCAAAAGAATAAGTTAAAAAATACTCTTTGAATAACTAACTTTTTTGCACTATTTTTTTGGTATGCAAAATGACAAAACAACCACAATCTCGGAGCTCAGCCAAAACAATGCCGCTTAAATTCTCCATTATGCAGATGATTGATTTGAAACTTTGTATATATATGAGACACATAATGGATTGTATTATCTTTGATATTAGAGACTATTTATGTGTGATGTACATATTTTTCTCAAATAAACAACGTAGTGTCCGGATACTAGTGCCTTTACCATACCTACCTATATCTTGTTGTTGTAGGACGGAAAAAAGTTAGACTCTCTTTTATTAGATTTACGATGAGGTCTCGAAGGAATATAATAGTAAAAAATGGATGTTTGAGAAACCGAACGCACTGCTAGTCTGAAAGCGGTTAAAAAACTAATTTGTTTGACTGTTTTGAAATCTTAGTTTAAAAATAATGAATTGTATAAAGTGGTAAAGATTGTATTTTTTGCGGAGCATGGTATTCAAATGGCAGATAGAACAAAACAATTACCTTTGACTTTACCTATGACCGGTTTAGTCAAATCGGCCCAAGTTTATATTGTTTAATGATTAATTGATTTGTATTGTTTAATGATAAGAAAAACGTTTAGGCCTCTTTCAAATGTGTTCAAATGTGTTTTAGGATTAATCAAATCAAGTTTGCATGTTCGAATTGACTGATAGTACCTAGGTACCTAGTTATTTTTATTTTTACATAAATGTTTCAAAACAGCGTTGTTGAACTGAAACCAATCGCATAATTTTCGAGATTTATCAGGTTTCTGATGCAACAATGCTGTAAATAAAACTATGTATTAATGACTTAGGAGCAAACTTGATCAAAAATATTATCTATTCAATTCTGCTTCTGTTAGACTTTTGAATAGCATTTAAATCCGTAGTCCGTCATCGCCTGATTGAGAAGCTTTTTCGACAATTTGGATTTGGTAACAACGCTGCGGCTTATTTTCTATTATTTGAATGGAATGTCAACAATAATTTACGTTCAAACTTGGGTAGTTTAAATTTCTTAACTGATGTGTACTCAGGAAAGGTTAGACAAGGGTCTTGATAACAATCTAATTCTTCTTGTTTTCACTGATGTCTTGATGCATCAGTGCATTTTTATGCAGATGCTGACGAGGTATAGGACGATCGGATTAATTGAAGATTATGCCTTATCGATGTCTATCTCAGCGCTGTGTTCTTCACACTACATTATAAGAACAGTCATAACCTCTTAAGCGCATGCTAAATTAAAAAGAATAAGACCTGCTCAATGAGGATCCGGAATAACTTTTGCAGGCGCCGACGTATCTAATCAAGAAGTTGAGTTGACAGTTAACATATGTATGGGTGATGTAGAAAACTTGAACTTTTGCGTTCAGGTTACATCTAGTCCAGATCAATCTAGTCCACTTAAGATAACTAGATTTTTTAATGTACTCAATGAGTCCGTATTTGAAAGAGGTAAAGTATTTAGGGATGTATATTATCCTAAAACAGTCATACCAATCACGTAATTGAGACGAATATATATATATATATATATCTCATCCGACAAAGTTAAAACTCTTTATGCGCGTCATAAACTACAGTTCAGCAGTTTCTTTTCTTTTGCTTTTATCTCCTATTTTATTTCTGCAAACATGATTGGATTACGCTCTCGCCCTTGCTATTCGCGCAGTTCTCGCTCACGTTGGCTATAGCTTCTTCTTCCACCATAGCTCAAATAACCGTTTCATTTTGTGTTTAAGTTGATGCATTCCTGGTGGTTTGGTTTTGGCGGTCTCGGTGACTTTTGCGGGCCCTTTAAATGCATTTATTCTACGTTACGTATACGTATGTACAAGAAATAAGGCAAATTAGAAATATGAGTGTGTACCTACCTCGTGCGTACTTCTTGGGCATAGACTTATTGTTGCAACTCGTCATGTAAAAGATATTTGGGAAAAAATCATTGTGAATAGTAAAAACCCGATTAAAAGCTATAGCCTATTACTACCTCCCACAACCCTGTGAAATGTCTTAAATCAAAACACTCCCGGAGTATTACATAATATATCCCCCTATATACGGATGCATATTGCTTTGATTATGTACATTTTGAGAGGAATCAAATGTTTCGGTTTTGCTTGTAAGAGATTATTTCACGAATGAGATGATATAAAAGCAATTTACTGTACGTGAACACGAGACTCATAGCAGATACGGTTATGTCGATGTAGGATGGAGAAATGATAAGTATGACGCACTTACAAGTGAAATGTAGAGATTAAAAACAATATGCAGAGGGGCGCGAATTCTTTGAAGAATTCTTCTTCTTTGCTTTTGTTGTCTTTGATTCAATTCGTCTCCTATACTGCTACCAATATAAATAAAATTGTTTATGTTTTGTATACGTATTCTCAAAACCGGAAGTTATTGAAGGACAAAATGTGGATGCATTTATTAAGTAGCAGCGGTGCATATTATACTGGTTCCATTTTTGGTTAAAAATGTTTTGGCATGGGCGAAGGAAACACAAGGTGGATGAAAATGATGTCGAATGCTCGTCACAACACTAATGTTTAAAAGCGTTGCTTTTCATGCAATCAAAGGTTATTGAAAGGCTAATAAATATTGAAATCATCAAAAATCGAGAAGGGCACTGATACAGCGATTTACAACCGTCGCCCCGTTCTATTGGAGAAATAGTAAGCTATGTCACATTTCAGTGATAAAGTTTCTTATTATTATTATTATTATTATTTATTAGCCAGTAACAATAAATGTACAGGTTAATCTTAAAACTAGCAGCACTAGCAACAAGGCTTACGGCTGGGAAATAATTCATTTAACTTAACTTAGTTGTGTTGTTTTGCAAGGAACCTCACTCAAATCAGTTCAGTGTATTAGAACTCTTTGCAGTTCAAAAAATCAGATCAATAGAATTAAACTATCAATATAATTCTTTTATGATCTATTAATTGCACGCATAAGTAAAAGCATTCAAAGGGATCTAATGGAACAAACAAATAAAAAGGGATGAACTCCCCGGATCTTGATTTTATGCTAATGCTTGACGTAAATTTAGTAGTACCTACTATAGTAGACTTTTATTATGAACTGTGAAGTACATAGTGTGTAAAGAGATAAAATCAAAATACAATTGATACTGAACTTCTGTTTCCTACAACGACACGGCTAGTATGGCAGTGTGTGTATCTGCATCTGCAAAAAAATAAAAATAATGGCAACAGAACAACCAAACCACTTAGTTGTGTTCTTTTGTTTAGCGTGCAGTTATAGCGACACGGAAAACCAAACCGTAAAAATTTTCTTCTGCTTTTTTAACCACTTAAACTTAATGGTTTAACCAAGATTGAGGTCTTAAAATGTTGCTTAGAAATTGTAAAGTTAGTTTATCAAAAAAAGTAAGTAAATTATCTTCAATTTTTCTAGAAGAAGAATTCATTTATTTTTCTGAACGAAAAAAAATTTACGTACAGAAAAATTAATAAATGTTATTTTTTCGAAAATGTAAAGATAATTTGCTTATTTTTTTTGATGAACTAACTTTATAATTCATAAGCAACATTTTAAGGCCAAGATTGAGTTCAAGAATTAACTTTAAGTGATCTAAAAAAGTTAAAGAACATTTTTTCGGTTGCATTTTACGTATCGCTATAAACGGCCCCTTACTATGCAATCCATATCCAGTTTATTACCCCATCAGATACTTATGTTTTGTGTATATGGGGAACAAAATTAAATGCATTCCAAATATAACGAATAACTTTACGCGCACATCGTATACCACTCTCTGTCTGGCACTTGTTGGGTATAGTTAGAACAATGGACACTTAGCGACTGAGTCGTTTAAATACTGTGTGTGAACAAAGGCGGTTTAGTTAATGGCATTCTTTTTATATAATAAATAATCAATCTTAAAACTATATAAATCTAATACTCTAATCAGCTATGATCCATAAAGATCACCGATTTAAATGCACTTGCAACAACAGCATGTGGTTATCGAAATCTCGGATCGTGATCTGAAAATTTATTTTAACTTACGCAGCATTGTTTGTTTCACTCTCAGATATTACTGTCCCTGTGTAAACGATAGCCACGCAATCACGTTGTCAGACTAAAATATAAAACACAAAATACAAATATTCAATAGATAAGCATTTTTAGATAGATAGATGCATTTTTATTTAGCTTTCCAGAAGCCATTTAGTTTAAACATTGTTTACAATAAATTGTCATATATATATAAGTGTTACGATTTAATTTTTGAAATGTAGTTTTTTATCTTTAACGCTTAAAATGTATTTTTAATTTACAGTACTTTTAATAAAGTCAATAATGTTTCTTTTAAATACGTTAAAATCTAATTCGTTTTTTAAATAAGGTGGCAAATTGTTGAAGGTTTGGAACCCCATATAGTATATTGTCCGCTGTCCTCTTGAGGTCCTCGCTCTTTGGATTCGTAGATCTCCTGCGGATCTTAGACTATACCGAGAATGATAGTTATTTGTTGTAACACCTTCTAACAGATAATTCGGGCATAAACCGGATTTTAATTTGTGAACGAATAGCATTGCATTCATGAATAGTCTTTGGTTTACACTTAGCCAGTTTAGCGAATTCAACATTAAAGTTACTGGGGTATACCTGTCACATTTTAACACTATCCGCATGGCTTTATTTTGAAGCACTTGTAGTCTATTTTTTTGAAACTGAGGACATGTAAATAACAAACTACCACAATACTCAAAATGTGGTTTAATAATAACATTATACACCTTCACTGCACTGTTAAACGAAATATTTTGTCTTATTCTTCTTAAGACCCCAATCTTTTTTGATATTTTTTTACATGTATACTCAATGTGCTCATTGAACAATAGTTTTTTATCAATCATGATGCCAAGATATTTAATTTTTTCATCAACTTCGATTTAGACATTGTCAACTACGATGTTGGGTGTATCAATCGAGTTATTGTTAATAATTAGGCATTTCGTTTTTTCAGTATTTAGAATGAGTTTATTCATTTTTAACCACGCACTTATAACTCTTAAATCACTGTTTAAATTATTTATACAACTAAGATAGTCACTCCCACATACATACAAAAGTCCATCGTCAGCAAACAATACAAGTTTTGAAAACGTTACCACTTTGACCATGTCATTTATATATAACAAAAACAGGTATACACCGAGTATAGTTCCTTGCGGGAGTCCAATATCAACCCTAACCGCGGCCGACACATTTTCATTCACTTTGGTACGTTGGGTTCGCCCAGGAATAAATGATCTAAACCAATTTAATTCATTAGACTTAACGCCCATTTTCGATAGTTTATCAATTAGGATGCAACGATCTACCGTTTCAAATGCTCGCTTGAGGTCAAGAAACACTGCGACAACTACGTTTTTTTGGTCAACATTTACTTTCCAGTCACTTAACACATAATTTACACATGTTTCACAGGAGTGATCTTCTCTAAAACCAGATTGATATACAGTTAAAATGTTTTGGCTGTCGAGGTGGTCTTTTAGTTGCACTTGCACTATTTTTTCGAATATCTTTTCATATATTGGCATCATATTTATGGGGCAAGTTTTGGCGTCAATCACTTTTTTATCGGTATAACTAAGGATTCCTTCCATGACTCGGGAAAAACACCAGAGGTTAATGATGTATTTATAATATGAACAAGGATAGGGCCAATAATGTCAATAGCATCTTTTATCATTCCGATGTTCATAAAATTAAAGTCATTTTTTTTATTGATCAGTTTTATTGCACTTATAATGTCAGGTATACCTATTTCACGGAACTTAAAGTCTATATTGCACTCATCTATTAAATTTACATATTGCAGAAATATCACAGATTGGTTTAGTTCTACTATACTATTCACAAAAAAATGGTTAAATTTATCACATAATATTGCACTCTCGTTTATCTCGACCCCATTTAAAAATTGAACTTCAGTAATAAAGTCTTTGCTCGTATTGAGAACATACTTTTTTAACTGTCTCCACATGTCTTTTTGCGTACTAGCATTGTCAATTTTTCTTTTTATAAAAAGTGACTTGGCAGATCTTATCATTAGCTTATAAGTATTTCTAAAATTGCGGTAGATATCCCAATCGCGAATATTATTCGATATCACAGCTGTTCTATATAGACCTATTTTTACTGACTTTGCATGCTGAAGTTCAATATTAAACCATTCAGCATTTTTGAAGGGTACACTTTTAGTTTTTATCATAGAGTCCACTACACCTTTTAATTCATCCGCGAAATGTTCACTTAATTCGTTACTACTTCTTAGGTGAGCTGAAGCGTTGTTTGAAATATTTATACGAATAAATTCCCCGTCGTATTTCGAGATGTTGTTTTGTCTTGTTAAAGTGGTATGTCCAGATCAGCGAAACATTTCGCAAACATTTAAATAAATTTTCCGTAAACACACTAACGAGGTTATGAGTTATGACTATCTATACCCTTATAATGTAGCCTGAAGTTTGGATTTAAATGTCTGTAAATTGTAACAAGGAGGATAAACAGAGCTTGGGAAAGCATTTCACATATGAGTGAGTTATTTTATTTCGTAGTACGACCGAAAATGGAGTTTAAGGTGAACTAATTTGCATTCCTAGCAGGACTAGTATATTTCGGTTGAGATGGCAATTTCATTTGATAACTTTTTTACATGTTACATTTAAAGAGTTTTTATTATTATGTACGATTTTGAACTATTCAATAACTGCAATGTGGTTTTCGGCATACCAGACCAGATATATGGGAGTTATACTCAAGTTAAGGGTCTAATAGAAGGGGTACAAAATGTGAAATGGTTCTGAGAACAACACTCTAAGAATATTAGCAGCGCTGGTATAGCCTAGAATCTAGATCACTTAAATAATTGAAGAAATATTTTCCTATATGTAAGCCTTCCTTAAGCTGGAAGGGGCAGGACAGCTGCAGACAAGATAAATAACGGAGTCATCTTTCTCCTCATCTCTACTATTTCGTCAGCTGCGCAGTTTCCTGGGATGTCACAGGGTCCCGGAACCCACCAAAGAGTGAGGTTGTAACGTCCACCTATCTCGTTATGAGATACGCGGGAATCTTCCACCATTTCTTTCTTATTTAGTTGGATACTAGGGATCTGATGGCAGCCTGACTGTCAATGTATATTACGACATCCCTCTGTGATACAGCCACGCTATGACTTGACAAATAGCTGTGATTTGGGCTTGGAAGACACTACAGAGTTTTCAATTGTACAAATTCTCTTACAGCCCAAAACTATCGGTCGCTCGTCTCTCAGAGAGATGGCGGAGCAGCTCAATAGGTTCACCTCTGTTGGGTGTCGGGGCATAGGGCCATCCTAGGTAACTGTATGTCGCCAAACACGGAACTACACTACCTATGCTTCTGGGTAGGGATTCCTTAGGTAGGTAGGAGGAGGACGAAACTTTTCTACATCTTCATCTCTATTACAATAACAGAAGATAATGAAGGGACAGTATTTCCTAATAAAGTTAATAATAAATGTACTGCTAAAGTTCCTGGACGAATAATATTACTAATAGTTTCAATACAAACTATAAATGGTATAAGTACAGAAGGAGTTCCTTGTGGACCTAAATGTGTAAATATATGTTGAGTATGATTTATAAATAAAAAATAAATATTTTGGCGCGACAGGTCTAAGGGACCCAAGGCCTATCTTCTCACAACCATTCGTTTTGTGTGGGTTTTCAAATTTTGGGACGAATGGAAGGGATCTACAATTTTACTCCGAGTCCAAACGGCTAATTGAGAAGCTCATTCATGACAGTTTAACTCTCGGATGTTTGTCTCGGACGTTCGCGAGAGGTGGCGCAGTGGAAAAAAACCTTAAGATGTAATTTGGCCCTTTCGGGATTCGAACCTGGGACCCCTCGCTTAGTAGCCCAACACACTACCACTAAGCCACTGCGCCGAGTATGATTTAATCACCCATAAATTATAAAAGCTAAAAATCATAAAGGTAAAGCTAATGATGTACGTGTCCGCCTCTCTTACAAACACGAAAACTCCATTTGGGAGAATTCTATAATAGTGATCTGAACGATCTAAATAACACAGACATTCGAAATCTCGCCTATGCTTCATCAGAAGCTCCAACTGGTTCAACAAGTAGAAAAAATATAATTTTAGATTAATGTGCTATCACAAGGGACCTTATAATGGTCTAAGTGTGTCGGCTAGCCGACAGCCACTTCAACCTAAACTAACCCAACCTTCGGGGGAGAGAAGGAGATGCCTAGATTCAGTTCTTCTGAGAAGATCCCGGCTCCGACTCTCTCTGGTGATTTGGAGCGGCGTATTCCGTGAATATTGACAGTGCTGCTACATGTAGGAAATTTTGTGAGTCCCATCTGTCTGTTGTTTCATTCGTGAAGCCTTTTTCGAAGTTGATTTTCGTAAGCAGGTTATCAGTAGTTGAAGTTAATTGGCTTGACTGTAGGAGGATATTGCTGGATTGTCATCTAAAGTGCTTACTGACGATGGCTAGACAAAGAAGGTTGAGCATTATTTGAAGAGCGGTGGTAGGAGACGTCGTCAATGCATCGAAATAGTACAAATATCGTCAACCTGCACGTGTAGACGGGCAGAATTGCGAGACTTACCTTTTTTTTAAATCGACTATCATCTTAATGTCACAAGTCTAAAATTTGGACTTGAACAACAATAAAATTTAAAATATGATGGATTTAATTTCCTACCTTCATTCATTACCTACCCCACTCGTAGATATAGACTCGCCACTCCGCACACTCCCCTTACCTTACTAATCTTATTTAATAAATTAAATAAATACAAACAATTATTGTAAAGTACCCATCCTATTTATGATTCATATTCCTTTTTTCCACCTTGTCATCCTCATGAAATATCTATTTCGTCATCACTTCTATCGTCGTGATGGTTAAAGAAACCTACCCCCACACCATTAATAAACAAAAAAAAATAATCCGATTGGTGATTCCATGTTCATCTGCTATCAATGGATAGAAGACAACAAACATTTTTGTATGCTAAATCGATAAAAAATGTGCCTAAAAGGTAAAACATCTTATGTCAATTTTGCACACTTTTAAGGAGATCAATTTTAATTTTAGCGATAGAGATGATGGCTTAAGCTAGTTTACAAACATCTATAAAACAATTCAAAAAACACTACACAGAGGAAAAAACTTAAGTCGACTTAAGAGGTTTTACCTTTTAGGCACAGATAATGCTATCGCTTTCTTAATCATGTATTTTAAGAAGCGACGAATTTAAGTACAAAAACCATTTTCGATTTCTATGTAGTTGTGACATCGTGACGTTTAATTACTCTAGTTAATATTTGCGAAGTGGTAGCACTATAGTGTTGAAAATATACAATAATCCAATTTTCATTATGGAATCATCAGAAGAAATTGTTCTATATTTGGCAAATGCGTGTGACGCTTGGTCGTATTAAGTTGGCATTAGAATTTGCGCCACCTTCACCTCTCGCGAACGTCTGACAAACATTCGAGAGTAGAAAGTTTTTTAATTCGGCCCCCCGGAATCAGCAACAAAAACAGTCGGGCCAGCCACGTCCAATACCAAAAAATGTCTGCTGAAACTATGAGCTACATTGTTCAATCGTTTTCGATCCGATTTGGACCAAACTATGCTTATGTCCTTCTTCAGGTCCCAAACTATTTCTGCCAAATTACATTACGATTAGTCGTGAAAAGGAAATAGACAGACGGAGAAACCTTCGCAGTTTATAAATCTTCACATCTATTTCATCAGCTCGTAGTAAAGCCTACAGAAATTCTGCGCATGTGTTTTGGGCATCCAGTGATTTTTTTTAAGCCCGGCTTCATATGGATTGTGGAAATCCTGTGCAGTCCATTGTATACCTTTTATGGCTTCCAGTTTAATTACCTTAACACAAATATGTGCGGGTCCACCCTGGAAATTATAGAGCCACCTATATTGTATAAGTATGCTACAAATTGCTCCTAAAGATGACACTCGAGCTCTATCAATAATTTTTGTTTTAAATCGATTAGAATTTTGAAGAACTTTGTAAGGGTTTTCCAATAAGAGGTGTTATTTTGATATTCAAAGAAAAATGTCATTTTTTGAGATAAATGATCGGATATTTATTTCATAATAAAGAGGAAGCCAAATGGCCACCACGACCACGCTTACAGGACCATATCCTTTTCATGAAATTTTCCATAACAAAATCGCAAAGTGGCTGCCCTATGTCCTCGATAGACTCACGAATTCCATCTTTGAGGTCTTGAATCGACGCTGGGCTGTTGGTGTAGACCTTATATTTCACGTGGCCCCAAAGGAAGAAGTCGCAGGGTGTTAAATCATAAATCATAAGATCTCGGCAGCCAATTGTGATTTCCTCTTCGAGAGATAACACGGTCCGGAAACTTTTCCCGTAAAAGATGAATGGTTTCGGTTTCGTTGCTTGTGTGGCACGTAGCGCCGTCTTGTTGAAAGTAAACGTTGTCCAGATCAATACCATCCAACTCCGGCCATAAAAAAATCATAAATAATCTCTCGATAGCTCAATTCATTCACCGTAACTGTTGATCCAACCTCATTTTCGAAAAAGTAAGGTCCAATGACCCCGCCGGACCATAAACCGCACCAAACAGTCACACGTTGGGGATGGAGAGGCTTCTCAACAATAACTCTTGGGTTTTTTGAGCCCCAAATTTGCTTGTTGACGTAGCCACCGAGGTGAAAATGGGCCTCATCAGCAAGATGATTTTTTGATGGAATTCCGGATCATTTTCATGCCATTTTTGTAGTGAATTTTTATAATTTCAATTCGTTGTAGAAGCGTGTATCGTTTCATTTTTAGTAATGGCGTCGTTTCTACTTGTCAAATGTCAAAAAATAACAGCGTCAATAGTGACAGCTACAGAAATAGCGGGCTATTCAAAATAACACCTCTTATTGGAAAACCCTTTAGTTCACGTAATAATTCATTTCGAAATAATTAGCGAGATCGAATAAATATTTCCAACTGGAGCTATTTTGAGTTTTAACCACGCTATTCACGTTCATATTTGGTCACAATAACTGCAAATAGCAGCAGTGTTTGGATTGAGTGTCATGCTTCGGGGAGCAGGTTGTCGAATTCGCCGACACCGCAAATCGCAATCCATATTTGAACTCCTCGTATACGCGACCGATGTTAGGTGATGTATCATGGCGTGAGTCATGACTGTGCTGAGTTGAATAGGCGGCTGTTCGCCGGCCGCTTCGTTTATTATAAATTATAACCGTCGATCGAGTGAACAACAATTCCCATCGAATGACTCATGAATATTGTACATGGTCAACAATAACACCGCGTCAATGTTATGATGATTTTTTTGATTATATACAGCATTATATCCAGCATAAACAAACAAACAGGAAGTACACAATTGATAGGTACTCTGACTTTCGTTTTGAAAATTTCAATTACAATGTGTAAAGCTATAGTTTTTATTTTCAAAAAATTATAAATACAACATTTAACTATGAAAATAAAAATAAAATGCGGTTCCATTGAGAATGCAAAGTTCTTTGTCACTATGGGTAGTTTTTCCTTTTGGACATGTTGCGAAACGTGCTCTGACCATGAAAAGAACATGTTTTACTGTGTTTAGGTCCACGATATCCACGGACGTTAGAAATGGATATGATAATGAAAGCAATTGTTTTGTTGTCGAGTTCAAGAAAACGGCTGCCGCATGTCGTAATTAAAAGTGAAATTAAGCACAGTATTAATATGTATACGTATGTGTTTGCGGTTAAGGTCGTTTAATTTCCCACAATTGGATGTGGTAATGAATGGCAAAAATGATCTTTACTTTCCCAATTTTGACAAGAAGTATTATAACTGTATATAGGTACGGTTAGTACATTATGCGCGGCTTCAATGCAATTAGAACCAGTCGAATCAAGGCGTTGCCACTAAAAGTGCTCTAAAATTAGGATTTAGAATTCCTTGGTCACTTCAAAAACAGTTGGAGTGTGAATATCTGTTCGATGGCGGGTCAAATGATTTTTTCTTTTGTCGGGATAGGAAAGACTTCATTGGAGCACTCAGACGCGTCTAGTCGATTGTATTCTACCAGGAGGCAAATCCAGTATTTCTAAATTTATATAATATGTAAAACTAGAATCAAGTACTCCTAGTTTTATACCATTATAAAGGTAGGAAGAATATCAGCACTACAATGTCATCACAGGACACTGTCTCATAGGTGGGCATGCAACAAGATTTGGCGTACTTTCAAACAAATTTTGCAGAAGGAGAAAAAAGAGACTATTCTCCATCTTCTCTGTTGTAAACTCCTTTTGGGAGCTTTTTACTATAGCGATCTGAACGATCTAAAAAACACTGCTAATCGATATCGCGTACGCTTCATCAGAAGCTCTAACTGGTTCAACGAGTAGGAAGAATTAACACGTAGATTCATGTGGTATCACAAGGGGCTTTATTATGGTGTAAGTGTGTTGGCTAGCCGACAACCACTTCAACCTAACCAAACCTAACCTAGTGCTCTGACTTAATTATACAACATATTGGAAAATAAATTACACACAGCATTGCATCTCGAGCGAATATGTTGTGTTTAAGGCAGTGAAAGTGGTTCTTAACTATTTGCATTCGCCTATAACACGGTAATGATCATGAAAATGATTAATGAACACATTTAACAACTAAATACTATAATCTTCTTCACTTCTACATAGCTGGAAGTGATTTAAAGCAATAGGTGAAATTATTGAATTAAACGAATATGGAAAAGAAAATCAATGAGCACAAGAGTCCATTCAAAGAAATGATGGAGTGCCAAAATAACTGCGGCAATGTCCAAGTAATTTGGTAAGTGGTTCCTTTCTATTGGCCACTAGACGTCTGCATTCAGCAACAAATCGTGACTGTTGAACAAATACACATCCAAATCCAAATACCATCACCTGTTTTTCTTATAAACACTTTTATCTTCCTTAATAGCTCCAGAAATTAAAGGAAATCTTACAAAAACGTGTGCGAACCTTGCCGGTTAACTATGAAATATTGTAACATGGCAAAGCACATCACATAGTGCAGGTACACTAATGCAAGTATATTCACAGTAACAAGAAAACAAAAATTAAGGTTTTCAGAGACATTGACCCGATGGGTTAAATATTGTCATTGGGAGCTGGCTCGTTAAACATATGTACATCGCTCGCCAGACAGAAAACAAATTGAATACAGAAAATTCTTCTTCATAATGTTGTGTGGACACGGGGGCGAACTTTGCTATACCACAAGGCCCAAACTACTTGGCAAATACCTGTTAAGTGTTCGTCTTTGTCAAAAGTCACGTTCTCTAGTGGGCACACGGGAAATAAAATTTGAAAAAAAGGAGCAGGCATCCGGGTTGTCCACGATTTCATGAGTTGTTATGTTGGTACTTGTACTACATACATTTTCTGTATATGAATGAGAATGCTTAATGTTACACTTAGCAGCACTTTTATGATACGATCCCTTTTTGTTTGCTTTCTCTATTTGACTTTTCATTAGTTTTTTGTAAATAGCTTGAGAATTTTAAAACACCACATGTATTCTTACTTTACTAAACTATAAACAATGATATCTAATGCAATTATTTTACTAATTTTGTAAGGGCTTTGACATTCCGCGATACTAGCAAATAATAATCTTTTTTAGAGTCGAACTCACAATGGCTACATTTTCCATAAAACATTGCATATTGGGAAATAATCAAAAGGTTAAAAATGATTATTATATTAGTGTTTAATTTCAATACTTTTATCTGTCTCTCTTTCTATGAATCCATCTGCTTCCACGGCCAAAGTACGAATGACTTAAAAGCTACATTAATTTTAATTAATCTCTTATCCTATACCTCGAAGGTTGCTTTAGTCGTGTCGCTCACCTGTTTGATTCGTGGTTAGAATAGACCTAAGAAAGCGAGCACACAACAAGACCATTGTACCATTGACCATTTGAAGACACATAACGGCGCTGATTTAAAATCTGTGTGTCATTGTTTGACAACGACTGTCGAAATTTGAGATAAATTCATTGATTATTTTTTTTGCAGTAACTGGATGGGAAAACGAGTAGGAAAATTAAAGAAAAGTTGGACGACGTTTATGGGGAGCTTTCGCCTTCGATGACAAGAATCCGATATTATGTAGTTCCATAAATTTAAGCGTGGTCGTACATCCGTCATAGTAGATCAAGAGCTTAGAGGTAGCCCAATTGAAGTGACTACGGACGAAATGGTTAACCAACTCCATGACATTGTATTGTCAGACTGGCGAATGAAGATAAGAGAGATTGTTGAGATCATACAGTGGCATTTCATTTAAATAGCAGAATAAATTACATCAACAATTGGGCATGACAAACCTATCGGCAAGATAGGTGCCGCGTTTGCTCACCATCTACAACAAGAGGACTCAAATGACCATTTCACAGCACAATTTGGACCTGTTTAAGCGCAATTCGAAGGAGTTTCTGCGCCACTAATCGCCCGAAATGAAAGAACAGTTAAGTCAGTGGACTGCACACAAGGAACGTGCACCATGGCCAGTTTTTTTTTGCATTCTTAGGTCATAATCTACATCGATTATTTGCAAAGGGTAAGAACTATTACAGGACGACAACATTACGTTGAATTATCTGGTAAATTTAACAACGCATTGAAGAGAAACGGCCCAACTTGGCAAAGAAAAAAGTTCTATTCCATAATGACAGTGCACCGGTTTAATCGTGTCACGTCGCCGCGTTAAAATTGATCGAATTAGGTTACGAATTACTGCCGCTCTATTTCCAAATACGAAAAAATGGCTTGGCGGAGAGAGATCGTTGCCGAAACTGGGACATATTTTGCAGAGTTTGCCAAAACCTTGTTTATCGTTGGGTATAAGTGTGTTGGTGTAAAAGGAGACTATGTCTGTCAAATCCTTGTACTACCAGGAAACAAACCCTGTAACCATTTCCTGGAATTCCCCCGACTTTCAAGAACCGAGAATGTGCTTCAAAGATTAAAAGTTTTCAGTATCAGCAAAGGTAGGACAATAGCAAAGGTAAAGTTCCTAAGTATCATTGTCATTGCTGAAAGTACTAGCACCTTTAAATACTCAACAATAGAAAAAAAACAACTTAAGAACGCCAATAAGTTTCCTATGGTGAGTGACATCAAGACTGCTGCTTATTTCTTACAGAAATTTTGGAGCTGGCTATTAATCTGCCCGCATCCTGATAAAGAACCGTGCCACACACACAGGTGTTTGTTAGAAACTCAATCGCCCAATCGCTTTGAGGCCGGATTGGCAAACTTACACAAAGCTCACAGTGTGATCTGTGTCTCGGACAAAGATCAAATAGTTCAGCCTTGTGACCGAATTCAAAGAGTTCTTGCAAAGGCGTTAAGCGCAGCCTTACTGTCTGTGGCCACAGAAGCAGATACTCCCATTACGCCACTTATTCTTAAAGATATCCCCTTGAAAAATAAATCCATACTTGCCAACATTCAAAGCTGGGAATCCGACTAAACATAAGGAGTGTAAGGTTAGGTTAAGTGAAAAGGGTTTCGATATAGTAAGGTCTGGGGCTAGCGATCACGTTAAGGTCTTTTGGTGCCTATACCGTATGAGACCTTACAGTAAACACCAGTGGAAATACAGTAGACATTTTTATTTATTTCGTGTTGTCTAATCTCCTCTACAAGTTGGAAAAAGTACCTACCCTGAAAATTTCTTCGGCTGGGAGGTATTCGGCCTAGCGAGGTATCCGTCGGAACGAAAAATTCTCCGCAACGCATACTCTGTCGGAGGCTCAAATCCAAATCGTAAACAAATTCCGCAATCACTTTCTGTCGGAGGATATCGGAACCTAGCTGTCAAAAATTGATGAAATAAATGCACTTCATCGCACTTCAACGTAATTCGCCGATATGCGCTACAAAATGTCGGAGAAATATTCCGAATAGATGTTCTGAAGAATACCTCAAAGCAAAAATCCTGGTTTTAATCATTTGTTGTATAGTTCCTACGAACCTTGCCTTGCCAAAAAACTGAGAGCGCCTAAGTTTAGTTAGACTTGACATGCTTTGCCGAACGAAGTCTCTTATATTTCGTTTCACCGGAGTTCGATAGTGACGCCTTTTTACATTGACTTAGACGGATAGGAACAATCCGTCGTTTCGTGAATAAAACAACCTAAGTTTTCAAAGATGCGACTGAAAGCTCGAAGTGACCATTCATCGACCGAGACACGATCCAACAGAAAGTGTGGCAACATAATCCGCGTATGCTTCAGCGAAGACGTATCTTCGTTTTCTTCCGCTTTTTTGTAATGGCTGTCTGTTAAATCAAAAAAAAAAAAATGCAAGAAATTAAAATTCTTACCACTTAGACAGAAATGAGATCCTGGAAAACATTTCACCTAACGAAATTCTGTCCGTCACCGCCATTGCGAGTTTCGCCCAATAGAATGTAAACTTCGAATCAAATGTGACATTTCGAACGTAGTAAAATTAAAATACACCTACTGTGTGTTTTGACAGTTTGACAGTTTTGAAATAAATAAAGATGTGCCCAAAAATACATGGTTTAACATTTTAAAAGTTTTTTTTTTTTAGGATTTCATTAGTAGTATAGAATTAATATGTATTAATTAATAAACTAGCCTAAACGCCTAGCCCCTTCCGCCTTCCCAAATCAAAAAGGTTTTGGTAAGGACCACGAAGTTGGTTTGGCACAATCATAGTTTAGCCTGATACAGATTTTGATTTTTTTTGCCTTAAAGTAAATAATAATATCTGGTTCGCCGCGGCATATTTCCCAAATGCTGTTTGGGCGAAACTCAAAATAAGGCTGATTTATATATTATTAGATATTACTATAATTCGAAATGTCTAAAAGCTATTATTGTAATTCTTTCAAAAATAATTAATTTCTTATTTCTTACAACCCGTAAATTTTGTACGTAAATTTCTACCTCTTACGAGAGGTGCATACAATTTTCACTTACGTGAAAAAAACTCCGTACATCTTTGTTCATCCCAATTTAAGGCGGGCCTATTATTTTCTTACATAAATTAGTATGTATATTAGAATTGATTTAAAGCAGACCTTGTCCTAATTCCTTATAAACTAACATTTTTACTCAACATTTTACCAAAATTGCAAAATTGCGATTAGGTACTACGCAAACGATTTTTCCATTCACAAAAATTGAATGAACCGCTTCATTTATAGGTTTAATTGTGCACTCAATCAAGTACGGTAGAATGTATGCAAATCGTAAATATAATCGCCCTCTAAGCTTTAACTAACGTACCGTTCCATTTCATTGCAATCCCCATTTCATTTTACCTCCCCATTTTTATTTCTCTCCTCTTTAATTTTTTTTCTGCATGCGGATGCGGTTGCAAATGAGATGTGAGACATGTACGCAAATTCGGTATAGATACCCGCAGAGTTTATATATTTATGTACTCGTCAAAAAGTGTGCCCTCGCCCACATTTGTGATTTCAAATAAACGCAATACAACCAGAGTTGAAATATTACTCCACAATAAGCGCATAATAGGAGGACTGCGGAATACCATTGTTTCGATTTCTGGAGGAATATGGTTCCAAAACCAGTATAAGTTTTTTTACTACGTGTGTCGCTTGTTTGTTCTTTTGGGAGAGTTTTTATAAGAGGCGCAGGGCACAAAGGCAACGAACAGAGACAACGAACTTACAATTCGTTTGACGAAATAAAATTTCCCATCCGTTCCGTGCATGTCATTTCAAATCCATGTCATGGAAAATTTTGCTAACCGTGGTGTACTGTGGCAGAGTTCGGAAATACCTCTTTTCAACACATACAATTGATTCTACTATTTACTCAACTTATGGCAACGAGACAACTTGATAGTTGACCTGCTGACTACACAACAAACACATACAACTCAAACGATTGCAAAAAAGTATTGTGATTTGTGAATTAAAGTTGACGCAATAGGTCGATATAGGATTTTTTTACCCAATATACACTTTTAGGGGGTACCTAGGTGTATAACCCTGAGTATGGGAGAACATATTATGTTTGATTAACTTAAACTTAGTAATAGTACTCTATACGTAATACTAATAGCGAAATGAGTTGCTTAACATTTTCGCCCAATGCCAGCCTTACTGTTTTTGTTTATAGGTGTGAGACTCGATTTAAAATTTCAAATGATGGTGAAAAATTAAAAGTTGTTCTTCGTTGTTCTTAAAAATTACCTTCGAACTCCTTTAAGAGGTATACGCATGATTATCTCTAGAGATATGAAGTGAGCATCGGGCAAGAAGAACAAAAAAAAAGGGAAGCGAAGCGACGGGTGGCTGCAAAACAGATGTGTAAATGACAGACGACGCATAGGCAAAATCGCTAATTGTACATATTAGATTTAGAGTTATGAAACCTTAAGAGTGTATTTCACTAACCGTGAAATAACACACTAAAAAGTAATTTTTGGATATGACCCTTTTGCATGTTGATAGTGAAGTAGGTACAAACTATTAAAAATTTCACAATTAAATCCTCTTTTGTTAGTGAACTGTTAATTTAACCTAGCATTAATTAATAGGAATTAAAAAAATTTAACTTCTGTTAGCTATTGTGACTAAACTTTGCTGTTTTACCAAAGGCGAGCTTCAAGTTGTCGTTGATGTGAACCAAATCAATAAAAATTCTCATGATTTTGGCAGATAAAGTAAATTGCAACGGTCCTTGAGTAAATTGACATAAGGCTCATTAATTTGTAACGAATTTAATTGGTTGTGGCTTATTTTGTTCTTAAAAACTCGGTTATTGTCGCACACCAACAAAATTTCATTCATCTTCAATTATTAAAAAAAGTCCTGTATCATTTGATTATGACTTTTCTGTGCTGAATGAATTGTGTTACATTTAAAAAATGCCTAATCAAATTACTAACTAAAAACAAAAGGAACCGGGTCATTACTGAACAAATATACCTACTGGAAAAATAGAACGATTTGTCGCAAAGCTATGTTTGGTACCCGAGTGGACAAAAACCATCAAGAAACACTCATTGGTTATCACTGATTCACAATCACGGGTTAAACTAAATTTATGGTAACCTAAACGTGGCTGTAAGCAGACCGGCGCTAAAAGTTGATTTTTTGCAAAGTCGTATCTAAAATATTATTCTTTATTTTATTCACCGTGAACCTAAAGACTTGCCAGCAGTCTATGTTTATGATAGGCCAGTGGGTCCTCTATGAGGTTTCTGTAAGCAAATGCTTCAAATACAACTCCTTTCTCATATAGACGGTATGTCGGCGGACATAGGCGGGGGTAAACTGTTTCGGTATCTCCCTGTCTTCCCTGACGTCACATTTATAAATCATATAAATGGGTTAACTGTTACAGTCCTTTCAACGAGGCACTTGCCTCTATGAGGCACTTGTTCTTTAACAAAGTTTTGCACGCTGCAACAAGGCTTTCAAAAGAAAGGCCCCCGATTTTTGGCCTTATCTTCTTTCCGGGTTGGGTTCGATATCCCGCTTTTTATAATCCCGATTCTTAAAATCCCGCTTTTTATATTCTCGCTTTTTATAATCCCGCTTTTTTAAAATCCCGCCTCTTATAATCCCGTTTTTTATAATCCCGTTTCTTATTATCCCGCTTTAACAATCAAAAGTAGTTGCTTTATTTTTAAAAATCGCCGCGATTTTCCAAAATAAAGCAACTACTTTTGATTGTAAAAGCGGGCTAAAATGAACTTTAAAATAAATTAAGGAATGAGTGTTTTTATCATTTTTAGAGGAAGTAACAAAACAAGAAATAAATAATATCAAAATAAATTTGTGAGTAATAAATATGACAATCTTCAATAATTAAAAATAAAGTAATGTTATATATACAGTAAAAACTAAAAACATTCGGATGCATTTTCTATTTGGTCGAGTATTTTTAATATTTTTAAATATATAATATTATAATAAAAAAGCGCATATAACCAGTATAAATTTTTTTGATAACAATGTTTTGTAAAAAAACGGGATTAGCGGGACTTGGCGGGATTATAATAGATCGGGATTTTGAACAGGCGGGATTTTAGAAGACGGGATTTTAAAAAAGCAGGATTTTAGCAGACGGGACTTTAAAACTTTTTTTTCGGGATTTTGGAAAAGCGGGATTTCAAAAAACGGGATTCCGATACGCTCCCCTTCTTTCCCCTTCGTATGGCATCACAATTGATCAATAGTAAGGTCTACGTGCGACTCCCTTACCCAGCTACCTAACCTTACCCAACCATTGTTTACGAATGGTTAGAATAATAAGAAGCGCGATCCTCATCAAGGAATTTAAGAAAAATAATAGCTGACCTGTTGTTTTTAACAAAACCAAATGTTGATTTCGTTGTTTTTATTGGGCACATTCAAAAACTTAGTTGAACTCAACAAAATGGGCTGGAGTAGATGTAACCTGAACGCAAAAACTAGAATGGTCGGGAACGTTACTTTTTCTACGTCCAGCCAAATATGCGAACTGTCAACTTAGTACAACAAGTGGTCTTATTAAGAATACCTACTTATTTTATCCTAAATAAACATTTTTGTCAAAAAACTGAGTTTGCTATCAAGTTAGGAATGTCCATATAACCTTAAAAATTAATTTTTGTTACAATCGTATCTATTGAACATTTTCGCGATAGGTCCAATTTTCAATAGTACCTACCTACCTACTGTTATTCTACTTTTTTTTTTTAGCAAAAACCAGGTATGCAGCCGTGTTTACCGCACGTACTTTAGTGCAAGTATAGATTTTGGTTGAAATCATTACAGCCGTTTTCAAGTAGGTAAACTGTAATTAGCTAAATTCTTAAAAAAACAAAATTTTTCCAAAATAGTCTGTTGAACTATAATTTAGGGAAAAACTGAGCTTGCTTTCATGTTAAAAGAACTTTAGTAGACAAATGTTCTTTTTTTATCTAGGACATTTCTTAGAAATCTGGAGTTTTTGTGAGATTTACGTACTCTTACTAATACCTACCAATGTTTATGACACAAGGCTGACGGTTCCGAATTGTTTATCGTGTATGAAAAAGAGATTTTAATATTAAATTGTTTCGAAATGCGTTGGTAGTCAAAGGAACTAGTTTTTTTGAGGCCAGCTCATTACAAACAAGAACCAATAAAATTCGGATTTTATGTTTGATTGGGCAGCAGAAATCTCAAATGCCAAATCGAAAATCACATAAAATAAATAAACAAGAATCGCACTAAAGTCGCATACCTTACATAGCTGTATATCTATGCGTGTTATGAAACATCGTATTTATATCCTCGTTAGGTAGTAGTTTACAAGTGCCATACAAGTCCGACCTAAGTTACTTTGGATAAGTGGCTGCAACTTACCACTTCCCAGTCTCAACTACGGAAAACTTTGTAAAAATAAACCATGAGCTACTTGAACTCATGGGTACACGTACAGTCAGTCCATATACCTACACGATAGAAATAATCGAGTTATTAATTTGATTGATTGATTTAATTAAAGAAGATGTGCCGACGCGACATTTCATTTAGAGGACGTCGCGCTGTTTTCCACATAGTGAACATATGAAAGTAACCAAGTTGAAGACAGTAATATATAATGAAACCAATAAACGCGATGGAAGAAAGAGCCCAACGGCTTGTGAATGCGTTTGTGCAGTTCTTGCTACTTGTACAAATTACTATAGCTGTGATGGTTGAGCGGAAACTTCAATCTAAATTGCTTAGGCTCACTCATAATGTGCCACTATAATTTTGCTTAATTTGCAGGTGATTGACGTATATTTCATTGTAATTTGTTTGCGCATTATACCCCCTTCGGGTAGGGGTCAGAATATACCCGAGGTAGGCATGCCTGTCGTAAGAGGCGACTAAAATTCCATAAAAGCGGAGACGAAAACTTCGCAAAAACAATGCGGCAAAAAATTAAAACAAATGACCCGGTCCTCCTGGTAGGGGGTTTGTGTGTAGAACCTACTGAGCTACCTAGTAAAACTGATTCAGTTAAAACAAAAAAAAAAAATTTGATGGCAATGAACAAAACAAAAGATATAAATACCCCAGGTGGCAGACCAGGTAAACTGGAAAATCCACCCTCCTCGGAGGTCGGTCCCATGGATTCTGGGGGGGACCATTTATTGCTTCCTCAACAAAGCTCCAAAAGGAGTTCACTCACGCCGAGAACTCCACCAAAAATGGTCGCGCCAAAACAACATACGGCCAAAGATAGCGCTATAATTGTAAGCATTCCGAATATTCAAAAAGTAAAATGTGGAAATGAAACCATTATAGCTGAAAGTGAACGTAAAACAGATTCACAAGAGAAATTAAATGCAAGCAGCTACTACGCTGAATGGCAAGCTGAACTTAAAGCAAGGAAAAATCTTGAAGAAATTGTCTTAAGCTTGCAAAAGCAGATAAAAGAACTTGAAAAAAAGGTTAGCCTTTTGGACAATACTTCCCAACCATTCCAATCAGTTCAGCAAGATAAACAAAAGGAATACCTCACTGATGAAGAGGAGCTTGCACTAGAGACAGAAAGACATCTGACTAAAAGTAAGAGGCCAACAAAGAAACGAAAGGCAGAAGAAAGTCCTGAAACATCTGCCAGAATCTTTGACAATGTGGCTACACCAAAACATGCAAATTTGCAAGCTAAGATGAAAGATAAAAGGACTGAAAAGACAACCATTGGCTTGAAAAGACAGCCTTTACCACCACCAATAATGATCTCTGGTGTAGATAGATTTGGTGAGCTAAAGAGTATTATTGAGCAAAAATCTAAGAAAACGTGCAAACTTACGTCATATAGCAACAACAATTGGAAAATAAATGTTGATGACAGTGACACTTATAGATATATCACTGATGAGCTAACAAAAATGAAGTTGCAATGGCACTCATATGAAAATAAGGCTACTAGACCAATTAGAGTAGTCGTCAGAGGTCTTCACTTCTCGTGTGATGAACATGATATTGTCGAAGACTTGACTAATAAAAAATTTAAAATTATAGAAGCCAAAAACTTAATTAAAAAAGAAAAAACATCAGGTAATGAAGGGGAAAAAACTACAAGAAATAGAAAATTACCCCTTTTTATGCTCTCCTTTCATAATCAGGAAGATATTGAAAAGGTTTACGCTATCAAATCAATAATGAATATTGTTGTCAAGATTGAGCCTCTTCGAAGAAAATCCAACTCTTTAACTCAATGCAAACGATGCCAAGCTTTCGGGCATACGCAAAGCTATTGCAAAAGAGATTTTGCGTGCGTTAAATGTGAAGGAAAACATCCAACAAATAGTTGTCCACAAAAAAAAGATGAGAAAGTAAAATGCATAAACTGTCATGGAAACCACCCAGCTAATTATAGGGGCTGTCCGGCAGCAAAAGAATATAAAGAAAAGAAAAAGAGAGGTACTGCCAAACACCAACAGAACCCTCTTAAAAATACAAACAAGAAACCGGTAAATGTCGAAAACAGCAAAGTCGACAAAATACCAATTGTGACAAAAACAAACACACCAGTTGTGAATAACAAGTCATATTCCCAAATTGTGAAAAATACACGAAAAGAAGAAGAAATATCAGTAAAGGAAATGCTTTCTACTATTATCCAAAGATTGGATAATCAAGATAAAGTTATTAAGCTACTGAGCAAAGAAATTTCCAAAGGAAAAAATCAACAAAATAACAATGATTGAAAACCTAAAAGTCGCAACCTGGAATGCAAATGGTTTACACCAACATATCTCTGAATTTCAGGTTTTTCTACGCAATGAAGACATTGACGTCTGCCTGATTTCTGAAACCCACTTTAAACAGGGAACAACAATTAGAATTCCTGGGTACCTCTGTTACCACTCTCCCCATCCTTCTGACAGTGCCAGGGGAGGTAGTGCTGTAATTGTAAAAAGTATTTTAAAACCCTATGAATTACCCAAAATAGGAAAACAAACCATGCAAGTAGCGATAGTAAACATTACGACTAAAAGCAAGCAATTTAACATAGCTGCTATATACTGTCCACCTAGACACTCGCCTACAGAGGAAGATCTTAACGACCTTTTTCGAGCTCTAGGTACTAACTTTATCATTGGAGGTGACTTCAATGCAAAACACACCTATTGGGGGTCCAGATTAGTAACGACGAAAGGTAGGAAGCTTTACAAAGCAGGGCGAAATTTTAATTGTAACTTTATTTCGACTGGATCGCCTACTTATTGGCCATCCGACCCAGCAAAAATACCAGACCTTATTGACTTCTTCATAACGAAAGGAATCAATAGAAAAGAAGTAAGGGTTGAAAACAGTGATGATCTGTCGTCGGATCATACACCTGTAATCCTAACGGTCAATGGCATGGCAGTAGAGCAGGTTAGCAATGAAAGACTTACCAGCAAAAGAACAAACTGGTGTAATTTTAAAAAAATTCTCGAAGGTTTTATAAACCTTAGAGCTCCACTGGCCACAACAAGGCATATTGACATCGAAGTGGAACAATTCATAGCCGATATACAACAGGCGGCAGAAGATAGTACACCAACTATTCAACAACGTAAGCAAGCTTCGGTAAAATACCCCACAGAAATTAGGGAACTAATATTAGAAAAGAGAAGAGCCCGGAGAAAATGGCAAATGACAAGATATCCCGGCGATAAAACTTTATTCAATAGACTTAACAATAAACTTAAAAAAAGTATCAGTGAGTTTAAAAATAGAACTCTTACTAAATATCTTTGCAATTTAACTGCTGACAAAGTCACAGACTACTCCCTTTGGAAGGCTGCCAAATATTTAAAAAGACCTCAAACGCAAGATCCCCCGTTAAAAACATCTGACGGGAAATGGATCGGCGACCCAAAAGAAAAGGTCAAACTATTTTCGGAACATTTTTCAAATGTTTTTAAACCTTTTCCACCTAGTGTGGCAAACGAACCCCTTGAATTCTTTGATAGGATAGATGAAGACGTAATCACTTACGTTTCACTTAAAGAGATCAGCACATGTATTCATAAGCTCTCTAATAAAAAATCGCCAGGTTATGATCTTATAACTGCCCAAATTCTGAAGGAACTACCCTTCATAGCATTGGTTAAACTTAAGCTTTTAATTAATGCTTGTTTTAAGCTAAGATATGTTCCATATCATTGGAAGATAGCAGAAATTATAGTTATACCTAAACAAGGTAAACCTCCATCTGAAGTCACCTCATACAGGCCAATCTCACTTTTACCTGTATTATCAAAACTTTTTGAGAAACTGCTTCTTAAAAGACTAGACAGAATAATAGAACAAAGAAGGCTTATTCCCACCCACCAGTTTGGGTTTAGAAATAAACACTCGACAATAGATCAAGTACATCGTATAACAAATATTATAGAAAAATCATTAGAAGAAAAGCAAGTTTGCTCTACACTATTTTTAGACGTTGCTCAGGCTTTTGATAAGGTTTGGCATAAGGGCTTAGAGTATAAACTTCATAGGGTTCTACCAAGACAGTACTATGAGATACTTAAATCTTATATTTCAAATAGATTCTTTAGAGTTCGCTATGGTTCAGCGTATTCTGAACTCAAAGAATTACAAGCAGGAGTTCCACAGGGAAGTGTTCTGGGACCGACCCTGTACTTATTGTATACAAGTGATATACCACATACAAACGATGTGATGATAGCTACATTCGCAGATGACACTGCTCTTCTATCAACTGATAGATGCGTGATTAAATCCACAGAAAAACTACAAAATTCTGTTAACGAGATATGTGATTGGGCCCAACGATGGCGAATTAGACTTAATGAGTCAAAGTCCACTCATATCAATTTTACAAATAAAAAAATAACGAACGCTCCTGTCGTTATTAATAACCAAGTAGTTCCTTATTCTAACACAGCTAAGTATCTGGGTATGAATCTAGATGCTAAACTGAAATGGAAGGAACATGTGAAAAAGAAAGTAGAAGAGTTAAATATTAGGTATAGAAAACTGTATTGGTTGCTAGGACATAACTCTGAAATGTCCACTGAAAATAAAATTTTAATATATAATCAGATACTAAAACCTGTTTGGACGTATGGTATCCAATTATGGGGTTGCACAAAGAAAACAAATGTACAAATAATACAAACATTCCAAAATAAAGTCCTTCGGGGAATAGTAAATGCCCCGTGGTATATTAGAAATAATGACTTGCATCGTGATTTGCAGATTGATCCTGTAACGGAAGTAATTAAAAAGTACGCAATTCGTCACAATGACCGTCTGCAGATGCATATTAATCCTGAAATAATAGACGTCTTAAATGTACGATATAATATTCGTAGATTAAGAAGAACTAAGCCTCACGAACTTATTATCTAAAAAATATGAGAACCCGTATTCAAATTGTAATACCTTCTCAAACGCAACTTAACGTTGAAAGTAAAATCATTTGTCGATCTTTCTTTGATTGGTCATGATTAAGGAGGTGTTTTTAGTGCGGTTAGAGTCCCACACTACTCTGGGTTTCTAGCCCCATTGTGTCTTTCGAGATTTTCACCTTCAATAACAAAAAAAAAAAAAAAAAAAAAAATTATAAAACAAAGTTATCCTAAACATAATGTCGCCTACAGTCAGTCAGTAGAGCGCCAGTCCTACAATGGCGCAGTGAGTTCATATAAATATATTTTGTTCCTCTTTTCTAGGCCACATCAGTCGTGACATTTTTGTATGTGGTTTTGCTAGATACAGAGAAAAGAAGTACAAGAAAATAAAAAGCGTATTTTATTTTTTTAACGACTGTTTGAAATTGAATATTGAAAATTGTTAATAGTTCATTGATTTGAGGTTAGAAAGTTAACACTTTCCTGGGGAATATGCTCAATATCTGTTCTGTGGTTAACATAGAGAAATTGTTAGTATTTTTCTGTTATTTATTGTTTTGAACTATAGATCAAAAGTTCATGCCATCGCTGATTGTCGAAAGTGTAAGTGTAGTTTTTACTGCCTCATTAGGCTATTGTATCAGCCAATTTAGAGACGACTCTTAAAACAAATCAACGCTGGGTCTAAATTATCAGAAATAATGTATTAAATTTGACTTAAGTTAGGTAACAGTTGGATTAAAGTCACCGCTGATCAAGTCAAATCTTAAGTGGCACCAATCTTAAATATGTTTCTTTTCTATGTTAGATTGACTTATGTGACTGTGCTCCAGGTTTCCTGTCATAAGGGATAACAAAATTAGCACTTGAGAGTTGTTTTGGGACCATACTCACGGGACCTGCAGATATTGAGGATAATTATTGTTATAGAAACTCGAAATCAGCCTGTGGAGTAGAAAATTTGACTGTGTTATTTTGGCCCTTACTAATTGCCGTTCATCTAGCGACATCTGAACGGCTCAGAAGTTCATTGTTCTGGAAGGGTCATAAGTTAGCCTAACCTTCCTTGAAATGACACAGGTGGTCAGGTTCGTCCACATCTAGTCTCTTTAAGTTAAGTATCCCACTGGAGGGTGGGAGAGGAGCCACGTCTGACAAATTCATCAGCACCAACCGAGACCCAAGACGAGATTGATTTCAAACCGATGACTAGCCCTCTGGTCAGTGTTTCCCTGCAGTCCACTCTCCGCAACAAGCTTGGGCGTAGATTTGGTTGATTTGGCTTAATTTCGGCCTGACTGTTGACGAATATACCTATATTTTTTGTCACGTTTCATCACGTTTCTCTGCAACTTGTGACTCAATTGTCGGAAACAAAGAATGAGCCCAACAGCAATTGTCTTCGACGAAATAGCTCTTAGGCATAATCCCACTCAAACACAATTGCGGAACACCTCAAGAACGAAATCGACAAATAAAAATATTGTCAAGCTGCTAAAGCAAAATAAATTTTCCAACATTTTCGTCACTAAAGTAACAAGTTCAATGACAAGGTTTCCATCACGTCTAAACAAATTATAGAAGAACTATAGTTAGATTGGTGGACTTATTTTTTATGATATATAGGGCTCCAGTATATACCAATAGTAATACTGCAATAAAGTCACATCTAACACAGCGGAAGATATGTTGGGCAAGCACAACCACGAAACCACGCCCTAGCTTGACGAACGGTGCCGAAAATGTATAATTATGTAAATTTCAAGTCACTTCCATTCGGTAGTATGATAAAATCTTACACAAAATAGATTTTTAGGCGCTCAATCTGTAATAACTTGCATTATTACTCTTTAAAGCTCTTACAGGGTTACCATTGTAAGAGCAATACCCGCAGGGTTACCATCTTCTGATAAAAAAAACAATAGTTACAAAATGGATGGCGACACTTTTTTGATGAAATATTGTTCAAGTATTTTGATGTATGAATATATACGGCCCTAGCGAGGTACGAGGAGAACGGAAAATTCTCCGCAACGCATACTCTGTCGGACACTCAAATCCAAATCGTAAACAAATTCCGCAACCAATTTCTGTCGGAGGATATCGGAACCTAGCTGTCAAAAATTGAACAAAATAAATGCACTTCATCGCACTTCAACGTAATTCGCCGAAATGCGTTACAAAATGTCGGAGAAATATTCCGAATAGATGTTCCGAAGAATACCTCGAAGCAAAAATCCTCCGAATCGTATAAAATCGGAGAATTTTCCGTTCCGACGGATACCTCGCTAGGGCCGATAGAGCATTAAAACAAAATTTTTGGACCTAGTACTTACTCTACAGATAATAGTACTTATAAAGATAATCGGGGCACTATTTACAAAGTGAAAAAGTATATTGCATTTATTCTGTATTTTGATACATGATTTCAGTGGCAATTTTTTAATTGAGTGTCATTGATTAAGCCATGTACAGGCACAAGTGTTCAAAAAAATGTTCGACCATAACGTCTGTAATATATATATTTTGTTGGGACATAGTAAATTTAGACACTAGCGGAAGTAGTAGTTAAAGTCATTGCCCACACAAAATAATAAACAATACTAGTTTTTCTAACTTTCTTGGATTATTAAAACAAAAAAAGAAATTTCAGAATAAGTTTAAATTGCTCTTTAAGATACAGTATTCTAGCTTACTGGCTTAGTAGCTCTTAAGTAAAATGCCACAATTCGCAGAGTCGTTTTTTAAGGGAGGTGCAACGGCGCCCTTTTTGATTACTGCCCCATTGTGTTGAACACCATTTACAAAAATTCAAGTCTTCATAAATGTCCAGATACCTATAGTAATTTAATTATTTTGTTACCTATATGGCAAGTGCCATATCCCGATTTCTATCCCGATTATTTTTTGCAAATGGCTTTGTTAACGAAAGAACCAAATTACATCTTAAGGTTTTTTCCACTGCGAAACCACTCGCGAACGTCTGACAAACATCCGAGAGTAAAACTGTCATGAAAGAGAAGTTTGGACTCGGCGTAAAGCTCTAGATCCCTTCCATTCGTCCCTAAAATTGAAAACCCACACAAAACGAATGGTTGTGAGAAGCTAGGCCTTGGGTCCCACAGACCTGTCGCGCCAAAATATTTATTTATTTATTTTTAATCCAAGGTTTTCTATTTGTATTGTTTTTGATTGCACTTTGTTTCCATTAGGGCCCAAAACTATACTATTTTTCAAGTTGGAATCAACCATGCGCATTCACAAAGTTTCATTGAAATCGGTTGAGCGGCTCTGAAGATCGACCGCAGAGCCACCTGTTGATTCTCTCGCACTTAGCAGTAAAGTGTTTCTATCACAAAAGATCAACAAACTGTGATTATGAAAATATTTTTTTTCTATGTTTGAAGTGTCACTACTCGATTTCTATCCAGTTTATATTTTTTTTTTCAAAGTGCGTTTCCCCATGAAAATTGTAATGTGTGCCTACAACGCCACCTGTTGAGAATTTTCCAAGATCCATTTTTATATATATAGATATGTAAGTTTATGAAAGATATAAAAAAATTAATTTAAAAGTAAAAAAAGAGCCATTGCTTCTGAGTTGTTACCCGAGCGGCGCTGGTTGGAGCTCCGGCAGGGCAGAGCACGACTCTACCACAGAGAGACAAACGGATGACTGTTTTAGAGTTTTTCCCCAACCACTACACCAAGAGAGATGGAATATGTATGGATTCAGTTTCAATATAAACTTCGCTTCAACTTGACATAGCCACTATAAACTCTCTGCCTTAGCGACTTTTACAATGCCCGCGTTCCACTGCCCGCTGGATGACAAGCGGCACGTCAAACTTCATATAAAAAAAATTGGCATTTCACCAAAAGTGCTAGACATCTAGTGCGAATGGTGAAATGTCAATTTTTTTTATATCAAACTTCATATAAAAACAATTGACGTGCCGCTAGCGGGGCAGTGGAACGCGGCCAATCTGGGCCTATTGAGAAAGTGCCCACATTGAGAAATATGTCAAAATCAATCAACAATACTTCATATTATCGTATTGATAGCAGAAACAAAATAAACTCAAACATGTATCACTGAAAGCTATAGAAATGAAAACGACGATCGATACCAATATGAAAAGCAGCTGTTCCAGAACAGATGGTAAATGCCTGAAGGTCTATTCATTCGGGTAACCGATAAGCATGAAACTGCTCCCAATACATGAGCAGCCCGCTGTTGTTACTGATAATCATCTTGGAAGTGCCAACAAATGTGAATTTAATTGCTGTTAATTTTAATTATTTAAACTGTTTTTGCTGTTCTACTAGTTCTCTTGTTTCCCAGCATGATAAGAAAAAGGAAGTACATATACATGTATACAACGTCTTTTTATCAGTGGTTGTCGTACGCATTAGTAAAAGTTGGCAAATTTTTACAAAACGGGAAACATTTTTGGAATGTTGATTTCTTTTTGTGGATGCAGAAAACGAGACGGGTCGGGTCGATGTTAAAATGGTATAAAACAAGATGTTAGTGAGGTATTTACCAAATTATTTTCGCATTTCAAAGACCGATGTATGCCATGTTTGGAATATGACATCGTTCAAATGTCCTCCGCGGCTTCTCACGGTGCCACGGATCTGAGTATTCAAATTCTGAATGAATCTACTGTAAAGATTCGGAGCGTTGATATTTTGGTATATTGCTTTACAGGTATCGGGCTTATTGGGATAGATCTGCGAGTTCAGATTATAAGAAAAAAATGTAGGCGGTCAAATTGAACGATTTTGGTTGTCAATTAACTTCACCCCTGCGAGACGTAACTATTCTCTCATATCCTTCTTGCATCTTGCATAATGTCCATCGTGTCGTCTGCTGTAAAACCACGTGTTGTTCACATCCATACATTCAATTTGGGTCAAAATAAATAGGTTAACATCGTTCTGTAACGCTCGCCGTTGATGATAATAGGTTCACCAACGTCATTTTAAAAAAAGAACTGACTAATGACTAACCAAACAGTAACTTTTTGTGGAAGTCTTGCCACCTTGTGAATCTCGTTTGTCAACATCGACCCGTCCTTCATATGCAAATTGGTGGCCTACCAGGTCTACAACATGCAAAATAAAATTGACCATGTCTCTAAATTTATTCCGCATAATTCTAACGATTACTCTTTGTGGCGCAGTGGTTTAGTGGTCAATGTGTTGGACTACTAAGCGAGGGATCCCCGGTTCGAATTCCGAAAGAACCAAATTACATCTTAGATTTTTTCCACTGCGCGACCTCTCGCGAACGTCTTACAAACATCCGGGAGTAAAACTGTCATGAAAGAGCTTCTCAATTAGCCGTATGAACTCGGCGTAAAATTGTAGATCCCTTCCATTCGTCCCAAAAATTGAAAACTCACACAAAACGAATGGTTGTGAGAAGCTAGGTCTTGGATCCCACAGACCTGTTGCGCAAAAATATTTATATTTATTTATTTACTGTTTATAAGTAGTTATTGAAAACGCCTAACGTATTTGGAACTCCAAAAAATCAGTTGAAATTATTGGATGCGAGAAATGAGTACATTATTATAATCGTTATTAGTTGATACTTTTTAGTTTTTCTATTGCAAGTCTTGAGTTGTTGCAAGGCAGGAAAATAATTGCCACCCCGATTCTTAATCGCAATACATAGGGACGAAGGGGTGAAAGCCTTGCTCTTCAGAAATTGAATCAAAAAAATTCTATTATGTATAGTTCAAGGCTTCATCTAAAAAGACTGGTTTGTAAGTGTCTACCTAGCTTTGTATATTCAACTGAATGATATCGTCCAGCTTGCGAAGTTCAATGTTCCTTCGTTCATCCAATCGAGATATTTATAATTCGTTTGAATTTTGGGAAACATTTTCCCACCAATGATTTGATTGCATTTTCTGGTCAAACACGACGGACATAATTCAGGCACTTTTCTAACACAATTTCGTTAAAAGCCCCTTTTAAGTATAGGTAACCGGATTCTTACTTGAATTCGTTTTACTGCCGCACCAGCGAAAATACGAAATACTTTTTCAGGTTTTATTTCTCATAAGAAGCTTGTAGTTGCTTCTAAACTATTTGCAATAAATTCCTATTATCATTGCCAAAATCATTTAAACAACATTCACATGTTTTTATGTTTCACATAGCATTTGCGTGAGCTGGCCTCGCTCCTTGATTCCAATCATTTATCTATGTACATATAGCTACTCATATATGAGCGAGCATATTAACGTTGACACAAATCCCATCCGTAAGTCAAACGCGTGGCTGAAAAAAAGAGAAACAAATTAAATGGTGATTATATTGCCCAGACGAGTGGAGAATTTTGATTGCTGTGCTACGATTCAGTTTTGCAGGAAATGGGATGGTATATAATATATATATATACGTATCTAGATATTGTGTGCGGTATAATATTCGGTCGGGTTCAGTAAGATAACGACTCAAACGATATCATCACTGGTATAACTTTGTTCGTTACAATCGCATTAGAAGGAAAACGAGCGATGATTCATATGTTAAAGAGGACAGTGAGAAAGTGGGGCCTGTAACAAACAATGATGAATTGGCTATACACATTATGGTAGTCAGCCACAGACTTACATAAATGGGGCCCTTCACCCCGAACGAGAAGCGTATGCAAGGAACAGCCTACACCGCCACTTGAGGGGTTTACGTATCTTTTACCACTGGACTGAATAAAATTGCAAGCATCAGGCAACCAGGTACAGCTCTATTCTCAAGGAATCATTCTCCAACATCCCTGATAACCGTATGAGGGTCTTGGTACACTGGCTTCGACATACCACGCGAAGTGGGACAATACAACCGGAAAAGATTCCAAGCTTGCATCGGCATGAGTAAAAATAACCTTCGCATCCTAACGGGTTTCCTAACGGGGCATTGTAAACTCAAGGAACACCTCAGGAAGTTGGGTTCCTGAGTCTGCAGTCTGCGATGACTGCAGTGAAATCCCAGAACACGTGTTGGGATCATGTGGGGCACTGACCCACAAAAGATTATCCAATTATCTGATGAGGAAATACAGTCACTGGAGCCAACTCTCATCCTTAGATTCTTAAAGGAAACTGGACAAGAGAGAGTGCTATAGGACAGATTTCTTCCGCCAAAGATAAACAAGAGCAACAAAACCTCTAAAATGATTCCGAAAGGAATTATAATGCGACGGGATCTCTTATTAGGGAGTATACCTCACTGAGGCGTAGGCAGGGGATACAATAGACCAAAATGTCGCAGTACAATAGCCCCTTTCACATAATAATAATAATACCACGCGAAGTAAACACCGTGAATTGGCGAATGAATAAAGTTTCGAGTGAAAATGAAATTTCGGTATAAACGGATGGGTCCTAAACTTATGAGAAGGGTGTGGGGGATATGCTCTAGAGATGCAGATTTACACGTGACTCTGAGCACTTTCGGGTACATATGGGTCTTCCAATAGGGACTTCCGAACTTTGACAGCTGTCAAATTGGCTCTGTTCTTAAGGCGGTCGCAGAGTCGTTAATGCGTCGGTAAGGGACGGAAGCCGGTTTGTGAAAGTAGAAAAGCTACTGATGATATTTCGTTTCCCACTCAACACCCCAAACTTTGTCATAATGCTGGAGACTTGTGTTACTCCATCGGCTACAAAGACGCTTAAACTGCAGTTAGATTATTTTGTTGAAAGTTTTCAATATGCCTTTTTAAAGATTACTGGCTTTAGGTGCTCAACTATGCAATAATAGATGGTACAGGAAATGGAACGACCTTGCCCACGCGTGTGGAATAAGCCTGGATTCGGATGAAGGAAACATGGGATCATGGAAGCCAAAACTGTATCAGTAGATTGAAGTGGCAGATCTCAACTTCAGGCAACAATTTTAAAGAGAAGCTCAGAGTCGCTAGGTCGATCTATCTACAGTCAGCTGAATTATGTTTTTGGGGGAAGAAGAAATATCACTTATAATTAAACGGCTAGCAGAACTACTTCCACTAGATTATCAACCACATTACTGAAGATCTACCGTTATTGTTTTACATATGTACTATGGCGGACGGGAATGATATATGTATTTCATTTCATAGGAAGATGTCCTGCGCTCAGGACGGCACTTTTATTTGGAACAGATTAAATTTCTAAATCCTAAACAAAATCAATGAACAAAACACTTTCTTTCGCGTACTATAAGACAGCGCCGGTTTATCGCCGAAGAATTATATAAGAAAGTTTTTAATTTTGATAGAAAATCCTGGCTTTTATGTAATTAAAATAAATCTACGATAAATAGAAAACTAGCATTGTTAAAAATATTGTCAATCGACAGGCGACTTATTGCCATGCTTTCTTTGATTTATGATTTATATTAAGAAATGTAGGTACCTAATCTATTAATTAATTAAATCCAATATAATCTTAATCAGAGAAAGGTTCCCAAACTACTTTTTTATTGTAGACCACTTTCAAAATTAACCAGGTTTCGAATGACGTCGTCCGTGCATTTCGTGATGGAATTTGCTTTTGTTTCACATGTAAATCAGCTTAATTACGTGAACGTAATGCTCGATCACGGACGATGCGATTCGACCCCTAGTTTCGTTGGACCACCTCCTGCTACATTTTTATCGGATACCCAAAACTCGTCAAAAAATGTGAAGATTAGATCACAATTTTATTTTCAAAATTCCGGAAACAAATGAATAGCGTTTGGCAGCATTCGTATTTAAATACTCGCAATCAACTGGCAAAGTTCGAATCAGTAAGGCAGTAAGCATACGTATACTCGTTTGAGCTCTTGTGATTGTACTTGGATTCACGATTTATCGAGCATTCAAGTAGAAAACCATGAGTATGCAGTGGCGTGTTGACTCGGTTTGTTTGAGCTCGGTTAGTACTCGATGTTTGTTCGAGCTAATCGTACTCGTTTTAATCTCTGAAACACAACGCGTATTTCGTTCCTTTTCACGTCTGAACAAACGTTGCGGGCGGCGCTTAGCAAGTCTTCAGTCTTAACACACGTTACACTGAATATCGATTTTGCAAGTTTTTACAAGTAACAGTCTTGAAATACACTACTCAAAAAAATTAAAGGAGGTTTTTTTGGAAGAAAGAAATAATGCTATACAAACAGACTATCTTCTCCATATGCCAGCCTAACTGAAAAAAATTTTATTTGCTATCGAAGCCAGACAAAATTTCGTCACTTACAACTGGTAAATCCCCATTTTTTTGTTCATGCCAACGTAGATCCCCGTCGAGTTCTGGGGTCCACCTGGACCACTTTGGGAATCACTGAACTAGACCAATAGTCCTTTTTGGACTTGTTGCAATTTTTTTTCTTACCCCTACTCGTACATATTGGGAAAGTTGTACCCGTTCATGGATAGCACTCACTCACCTATGGCATCGTCACATAATTTCTACACAATAACCATTTTTACAGTTGCAATATTAAACATCAACATATAGCATTATAAATTAATTTTGATAAAATAGAAGGACACAATTCCTGAACTTCTGCAAGAGTAAACTGCATAAGCACTTAAATTAAGATTGCCACAATTATTGAACATACAATCCGAGCGCGGCATCGACTCATTTGCGTCAACACCGTCCTCACTAAGAAGGGTGGATAATTTTAATTTGGTATACTTGAGAAGCTTTTGAGTTACTTTTCGATTTTAGTACGCGGCCATCTCGTAGATGGTAGTCCATTAAAAAAGACGATGTTGGCATTTTCATAATGCAGAATGCTGGAAATAGTATCTCTCGTGAGTCAGGTCGTTGAGAATGCTTTTGTGCAAATGGAGTAAATGTTTTTAAATTACTTTTATTTAATATCGATTTTAATCTCAAATAATAAGTAGGTATGGGTTAACAAAGGAGTGTATCGACTGTATAAATAAATAAACGCCGGGGCAGTGCCGAGTTATAACTTAATTCACATTGACAACTAGCGGAAAACTTAGCTTATCAAATTCAAAGTAACGTTTAACAGAAATGGTATTGTCAATATGACGTTTTAACTCTCAACCTCATTTGACTTTTAGCTATCCACAAAAGTCCAACTTTTTTTTACTGTCGAAGATGGATAATTATTTTCCAGTATACATACAGTGGTTTTTAGTATAATTTAAGGAAAAACCACAATTGATGGCAGACTTACAAATTTTCCAACGTGTGGATGTTTGGCAATATATTCATCTTAATTGCGAAGATCTACTATCAATTCATAATTGACATTTATCAATAAATGGTATTGTGACAGTCAACTATCAATATCGTTGATCTATTGCGATTTTTTCTTTAATATTTTATTGTGAATTAAAAAAGTCGGTATGCGATCAACAATTTTCATCAATCGTAAATTTGCAGTTGATGAGTTCAAGTTCAAGTTGATGAGTGCTTACAAAAATAACTAAAAAATGTGAGTTTCGAGTTAAATAAGTGATACCATTTTTAATTTCTTTATTTCCATAGGTCTCTCAATAAGAATTAAGCAACAAATCATTTCCCAAACTCAACTGGTAGTTCCCATGTGCACAGAATCTTAGCACTGCTGCTAGTTTCAAAATGTTTGGCACACCTCGAATGTTTTTGCAGGACTTCAATTTGTCCTCAATTTCTTGGAAAAGATAAAAAAATGCATCCTTTGTTAGGATTGGATGCAACCCTCAAACTTCTTCGCATTCTTGCCATTTCAACGATAGCAGGATCAGGATCATCCAACTCTTCATCTTCATAAAAAAAAGTTCAGTTGAAGTTATTTCGTATTTTGTTTTTAATTATTTACTTTTGTGTCACCCTTTTTTTATCAACAAATAGGAATATTTTGAAGGCATTCACAATAGCACAATTTTTTCAATTCATTTTCACAATACCGATTTTTATTTCAATTGATAAATTCTATCAACCGTCAATCGATTGATAGTTGAAAAAAAGCCTGGCAAAGCGGCCGTTGTTTACATGATCGTGGGGCCAACGATAATATAGAATACGTAATGCCTAATGACCCATAGGGAAGTATTACCTCATTAAACAATTATTAAAATGTTGGCACGTTTCTGGATTTTGATCCATTGCTATTAATTTGTGTTACTGAAAGCTCAAGGGGGCTGAAGAAGAAGCATCATGTTTTTGATATATTTTTAAAGAGAAAGTAAACCTTTCCTGGACATTTCTATATTTTTTTTACATGCACGTTAACTCTGTTGAAAGTTGCTCCCATTAATTTCAATAATTATATCGGTCTTTTCCATTTCGATATAAATATAAATATATCTTGTGTTTGTGCCAAGATTGATGATTATATAAGAATTAAAACAAACTCCGAGCTAAAGACAGGCATTAGACCCTGAGGTACTTAAGACATATAACGCAATAATGAACACTTTTTTTGCATGCTAACGTAATATAAACTATCAAAAAAAAGAAGAAAAGTAGGACCCCTTGGGTCTTGTATTATATTAATTCGAGATTTCAAAATAAAAAAACGTCAAGGGCAAAATCGGGCGAGCGGACTGACCACTCCAAATTGCACCTTATTGAAATGAAACTCTGTTTTCTAAAAACAACCATCGATGGCCTTAAAGTGTAAGCCGTTGCTCTTTTTAGTTGAAACCAAATTTAATCTTAAGTCATCAAGTCGCGAAAGGAAGAATTGCGCAGAACGGTTGGCGTAGGGATTGCAGGATTAAAGTTCTCACTCAATTTCAAACGGCGTGCTATGTACCGAGCACAGAATATCTGTTCAAAAACAAGACCTCAAAGGCAAACACACGCTCCTTACTATTCTAACGAATGTTGGCGAATGACCTTGATGGAAACAAATCTTCAGAAGCACGTATGAGCACGTAGCGCCTTTTCAAGAAAGGAAGTTATGTTGCCACATTCTGTATCAAGTTTTTGCCAACGTTCAAAAATAATGTTGGTCATTGTTTTTTATAACGTTGTTTTTTAACGCCTATGAACCTGAAATTACCTTCTTTTTGTAACTTTTCCGCTTTTCACAATGAAAACATTTTTGGGTTGGTCTAGAATCGCCATATATTTTTAAATGTTTATTCTTCCAATGTAATGTATTTTAATCTATATTCTTTTACAAATTTCAGGCATCCATGGATCTACCACCGGATAAAGCGAAACTTCTTAAGAACTACGACGAAGAAAAGAAATGGGATATCATATGTGATCAGGTAAGCTCAACTTTGTACAGCGAACAAATTATATAGAATACATAAATTATATTTGTCAGTGACTTTTTTCATTACAATAGATTCAAGGCAAACGAATTTGCTTTGTTAACACTTCCGTCAAACTGATGGGAGACAGTGTTTAGCGAAAAACAGTGCGAAAATTGTGTGTGCTCTCTACTTTTGCTTTGTTCACTTTAGAAGACAGATAAACAATCACGTAGGCGACATAAAGTTGTCTGGACCCCAGCAAATTAAAAATTCCATTTGTCTGCTACATACTTTGCTCGGCGGTGGTGCTCCCTCAATGCCTTCGCGTGGTAGTTTATTTGCGATTTCAAGTACCTTTTCGTTTACTCTTTAAATGTATTGCATTACATTACATTAAGTTCTAAGAAATGGTGTGATGGGATAAGGTTATATTGGATTGTTGGTATTTACAGCGATGGCTTGGAACTTGATTCTTCATAAAGATAAACGCGTTGTGATTTGTGGCTGCACTTTCTTTAGTTGTGAGTGTGTTCGACTATTCAACGACGGTTTTCAGGTTCAACCATCTATTGCGCATATCTGACAGTTATTCGCGGGTACAACTGTATAGTGAACAACTTATCAATTAGTCCACTTGAATACGGCATCAAATTTTAGGTCCTTTCATTTATCCATTTATTTAACTTGTATAAATGGAGTGGCTGTGAGAAGCTAGTGAGCCATGCGCGCTCAATTTTAATTATTTTATTTGGTGGTTCAACATACATCTAACTCCTTTTTAGAGGAGGCTTGCAGTCCGTGATGGCCCATGATATAAATAGCGATAAAGACGCATGGCTGAAGGTACAGCAATGGCGTGTCTTTCAAATTTCAAATTCGCGTAGCTTAAAATTGCACTCTGTGCCAAATGGGACAGTCAATATTTTTCACACAGTTTCTTTACACAAATTGCAAGGAACGGCGAATCTTCGTCGATCACAAAAGGCTAAATGATCAGGGGTCGAATCGCGTCATCCGTGAATGAGCATTACGTGACGGAAATTGTTTTTGTTTCACATGTAAATCAACTTAATTCCGTGAAAGTAATGATCGATCAAGGACGACGCGATTCGACCCCAGACTGTGCACGAAAGGTTTCCTCTGCCCAACATCGATGACTTGTTTGAGAAACTATAGGAAAGTGCAATCATTTTACTACTCTAGACCTGGAAAAAGATTACCAAATCGAAGTTCGAAGTCCGCGTTATACTGGTTTTTCAACAAAAACTGGTCATTATGAGTATCTCCAAATACCATTCAGGCTTTAATAAAAACAATTGTAGCGATGAAATACCAACGTTAAGGGTATTAACAGATATGTTTTTGGAATTTCGACTATGATGCATTTCGGATAGTCGAATAGGCAAAAGAGAGATGTGAATGCTTAACCTAGGAACTACAAAAAAGTGAATTAAATGGTTGAGGTAATATTTTCTATCAAATCCCTCAATTTTTCGTCTGATACGGTTGAATTTTTTTTCATATAGGTAACTTGTATCAAGCTTTACATCATTGAATTTACTTTGCAAGATGCCTGGCTGTAGAATTTATGCATATTGCTTACAGCGCTGCACCATCAAGAATTCTAACATATCTTAGAGACTCGCCTTGTTGTCATGTCATGACCCAGTAGTGAGTTAAATTCTACTACAGCGTTGTGTAGTCAGTGCGATATATTGTCGACCTGACAAGCAACCATGTACTTTGAAAAAAAAATCTTACAATCTTAGCATTTTTTCACTTCAAGTGGCAGCGGTTATCAGGGTTGCCAGCTCTTGAACTAGTTCGATAGCCCAATTTAAAAATGTTTGTACATATTCTAAAAAATACACCAACCACAAAAAATTAATAAATATTAATTACTACAATAAAAATTAACCAAAATGGTTGACTTAAAATTTCAAACGGCCTTACCAATAATCAAATTTAGTCTGGCAGTTAACGCAAAGACTCCAGACTTTCCAAAATCGCTTTACCAATAAACAAATTTAGTCGTCAGGTTATCCCTAACTGTAGGTCAGAAAGCCATGTTTATGTCTTACACTAACCCTAATTATTATTCTGTAGTATTATTTTAGTAGTAAATCAAAATATGGTATTATATCTTAGGAGCAAGAAGTACAATCGGGAACTTCAAGTAACTACAATTTTTGATATAATTAAATAAAACTGTGTAATGGCGTTTTCGATTGAAGAAAAGAATTGCCCTTTCTATGAAAAGAGCAAATCTAGAAGTGCTCTTTCTATGTTTTTCATGTTTCATTGAAAAATAAAGTGCACTTCCAGGTCAATTCTCAACACGAAAGAAGTGTCCGGAAATTTTTTAAAGAAGTGCCCTGAATTCACCAAACACACAAGCAAAATGTCAGATTGAAATGTTTGTTGTGCTATAAAAAACAAATTTTGTGCTTCGTGATCGGAATATATCCAACTATGAGTGCAAATGTAAATTTCAAATTAAATATATTGATTTGGCCAATGGAAACACGCATATTTTATGTACAACGCAAAAAGAGTAGCAGAAGAAAAGAAAATAGAGATTGCAAAAACTCTACTCAAATGAAACATTTTAAAAGCACATATAAACGAATATGTCCCGACAATTTATATGAAACACTTCTGCAACCGGTTAACAACTTTTACAAAACGTTTATTAATACGGAGGTAGTTAAACTCGGTTATCTAAACTAAGCGTTATTTGTCACGAAGCATTTTTTCACAATCTTAGTGCGAATTACTCCGCTCCGTTAACTGAAGAAAAAATAAACTGTACAACATAAATTATTAATTCATTTAATCAAAAATATAACAACTGAAGTCAATTCGTTTGTTTACGTTTTTGTTTGTTTTGCTCTATTTACACATTTTCGATGTCTCGTTTTGTTTTGAGTTTTATTTTATAAAATCTTGACATACCTATTACAAATAAATGTGTTTTTTTTGTATTTAAGCTGAATACATAAGTGAAATCGGGTTTAGTTTTCGTCTGAACTCCTGTTAAATGATTTTGTTTTTCAAAATATCCGAAATTCGTTTAAAAGCAAATTCCCTTTAAGTGAAAAAACAATTGTTGCAAATTGATGTTTCAATTAATATTTACTATTCTCTATTAGAAAATGAAAATAAATGAAATGAAACGCCCAAATAAATTAAAATACCGTATTCAACAATAGGAGCATAATATCCTATATCCACACGTAGACACTTAAAACAAATTGGCAACACCAGTCCCATAAACAGAACCTAGATCTGACGCAACGAACTGATTTGATCGTTTTGATAGGATCCTTTCCCTAGGTATCATATCGCAACTTACACTATTGTTTCCACCATGGAGCATGTTTCGTCCATGGAGCAAGTTCTTCCCTTACGATTTCCACAATAAATCGCACTATCGGTGTATCAAATCTATTAACAGTTTAAATAAATTTTTACCAGATAGTACACACCACTAACCAACCTATAGTGGCAAAAGAACTCTCGTTCGTCATATATTTTATCCTTTGAGAGGTTGCCGATTCTCCAACAGATATAAGGTCCATAAAATTATCTTCCTCTCGACTTGAATTCATTCTCAATCTTTATTAAATTTTTTGAAAAACAAAACTTACTGCGTGAAAACAAAAACAATTGATTAGCCATTTGATAACTGACAACGATTGACAGAAAAGAAAGAAAGTCTTCGTGCTAGTAAAGCTGGAGGTTAAATTGTTTATTGGTACCATTTCACAAATGTTGTACATTTTAATTTAAACTGGCAGTCAACTAATAGTCGACATTAGTGTTTGATTATTAGTAAGGCCGAAAATCGATAAGTGAAATCAGTGAATAAAAAGTAGTGGCAAATCGTAGAACTCTTTATTGCTCAGGGGGATAAAAGCGCAGAAAATACTTATCCTCAGATTTATAGACCAAAAAAGATAGCCCAAATTCTGATAAATAGCCCATCAGGCAAGCCTGAAGGTGATAACCAACTTATGTAGAATGGCAATCCCGCTTTTCCCATATTTGACGTTAAGCACTTGATTTCCTGTCTAGTCTTTTGATTTTCATTATTTTTTGTATAATTGAACGCACATGGTACCATACGAGCTCATAGAAATTTATTTTCCTAGTATATTTCCTTATTGCTTACAAAAGGGAATGTAGAGTGATTTTTGTTTTGTTTTATTGTTCACCTACATTCCAATAATTCTGTGGCCACAAGGAAAAACCGCTTAAGTCGACTTTAGATAATAAATTTATTTCTTTTTTAGTTTGGTTTTTTTTCCTTAATCCAAACTAAAAAAAGGGTCCTAGGGTGTTACGTTTTCTTGAAATTGTTGCCACTTATTTAAGATAGAAAGCTGAACAAAATTACAAAATAGATGTGAGTACGCTGAGTCTAATAACATCAAAATCTCAATTTTGTCTAAAGTCGACTTTAGCGGTTATGGTTCGTGGCCACAGAATTAGCGTTTGAAATTACTCAGCATAGCGTACAATTTCTTCCTCTACAAGTGGATTGCGTGTGCGAGTATGTAATGCATTGTAACTAAAACTTTTGTTTTCTCACCTGATTCCATAAAAGCGTGCTCAATCAAGAGGTAGTCATAAATGTTGGTCTTCCTTGGGTCAGTGAGTGTGGTTTTAACTTTTTTTTCTTGTTGCTGAAAAATAGGGGGAATGGCTTTTGACAGCAGCCGACCGCTTTGAATTTGCATTGCATTCAAAGTTATGAAATAATACTCGTACGGATTGAGGTACACTCGTAGAAGTGGGAAATAAATGATATTGCGTTCCATTTTTTTATCAATAATTTTAATGTGGCGGCTTACATAATTTAGAAAGTCGATGGGTTTGATATATAATGTACAAAGAAAGCATCGTTCGATTTCCAGTTGAGTGGATTTGACAAATTTATGTTATTGGATCATTATGGATTTTGACTCAATTTGTGGCCAACTTTACTTATTCTGCTATCAAATTTGCACATGCTAAAAGAAAACTTCCATTAAGAATAAAGTAACTAAAAAAAATGATTCAGAAAATGTGCAGATGTTAAAAAGGTACACTTAAAGTACGTTCATGTTGCTTATAGTGTTACGTGTGTTAGGGTTCCAAAATTTATTTAATGTTCTAATGCATTATTCAACACGAACACAGTGTTTAAGAAATAATAAAAGATGAAGCATTATTCAAGAAAAAAAAATATCAATCTCAAAATTATTAATCTTATATGGATGATCGGAAGGACAGACTTGTAATTGGTGTTAATCAAAACTTTCCGGTCTATCTAAGCGAAGGACGTTGAAACGAAAGTTTGATGTGTGTCAGTTTTAATTATTAGAAAGGACGGAAAGAAAATTCAAAGCTTCTGAAAGTCAACACAATTTCGGTGAACTTATGTGTGAAATGCTTACCTGTCGCAGTCGCGGAGATAAGGAATATTATTATGAGAAAATTACTCTCATTAATCATTTTGAAATGTCTTCTATTACTGCCCAATAGGATGCAAGATAGAGAAAAGTAATTATAAAGATTTGCGAAATTCCCCTGGGCAATAGTTTTGATTATAGGCAGCGATTTCAACAAAGATAATTTCTATTATTTTTGGAAAAATACTTTACGAAGAGTGTATGCAGAACTATTGCGGTTTGAATTCGACAACAAACCAAAGTAGCCGACTAAAGTCCCGATTTGATTTATTTCTTTATCACAAAAGGAATACCCGTCAATCGTGTTAAAGTTAAAGAAAGTTTCGGTCTTTCCTCTGATCATTCTCCTGTCGTTTAGAAAACGATCGAAGCGCTACCGATGCTTACAAAAAGCAAAAACAATTTTGAAGGAGATGCCGAGGACAATACTGAACTGAATGTATAACTCAAGACGCCCCCATGAATTGGAAGTCGCAGCTGCCGTACAAAAAGCTGAATGGAAAACACCGAATAATAAATGCGTCAAATAACCGCAAGGGGGAAAAACTTGTGCCCAATAAGATAATGTGCATTTATGTAACTTATTTAAGAAGGTTAATAAAGATTTTAAAAGCTATGCAGTAACCAATTACCTCGAAGCCTAACAGCTGAAAGAGAATCAATTAGTCATCTCTGCGCTTGCGATGAGGAGAAAGCATCTGGAGGAAACTTTTAAACCGATCGATCGTCAAGCATTTATAACGAAAACAATCCACATGAGATTTAAGAGCGACCAATGCATCCCGAAAAAGTCACTGTTTGGTATGGATTTTGGGCTGGCAACGTCATCGGTCTATATTTCTTTGACAAAGACGTTGGCCATCATCGATGATTTCCAACTTTTCTTTTGGCCTGGTCGGATGATATGGACATGGACACCAACAGGACGGTACTACGTGCCACAGAGCTCACGCAACATTGGAATTTCTGAACGAGAGATTTGTGTTTATCTCACGTGGAGGTGATGTGAACTGGCCACAGATTTTGTGCGATTTACCCCGTTAGAATTTTTCTTGTGGGGTTTTCCGAAGTCACAGGTCTATGCGAATAAGCCACAGCGGCCCTCAAAGCCAACAAAACCCATGCCATCGATCGGACAAATCCAGCCTGATTTATGGGTAAGAGACATGGAAAAATTTGAAAGATGTTATATTCAATACATAATGGCATCGATAGGACTTTCAAACGAATAAAATATGTCAATGATATCTCACACGCACTTTGCTTTAATCAAATTTAACGATAGGAAGCGCCTAATGAAACCCCCCTTCAGCAGTTGATCTGTGGATCCACCCCTGAATGTTAAAATGTCTACTGCAATAAATTTTGCATCAAATTAATGAAAGCACTTATCATCAACAAAACTGCTCGTTTTTATATAAACTTTCTCGTTTTAACGTATCATAAATTGAATGCCACTTGGAAGCCATTTGTGTATTGAAAGCATAGCTTCATTACAAAGCCGATGTGTATCAAAGTTTCATAAAAGAATCATTGGAATTTCTATATCTAAATATAGAATATCTAAATATAGTCTATGGGAGTCTTCGAGGTACTATCAAATTGGAGATTTCAGTTTAATCTGATTGCATTATGAAGCAGGCTTCGTAATTAATGCTCGCTGGTGATGTGTATTGGAATACTGTAATTGGATTCATCACTTCGCATATTACACTCAGCGTTTCAATTTGTACTGTAGTATACTGAGCTTGATTTTTGAATGCTGTACTTCAAACTCGTTACTCGAAAGTATACTAGATTTCTGAAGATCCAATTCAATTTCCCATCCTTTTTTCGTTTTTATAACTAGATAAATATATAAATGCAACTTACAATCCCAACAACTCTAAATACCTCGGAGGATAGCCCTAGGCAGCGAGCCAACTATTTTAAATTTGTTAAACGAGCTTCGATTGTTTATTGGGCTTCCCATCTGATTCTTAAATGTAAACTTCAAAAAAGCGACAGCGTAGAATTATTTATGTGGAATTAAATAGGCAAAAAATAGTTTACTAGATCAGTGTTTTCAGAACATGCTGGATGTATCCTGTCTTCCACGCAGTTGTGCTTCTCTTGAACGAAAGCTCTTCCAGCTTAATATTATAAAAGATCAAAAGAAGTATTTTACTTGCTAAACCATCAGAAGTATTCCTTGCAAGAAAAACAAGAAACTTACAGTGGGTACTACAAATTGTTTAAAAATACAAAATGTTTCTGGCTCGTTCCAATACGTACCAAAGATTGTCTGAAAAAGTGAGCTCAATGGGTTCGGCTGTTTTTTGAGATATACGATCTTAACTGTTTGTTTTTTTGACGTGAAAAGGTATAAAAGCACCTATGTCTGTTATTTTCGCAATTTATATATAATGATATACGAAAATAAAATAATAACACAGGGTGCTCCATATTTTATGTCGGTACGTAAATATTGAATAACTCTAAAAAAACAACCAATTTCTATATGTGAGGTATTTTTATTTTTTATGTGGTCCTAAACAATTTATTTGAACTAGTTTTTCAAAACAACAGCCTTTAGGTGTGTTTTCCGTCTCTTTTTCGATCATCTAAGGTGGTTAACGATCTTTTCGGCACAAATATTTGCCTTTAGCTCGTCAATAGTCTAAGGCTAGTAAACTTTTTTTTTTAAAATAACCCCACAAAAAGAAAGTCGAATCTGGAGATCTATGTAGCTAAGCTATTTTTTGACAGCACTTGTCGACAGGGAATTTTCGTTGCAAAAACTGATTTTTTTTAGCTTAACACCAAAAAACGAATAGTCTTTTCAGACGTAGCCTCACGATGTTTTCGACGATATGCTGTGTGAAGCAATCCATGGTTAAAATTGTACTTAATTAACGCTTGAAAAACTGATAAATATCAAATATTTACATACTGACATAAAAGATGGCGCACCCGTTATATGATGTGATGAAACAAATGCAATTTCCGATAACATTTCTTCTGATTAAAAATGCAGATAATAAAATGTTTAAATAACTTTTGGCGTCTTAATAATAAATGAAAATGATATCCAAAGCAATCGAACTCATACATAATACATAATTGCGCAAATTTCTTGTTGTAGCTGTTTGTGACGCGCTGTCAATATACAAAATGGTTGTCACCATAAGGTGCATGAACCCGCACTTCAAATATGGTTGCGCAAAATCGAATGCCATAAAAACATGTAGGTTCTTTTTCACTTTTAGGGAGTAGTTACAACAAAAATTCTAAAAACATCCAAACTACAAAACACACACCAATGGTCTTTCCAGGTTTTGTGATCGATTGCTTGCAAATTTGCCTCATGCGCAAAAAGACAGCAAATGCAATACCTACAGCAATTAATCGACCTAAACGATGAATTCAAATTTCCGGTCTGCCGTCGTGTTCTGATTGAAAAATTGTTCACTGTAATCAAACGAGCAGCGAGCTAGTTAAAAAAAAACACCGCCATTTTAGTGTCCCAGAGATCGTACAGAAGTGTATCTACATACTGCGCGGCTAACCATGCTGTATGTGCGACGTGCGTATGACTCACTACTCAGATGATCGCATTAAAAAAGTGTAATTGACTTTTTGGGTTATAAACTTGCTCCTACTTTACATTTATATAGTTTCATATACATCTAACATTGCATGTTGTATATGTGTATACTTTGCATCAAAGCCATAGGCCCTCTCGTTAATCCACTCGAGCAGGCAGCGTTGATGTTCTATTATGTTTTTACGTTTCACTTTAGATATTTGAGAATATTTTCGACTTACAACAAAGCTTTATGAATGAAATAGAGAATCATAAATAAGTTCATAAGCTCTCTGTTGTAAGCATAAATGATACAATCGGGCTCACACGTCACACCTCGCCTTTCACAACGGTAGTGATGACGATCATCGACTGAGTCATGTTTTTCTTTCTGCTAAATCGACCAGATGTCATTCGAATTCCTTCGCGTTGCGATGAGATTGTTCACTGGCCATGGACTTTTTTTGTTTGTTTGCTAACTACGTATTTGTTACTTATTTTTGAATTTTGTTTTTGTACAATATAGCGACTACAAATTGATTTTCGGAGGCCTTAAATGCAATGCATGAGTTGGTGGGTGTGTATAGTAATTTATTGTAAAATTGAATAATAAGCAGTTATATAAATTTTACATTCAAACACAAACATTTTTTAACGGGCGATTGGATTTCTGGGTCATGACTAGATTATGTGCCGAAATAGATTACCTTAACACACCGCTGTAAACCGATTCGGGCAAAATTATTTATATTATAATGAAATTTTATTGTGCATGCGTTAAACGGTTGTGATGTGATAGAAGGTGATCTATTGCCACTTTAAAATCCATGCAGCTTTAGTTCCAAAAGCTATGCAGTAATTTTACCGTGCATTTTAATTTGACTCACTATACATTACCCTTTTTGATATCTTACTTACTTTTCTGTTGTTGGGGCTTACAGTTTGGGGGATGAACCACGGGCTCCAACAAGCTCCCAAAGTAACAGCGATATTGCCAAGAATGATTCTTCGTGACATCGTGATCTAAGAATTTTGAAATAATTTCAGTTCTAAAACATTACATTTGTTACCTCAAACTCATAATAAGAATTGGTTAAATGATGGCATAAATACGTTTAAAGCACAATCTTTATTTTGTAATTGAAAAAGGGGAAGTAGGAAAACCTAGAAAAAATACGGAAGCGACCTCTTAGGCTACAGAAGGCATACTAACAAAAACAGATAAGCCCAATCTAAAAATCCCCCGAACAAAATCTTCTGTTTTTTCGCTATAAGTTTTTATGTCGATGAATGGGGCCTCAGCATTATTTGCCCGATTTTCCAGAAAGGAGACCCTCTATAATATAAAACTGCGCCAACTACAAAGATATTCATCTTCTTAACACTGACTAAATCTTGCCGAAAATTAAATAACTTGAAATCGATACCACCACCATTTCATGGATTTTAGGGCCACCTACGACAGCATGTAAAGGGACGAGCTATACAGAGCAATGCGTAGTTTTGGCATCCCTACCAAACTCGCCCTAGACCTTCGATGTCAAAAAAGGCTGGACAAGGCGATGCGCTGTCATGTGACTTTTTAAAAATCGTTTTTAAAAGAATAGGTGACGCACTGTTTCAACATCATTAATTTGTTGATAGCATGTATTCAGTTGTATTCTCGTTTTCTTTAAAAGCAACCAATTTTGCATGTTCTTCAAACGTCTCTATTACGACACTAGAAGTTAATTTGCTCGTCCTGTTGCCCAAGGGAGTTTTATTGAAGTGATGTGGATTGTAAATGATAGGGCGCTCATTTCGAGGTATTTAAGTTCTTCGGAACATCTGTCATGAAATACGCCATTCAGCGATTTGCAATTATGGTTAGAATAAAGCCTTGAATCTATCTGCTGTATGGCAATACATAACAGGCAAATTTTGTCTTCAGTTGCCTTTTCTGCCATTTATTGTCGTTTCCATAACCCTTGTGGGATATATAGAGTAAAGCTGCATTAAGTCTTCCAGAAAGAAAAAAATTCTCTGTGAATGCGTTATAATGAAAATCCTACATAGTATAGGTGCAAATTGAAGCGCTATTCTCTCTGTATACCTATACATGAAAAGAGGGCTGCCAGATCTTGCACTTGTTTAATAGAATATTTTTATTTTAAAAGTTAAAATTTTTGGAAAAAAATTTAAAAATTTAGTTGCGATTGATTGATGAAATGTTAAAATCGATGAGTGAAATCAGGGAGAAAAGCGGTATAGAAAAATACTCACCGAATTGTGATTGGACTATATATTTAGTACTAAATTTTGGGAAAATATAGCACTTTGAAAAATGGATACTTTGCATCGAACATTTTTAGATTAATCAAAAAAAGTTGCGACTGACAGTCCATACAAATTCAAAGGAGAAATAGATACATTCGAAGACTTTATTTGTGTTTCGATCATAGATCCCTTTTGTGGCTCTCACACCTAAGCAATCCTTACAAATAATGAGGTGTCAAACAAAATAAAATTCAGAAAACGTTTATTTTTTGTATTATTATGTATTTTGTATTTTATATTCCATTTCCATTTCTTTGTTTGAATAGACAATATTTCAATTGTGTCACTTATGGTGTTTCTTTAGGATGGGAAGAACTTTGAAGAATCTGCTTTATGTAAAGAACACCAGTCTTATTATTTGTTTACATCCGTATATAATTGTTAAGTTTTTGAATACAAAGCAGCATTAATCACAATATTTTCTCCCATTCGCATAGAAGTTGCATCTTTCATCCGACATTATCTGCAATAATCAGACGTTTCCGTTCCGTTCCCCTTATGGACGAGAATGACTCCCTCTTCTGTCATTTTTGTCTCTCTTTGTGGTAGTTAATTTAATGCTTTTGTATATCCAATCCCCGTAATCAAAGATACGTAACGTACTAGTCTACATGCCACTCTACCGCACCCCATTTCAGTTTAATATTTTGCGCTCAATGGATCTGAGATTTGCGTTGTCTATCTAAAAGCAATTCATTCCTAGTTGTTGTCTTCATTTCTTTGCTTATCTTAAATTTTGCAGAACGAGCAATTTAAAGCGCATGATTAACAGCTTTGTTCCCTTCGTTCTATTCGACTGATAACACTATAGTGCATTTATTGAGGCACTATTTGATTACATGTTGTAAAGGGTGCCGCAAACAAATATTCAGAACATTGAACTGGGAAGTAACATGTTTGTTGTGTTCCGGTATTGTTATTTGAATTTACTTCCTCTTAAACATTTGTTGTAGATTAATAAAAGCGGTTCGAAAACGCAGACGGCCTAGAATGAGTTGTCTGAATCAGTCCTGCTTTACCCGCCCCTCATGATTTAAAGTTATTGGCGAAATTATTAACTGAAATTAAATTCCCAATTTAATAAGTTTTATTTTTCTCTAGCCTAAATGGCGTATATCAAAATACGATTTTACATTTATGAACTAGTATTTTATCAAGAGACGTGTTGTTTCTTCTTTTCAGGAAATGGTTCAAGCAAAAGACCCACCATCTCATTATCTCAACAAATTGAGAACGTATTTAGACCCGAAAGCATCTCGAAGTCACAGGGTAAGTTATAAGTTCGCAACCTTCTGTTTGATTGTGTTCTTAAATTGCAATTAAATAATATTTTATAACTCTTCTCTTTTAAAATATGAACAAAGATATGGCTGCAGGTATTTAACAAAACTTTGAAATGATAATTTTTGCTTGGATTCTTTTTTTAAATTTACCTACATCAAAAAATGCATGCGGTATTTTAAAAGCATGATAGTCAATATGTATGAAGTGTTTTCAAATGTAAAATAAAAGATATTTTGTATTTTATTTGTCGACCTTTCATCGTACCCTAGGCAATTGACCCATTCCTTACTAAATGATAAATGTTTAATTATAGTCGACCCATTCCTCACTAAATGATAAATGTTTAATTATAGTCAGTGTCCGAATATAATAAAATAGGTATTAATGGCGTGGGCCTATGACATTAGGAAACTGCACAAGAAAAAACCTAGCCTTGTCAAATCGCGAGATTTTGATGGCCAATTCATGACACTTTTGCGAGAGATAACCGTACTCTCAAATCGTTTATCCATCATGCATTATGTCCATTGTGGCGTTTGCTGTGTGGCGCGTTGACTCTTCCTGCTGGAACCACATTTCATCTACCTCCATATTGTTCAATTTGGCCAAGATACATAGGTCAGCATATTTCTGTAACGCTCGCCGTTGATTGTGATAGCCTCACGCTCACCAACCTCATTTTCAACAATGTAGGTACGGACCAATGACTCACCAAAATATAACAATTTATGGACACATTGCCACTTGCTAAAACTCGTGTGGTTAGGCGTCAATTTTGCTTGTTAACGTAGCCGTTCATCCAAAAATGATTCTTGTCGCTAAAGGTGATTTTTCGGGGTAATTTTTCAAACGCCGCGAAGCCCAGTCAGCAGACAAGCAGTTTTGTTTACCGATAGTTTACCGAGCCGGTTGTCTTGAATTTGGCAGCCAGATGTTGGAGACACCGTCTGCCGTAAAATAAACAAAGTTTTATCATTTGGACTTGCTGTATGTATAATATTAGAAATATATAAATTAAAGAAGAAAAGTATTGGTAGAGTTCCTGTTAGGAGGGTATAAACGGTATCACTGGTTGACAGCTGTCCTGTCGCAATTTCGGTAATGCATAGAATGTTTTAAAATGTGTACTGAACAATCTATGGTTTTTAGTCGTATTAAAGTAGGTTTTAAGGCAAAATCTGGAAAGTTTATGAAAAACTTCGGTCTATGATGCTTTGTAAATATATATGTTGTAATTGTAAATAGTGTTTGAATAAAATTAATGCATGCACAATACAAAATAAATACTTTGTCATCTTTTCGGCTAAATTAAATACTTTGCTGCCATGACTATCTTTTTTTTCGCTTTATGTTTATAATTTTTGATTTTACAACTTCTTTAATAGTGGTAGCTAAACTAAACTTTAATCAGTATTTAACCAACTCACCAGTGTGTTTTTTCCCGCGTTCTCCCCTCCCGCCTGATGTACTTACAGATTTTCTTCTACTTTCTTTGCCAGAAACGTAAAATGGTTGGTGAGTCAACGTCCACACAAGTGTTACGTGATCTAGAAATCTCACTGCGAACTAATCACATTGAATGGGTGAAGGAGTTCCTCGACGAATCGAACCAGGGCCTGGATGCGCTTGTTGATTATCTAAGTTTTCGCCTCCAAATGATGCGTCACGAGCAACGAATACAAGAAGCGCTAAGTGAATCTGATGAACGTTTGAATCTCACAAATCCAACCATTCAAACGATTGGTTGTAGTGACAATGAGGGTGGTAACAATTCAACTCTGGGGAGCAGCAGTCATCATCATGACTCCTCGTCCCGGCACAATAATCACAATTCTTCGAATGGATTTTTGCGACCGTCGCTGGCCGATGTCCTTGATAGTCCGAGTATTAAACGCCGATCGAGACACATTGCCAAACTGAATATGGGCGCATCAACCGATGACATCCATGTGTGTATAATGTGTCTGCGTGCCATCATGAATAACAAGTATGGATTTAACATGGTGATCCAGCATCGGGAGGCAATAAACTGCATCGCCTTGAGTTTGATTCATAAGTCGTTGCGAACGAAGGCGCTCGTCTTGGAGCTGCTGGCGGCTATATGCTTGGTGAAGGGTGGTCATGAGATTATATTGTCGTCGTTTGATAACTTTAAGGAGGTGTGCCAAGAGAAGCGGCGCTTTCAAACGCTAATGGAGTACTTTATGAACTTTGAGGCTTTCAACATTGACTTCATGGTCGCGTGCATGCAGTTTATGAATATTGTCGTACACTCCGTGGAGGATATGAACTATCGGGTGCACTTGCAGTATGAATTTACCGCATTGGGGTTGGATAAGTATTTGGAGAAGCTGCGACTTACCGAGTCGGAAGAGTTGAAGGTGCAGATATCGGCATACTTGGATAATGTATTTGATGTCGCTGCCCTCATGGAGGATTCCGAAACAAAAACCGCCGCTTTGGAGCGAGTACAAGAACTGGAAGACGACCTTGGTCGAGTAATGGATCGCAATGCCGAATTAGAACGCGAGTTTATGTATAAGTTAGCCGAAATGGACACGGAAATGGTGCAACTCAAAGTCGAGCGTGAAGAGTTACTCGCAACCAAATGTAAGTTTGACGAAGAGGTGTCAACCCTACGAAAAATTTTAAAACACAACGAGCAGGAGCTCAAGAAACGTGAGTCTATGCTACAGAGCAAGAACTTGGAGCTACAGACACTGAGTAAATCCCTGCCTCGCTCTGGTTCTAATGCAGAAGGTGGTTTCCTCCTCATCAATGGTAATGCCGGCTCTCCCGATTCACATAGCTCCACAGCATCACCTCCGCCACCTCCACCGCCTCCATTACCTTGTGCAGTATCACCACCTCCACCACCGCCACCAGTTCCACCACCACCACCCTGCATGAACGGTGATTTCAAGGGTATTGAGTCTCAATATTCAAACATGAACCCCCATGAATCGACATCACGAATGCCACCACCTGCGCCAGCTCTACCATTTATGTCGACATTCTCGCCGCCGCCACCACCCGCTGCTGGTTTTATGCCCGCTCCAGATGGTGCGATGACCATCAAACGAAAGGTGCAAACCAAATATAAATTGCCGACACTTAATTGGATTGCACTGAAACCTAACCAGGTAAGTGAGCTGCAGAGGAGTGAACCTATTTTTTAGTTGTTTTAAGTTATATGACGTACGGACACAGCTAATGCGATGATGGGATTTAAATTCACGTAACCAGAAAGCAGCAACGTTTCTTTTGTGGTATTCGATTGGGCTTCCCAGATTCTTCTCTCAGATTTCCGATTTCTTGCGTCCAATAGAAAATTACAACCCGAATTGTTATGCTATTAGTGCGTTTGGAATGAGCCGTCGATACAATAAGTCAAGGTCAAACGCAACTCTGAAAAGAAACCGTAGTTCGGATAAGCGCTTGCTTATTTCAATCGAACTTAAAAAAGTCTTAAGTTACAAATATAAAATCTCTGTATTAAAATCAAATAAAAATCAAGTATTTAGACCAACAACGATCATCCATTAAATGTGGCCGCATCTCGAACGATAACAATTGTTTTTTTTTTATCTAAATTAACTTATCAATAAACTTTTAATTGTCATGTAGGTTCGTGGTACTATATTTAATGAACTCGACGACGAAAAGATTCACAAACAGATCGATTTCATCGATTTTGAAGAACGCTTCAAAATTGGCATTGGCGGTCCAATCGCGAATGGTAATTCCGATGTCGATGGCCTGCATTCATATCCGAGCAAACGTTTCAAAAAACCTGAACACGTTTCATTGTTGGAGCACACGAGATTACGAAATATTGGTAAGCATATGTAGTTTGAGTCAAACTGACACAATAACGTTCCATCTTTTGTTCTTGTACAGCAATATCTCGTCGAAAACTTGATATGCCAATCGATGAAGTGATAGCTGCGATACATAGTCTCGATCTGAAAAAACTCTCACTGGAGAATGTTGAAATGTTACAAAAGATGACTCCAACAGATGTTGAAGTTAAATCATATAAGGAGTACATTGGCGAACGTAAGGATCAAAATCTTCTTACAGAAGAGGACAAATTTATGTTGCAGCTGGCCAAAGTGGAACGAATATCGTCCAAGTTATCCATCATGAATTACATGGGCAATTTCTTTGATTGTGTGCATTTAATAAGTCCAGTAAGTTCTACGAATATATTGTAATTTGTGTATCTAAAACATTGCTTGTATGTATTATTTCAGCAAATCACAGCGATAACAACAGCTGCCAACTCGTTAAAACAGTCGCGTAAATTCAAAGCCGTCCTTGAAATAGTACTTGCATTCGGTAACTATCTTAATAGTAGCAAACGTGGGCCAGCATATGGCTTTAAACTTCAAAGTTTGGACACATTGATCGACACGAAATCGACAGATAAACGAATGTCGTTGTTGCACTATATCGTTGCAACAATACGACAAAAATTCCCTGAATTGCTGAACTTCGATACAGAACTTTTCTGTACGGACAAGGCAGCGCAGGTATCGCTGGAGAATATAGTCACCGACATGCATGATCTGGAGAAGGGCATGGAACTGGTGAAGAAGGAAGCAGATTTGCGGTTAAAGGGTGCTCAAACGCATATTCTAAGGGATTTCCTCAATAACTCTGAGGACAAATTGAAGAAGATCAAAGGGGATCTTAAAAATGCGCAGGAAGCGTTCAAAGAGTGTGTGGAATACTTTGGCGAATCCTCTAGAAACGCCGATGCTAGTGCATTTTTCGCGTTAATTGTGAGATTCACACGCGCTTTCAAAGTTTGTTACTAACCCGCTAAACTGCATATTATATAGGCTCTAATGGGTTTTTCTTTTAGATGCATGATCAGGAGAACGAACAACGTCGACGATTGGAGCAAGCTGCCGCCCTAGCGGCTAGTAAAAAGGAAAACGAACAGGTAATCCTTAGGAACAAGATGAATCAAAAGAAACAGCAGGTAAGCTCTATCTTTCTGTCTTTTGGCTTTTGGTGGATACCTACATTTTTCGCTATGTGTTTTTTTTCTTTTAATTTTGCCATTCTATTGATTTATCCTCTCTTTCTCTCTCACTTCCGTTCACAATAATTGACAACTACACACGATACACTCTCTTCTGTTCTACTCTTTCAATATTCTTTCGAATTGGCGAACATTCGTTATTTAGAATTTTGGTTGCGTGACAATGGAAAGCAGTTTACTTCACAAAGCACTAACAAACTCGGCGAGAGAGGACGAAAGACATTTTTACTCTTGTTGACGATAGTAGCTACTATTTAAAAGATGTTGTCGCTTATAGTAAATAACCAAAGACACAGTAAAAAATAAAACATGCAAAATCCTGTTTTAAGAGTGTACAGGAAAACAACAATTTAAAGACAAAACTATAGAATAAATCCTCTAATACTCGCGCAAAAAACGTAATCTTTGTAGATATGTATATCACTCTGTTGGAAATGGTTGCTTAAGTCGTTATATGTAAGTGAGCGGATTAATTCGTTTTGTACCTTAAGCTTAATGTGGAAATGGTTTTAAGTTTGTCCTGTTTTTGTTTATAGTGTCTTATTTATGACAGAACGTATATTTTATTTATGTTTTTGCTACTAGTGTACTAACAAAGGGCTAGGTCTTTAGCACTAACCAGATTAAGTTCAAATATGTCGAGCGTTTTTCTGCTGGTAGGAGTTTCATTAGAAACATCGCTTAATAGATATGCTCCAGCAAGCTTAGGCGTTAAATTCCGAACCAAAGAAATAGAAAACCTATTCAATTCGGATTCAATTAAATCTACACCTAGTTTGGGATAGCTTTTGGAATATCTCGAACAGTCCAGAAAATACTGTGTGAAAGAATGCGAAAACCAGGAATGAGATTTGAAAGCTATAAAAAATAAAAAAGAATATAACAAGGCTGGAGATCCCGACCCAAAACCTGCATGGACGACCAAGGGGACATTGTGCTAGTGTAGCTAAGAATTTTAAAAGGCCACTGTTGCATCGTGATCTGTAAAACATCGGTTAAATAATCAACAAAATGTTGAAACGCGTTCCCTTTGTAACATCAAAATCCCAAAGTAATAGACGGCATTCATTTTTGGTCCAAAATTTAAAATTGTATAACCATTCTGCTAGCGCTGTTTTTTTTCCTGTTGCGGGGAGGAGAAATGCTTTACGCACCGTAAGGATGTCTGTTTGCGTTGACCATCCCCGTGTGTCCGGCTCTCTCGGAATGCCTTCGAGGTATACGGACTAAAACTCCTCCCAACCCTATGGTTTCTGACACACCCCCCAATTCAATTCAATTCCAATTTCCCAATTCACGTCTCTCGTCAGCATTTCGTGAACTATGTTTTCTGGGTGCAATAAGAAAATAATCTATAATATTTTCAACGACGACCGGATGTGTGCTACTGGGAAACCCACAGACGCATTTATAACGTTTTTCGATTTGTGCCCGCCGGCAATACTAACGAGGCTTAGAATAAAGGCTTGATTTACTTTATATTAAAATTATTCACCTTACGTTGGGGCTATTCGCTAACAACTCATACGTTGAGACGGTAAACGTTGGCAGTGTGTAGGGTAATTTTAGCGTCTAATCGAATCTCAATACTTTTATCTTATGTCAGAAAAGGTCTTCGGACAACTGCGCTGCGATCAAACGCTCTACCGAAACAATGAAGACTGTTCCGCTAGTAGTAATATCACGAATTAAATTTTTTTTGGAAGGCATGTTAACAGAAAGGCCACTTTTTAATTGCGCTTACTTCGTGTGTGTACTTGATTTGAATTTATATAAACTAGTAAAATGTATATTTTATGTTCTGTTTCAGTGTAGTATGGCGTTTTAAAGTTTTATGTTTTGTGTGTTTAGTTTTTCTCTTCTGTAATAGTCTCCTACAACAACAACTGCTTTTTATTTGTTTACTCAAAAAGTTCAAAGTGTGTTTTTTATAATCCCTACTAACAAAATATACCTTAATTTTATTTCTCCTGCATATTTCAAATTGAAAACCAATTTTAACACATCATTATTGATATTTTGTATTTAATTTTAGTTACTACCAGGGTTCAATATGGTCACATGGTTATACTAATATGGTGTCTTTTTTATCCCCGTTTCCTCTTTCTCTTTCTCTGCTTACTTTTCTCAGACGACTTCGGTTTCATTACAGGAAGCAGTTATTAACGAGCTTAAGAGCAAAGCAAACTCAGTTCGCGAAAAGAAACTCCTACAACAAGACGAAGTGTACAATGGAGCTTTGGAAGACATTCTACTGGGACTGAAGAGCGAGCCCTATCGGCGTGCAGATGCCGTTCGTCGGAGTCAACGGCGACGCATAGATAATAACCGTCTGTCTAGGACTCTGGAGGAGCTGGATGTTTAAAGCCATATTTGGGTGCAATTTTTATACATACTACATTCTTGAACTTATCGCTCCCCCTTACCTTAATCTTCGTAAAATGCTCTCTTTTGATAGTGTGCGTGGGAATGCATCGCCAAATTTTTGTATATAAATCAATTTTAGTGATATTTATAAAAAGAGTTACACGCACATGAATTGTTTAACATAATGAATGAAAAATCGAATTTCTGGGATATACTCTACATTATATAAGGTAATAAATAGTTTTCGGCAACGAAACAAAAATTTCTAAATTTCTACAAACGCAATCAATAGAAATACCTTTTGTGGCCTTCGGTTTGAAAAACTAATTTTGAACAATGCATTTTAGACTTATTTCGTGTCAGAAATTGCCATTTTGTATTAAAAAAAAAACTTTTTACATGCAACAGTATTCAATAGTTAACGAAACGTATACATCCTAAATTTTGAGAATGCATTTTAACATATTTTTTGTACATACGTAAATATTCTGTAAAACATATTAAAAAAAATGTTTACAAAACTAATTTTTGATATTACTGCGAAGAATTTCATTTTTCCTACATTTATAAGCTTTTTGTACAAAAATAAATTAAAATTTCATACACTTCAATTTTGTAAATTTTTTTATAATACCATTTTTAACAATAAAAATAATAAATGTTATTTTAAATCAAATATAATATTATATCAAATATAATAATTAACGGAGGTATATACATATTTGTATTAAAATTTGGAAAAGAAAAAGCCGCATATCTGGGTCAACACATGTATTTTTTTTGTTATTACTTTTAATTTGGTATTTTTATACTTTTATTTTTGTGTTTGTGTTGATAAAATGTTTAAAATTGCATTGGTAGAAGTTAAATTAGAAATAATTTTTTTCTGTTTACAATTTTATAACATATTTTGCATATAGTCAATTATTAAGCAATGGTTTAGTTAAGAAAGAAATATTTTGTTTGTCCGACATTTTTTGCGGTTTATTTCGTGACTTATTGTTATCTATTAAATATTATTATTTTTCCGTTTACTAAAAAATAAAAGTAAACTATAAATAAATTAACTTTATTAAAATACAGAATAATTGAATCATTTTGTTTACTTCATTTATTTGTTACGATGTCAGGTCTCAGGGCGTTATTTCTAACTCACTAAATATAGAGAAACGAGCAATCAATCAATTCCTTATATCATACAATAATAATGGTAACTAAACGCAGACCTGTGAAGAGACTCTAAGTATATTTTTAAAGACACAGTTTCCGAGTTGTATCTCAAAAACAACCAACTGGTACCGCAACTGTTCATTCAAAGGTTTCAGAAAGTAAAATAATAACCAAAAATACACGCTCTCTGGAATGTGGCTAAGATATTATAGAGAGGTAAATTTCGTTTTTCCTAAGGCAGGCCAGTCTAGCTACTCAACTTTTTAAGACTAGGCCTATAAGCCTTAAATTGTTTATCCTGAAAATTTTGCGGAAGGTTAGGTTAGGTTAGGTTGATGGGGGTTGTGAGATCGTCACAATAGACCAGGCCCATCGCCATCCCCTGGGAACCATTACGGCTAAAATCCAAATCACCCAAGCATTCGATTTCCCTACAGAATTTGAGTATGTTCTCAAAACTATATGAGAAACCAACCTCTTCCAAGTTATTAAAGAAGTACATGCGAGATGCTTTCTTCTACTCCGAGCAATTGCTTGACATTCACAAAGAAGGTGTGAGATGTCTTCCGTGACCTGTAGGTCCTCACAGTACCTGCACGTATCCGTATTAGCTACGCCTAGTCTCATGGCATGCTTCCTGAGAAGGCAGTGCCCAGAGAGTATTCCTATCGTTGTTCTCAACTTAGTTCTGCTGAAATTAATTAATTGTTCAGACTTCCTCCGATTTAAAACAGGGGTGACGGCACGTAACTTGATACAATCGAGTTCAGTCGATACAATCGATCTCTGGCAGCACCAAATTTGTTTCGATCGAGGATAATCGGTTTAGGACAATCGATTGAAACAGATTAGGTGCTGCAAGAGCTCGATTATATCTACTGAACTCGATTGTATCAAGTTACATGCTGCTACCCCAGCTCCTTCCTTGACCAGAACGTACAGGCTAACACAATGCCTTAAGCACTGTGCGACAATTCCTGACTAGCTCAGACTTGATGGTTTGTGATTCTAGTGCTTTAAGTGCAGCCTGACTGTCAATGAAGATGGCGATATTCTTATTAGATATTGATCTCATCTCAAGTACCTCCGCGGCCTTAAGCACTGCCAGAACCTCTGCCTGAAACACACTGCATGTGTCCGGAAGCTTCAGGGCCATTTGTAGGTCGAACTCGCTGGAGTATATACCTGACCCCGTGGCCTTGCTAGTTTTGGAGCCGTCAGTGTATACTGAGGCCTCGTTTTCCCTCTGAATTAAGTTTTTAGACCAGTCCTGTCTGTCGGGGTACAACACTTCATAAGGTGTTTCGAAGTCAAGTGTACCGAGACTTTCATTCGCATTTACGGGGATATCAGAGAAACTTTTGAACGATTTTATCCGCAGTTGGCTTGATGACAATGTGATCTCCACGGTCTTGAACATTGAAAAATACGTGTGCAGCTAAGGCGGCGCTATATCTACTTAATTCCAATGTTGACCAAACGCTCATTAACGTAATTGAAAGTTTGTTCAACGAAAGGAACATTAATGCAAAATTATGTGACACTGATCTTATTTGGGTCCTTACCATAAAGGAAATATTAGTGAAAATCTAAAACGGGGAATCATAGTAACCGCTAATGCAGATGATGTAGTAATACTCGGAGCACGACCATAAGGAAACTAGACTAGTCCCGTTCAGCAACAATAGTAATCCTCTATCTTTACAAAACTCTGCGTTTTGAATTTAGAATTTTCTTGAAACATTTCATAACTTAAACTTTCTATTACAGTTTTATTAAAAGATTCAGATAAAAGATAAGATTGCATTCGTATTTATAATGGAGGAACTTAATTTTATAGGAAGTACCACCATCGCCGCCCCAGCTGCAATTAACTGCAACTTTGTCCTTACAAGGAAGTGGAGGATATCAACATTAAGTTTAACCTATTCACTATTATTTTAATTGTAAAACAGTTAAACAAACGTTTTTTGAAGGTATCGAATATCTAATCGGAATGTGAAAATGCATTCACTCGACAACCATTCGACCCTTAAAAGCAATTTTTTCAATGAAACATAGAAGACATACAAAGAACACTTCTAGATTTGATCGCTTAATAAAAAGGGCAATTCTTTTCTTCAATCGAAAACGCGTCAAAAATTATGTAGATATCAATGAAAATCAAATCTAATTTTGTGTTTTTTTTTTAATATACAGAGTAAAAGATTTCGATGAGTTGAAAATAATATTTGAATCGATTGATAATAAATGAATATACCAGTTCTTGGCTTCACTTTAACAGTTTTTTTTTATGCGGACCTTGAAATGGGAATTTGGTTTGAACCAATGAAGCTGGACAGTTCCTTTAAAAGTCCTGACTCAAATTAAGGTAAACATTACCAATTTGCTATGAAAAGTTATCTGCTGATTCTCGCTTGCATGCTTCTTACTGAAATGACTTCAGGGAAGTGTTAAAAGCGGTCTTTAATATTCAGAAGATATGAATATCCTTGAGACTGGCAATGACTCCTTTATATCGAGATCCACTTGTTGAAAATGTGCTACGGATAGTCCAAAACTTCCGAGGGGAGAGACAACAGTATGCCATGTAACTTAAGACTTCTGACAATGGATGCAGCTTCTGGTCAAACCGTTTTTATATAAAAATATTAATCTGAAATGAAATGATAAGGATTAGGGTTATAGAACTCCAGTATATCAGCGAAATCGAAAGCAATCGTTTTTTTTTGTTTGGTCTTTATAACTAGGTACTCATTTCCATGTAATGATATTTGAGCCATGATGACGAATTTATGTATTTATGAAATTATGAATTTATATTTTTATAACTCCGTTTTTCCCAATCAAATCCTTTTTCAGAATTTTCTTTTTGCCTAAACCTGTATAACCTGTACACAAACAAAAAAAAATCATAAAAATCGGCCCAGCGGTTATCGAGTTATAACGTCATCGAGTATTTCTCCGAAGGTATTACCTATTTATATAGATTGCACATCTCCACTTATTCCGAATAGCTAATACACAACCCCTTTCCTTTTCCTTTTAATGATACTGCTGCCATTTGCGAAGGTAACCGGAACTTCATTTATTTACATTTTGTTTTGTCTAGTCGTGCCACAGCAAACGCCAACCACAGTCACGAACCAGAATAACACAAAACAGCTGTGCCCTGACGTTTCACTTTTGTCAACATGCCAAGAATTCAATAGGTACCCCGCTGCTAGCTTCTAGCATTATATTTCTTTTTGCTTACTAAATTCTAGCGTGTGATCCATAGTTTCGCTTAGTTCTGTGCGTAGCAAATGATTTTAAAGAAAGTTCTCGTTTAGTAATTTGTTTATAAACGACTTGAAACGCTAACGAAATGTTCCGACGTACATTCAAAGTAACCTACCGTCCTATGAAAAATAACTTTATTTTGCTGCCGGATAATTACTTCCAACTTGTAAATACCTACGTGAGTTCGAAGTGCCCTCAGATTAGATTACCTCACAGATTATGTAGCTCTTGAGAGAGATTTACTGATCAGATTCACAGCATTACATAAGCAGTAATAGAGTTATTTTTGGTGCATGTTCCAGGACAACGGCTGCATCAGTTTAACATTCGGCAACTACTGCCACTATGCAACATGGGTACCGCATGCGGGCAGCGTCAAAGACACCGAAATTGGGATCAATGCCAGGGTTGCAAAGGAAATGGGTGAGTTATTTCTCTTGAATATTTGTTGGCATTTTGATGATAGAATACATCTAACCATTCGCAACATTTTGTGTTTGCTTGCGTTGCCCTAGGTCTCAAGGAAAACGATCTGGTTAAAGTTGCTCTGGTGGACGATGTGCAGTTGCTAAAGAATGTATATGTGACACCTGTGTCATCAAAAGATTGGGAAATAATTGTATGTAATGATAAGTATTTCGATGAATGCTTTAATTATATATCATATATATTTTTGTTTAGGAACTTAGCAGCGAAAAGATTCAGGGGAGTGTATTGGATCAAACTAAGATAATAAATTCAACGCAGATACTAGTGATATGGATCAATAAATCTATGCAGGTCACTATGACTGTTGGTAAGTGGACCGAAAGAAGTGCATGTATTATGTGATAGAGAAGTATTTCTTCGTTTTAGTCTTGGCTTGTCTGATTTAAGTTTTGTAGTGATATTAATTTTTTTTTATTTAATACCACGCCAAGCTAAAAATCATACTCGATTATAGTGTCTCAAATATACAGAATCTTACCGTTTGGACCAACACTTATAATGTAATTGTAACCGAAACTTCTAGTGACATATCTTTGCTTGCAACTTATTCCAGAATATTTAAGGGAAACCAGCGGACCGGCGAACTTTGTCTCGCGTCAATTTAACGCCTTCAGATAAACTCCAGAGTGATAAAAAAACACAAATAGCTAAAATTGCAATCATTTATTTGAATTGTATAGAAGTCAGTAGAGAGCGATATGATAAACAATGTTTCTTTTATTGATTGTTATCGCAAAAGCAAATCGAACAGGAGACTGAATCTACTTGAACTGGAATGGAAGATTGGACTTCGTGGGATAAGGACTTCCTCCCTTCTGAATTCGCCCTTGATGATCGTCGCTTGAATCAAATTGTTCTTAAGTTTCTTGAAGGACAACCGCGTACCGTTGCACAATTTCGGATGATCAATATTCCGCAACATAATTATAATCGGTGTCGGCGCAGTGGCTTAGTGGTAGTGTGTTGGGTTACTAAGCGAGGGGTCTCAGGTTCGAATCCCGAAAGGGCCAAATTACATCTTAAGTTTTTTTTTCCACTGCGCCACCTCTCGCGAACGTCTGACAAACATCCGAGAGTAAAACTGTCATGAATGAGTTTCTCAATTAGCCGTTTGGACTTGGCGTAAAATTGTAGATCCCTTCCATTCGTCCCAAAAATTGAAAACCCACACAAAACGAATGGTTGTGAGAAGCTAGGCCTTGGGTCCCATAGACCTGTCGCGCCAAAATATTTATTTATTTATTTTTAATTATAATCGCTCCCACCTTCAGCTGTAAACTAAGCGACGGAGTTCCTGGCACATCAAGCGAGTTCAAAAATTCCGTTGGATAGTTGGTCGCTTCATCCTCGTTGGTCACGCGATCAACGGATTTGTACGAATGTGATTCTCCAGCGATTTTAATTTGAATAATAAATTTCAAGCTATCGACGTCCTTTGCTGCTTGTATTGCCCGTTCCCTAATCCAATCGAGATTTTTATAATTTTATGCATTGCCGTGGAACACTTTGGTGATGAGTTCCTCCTTCGATGATGTGAAAAATTTTGTAGGGAACGATATCAATCCAGTCGAAACTTCAACATGAATTTGGCCATTGCCAAGTGACAGCAGTTGTCTCGAGAATTCGGCAGCTGATTGGACGTCCTGCAATGTGACTCTCATGTTCGTGGTCAATTTTAACTTCTTGATATGCCTCCACAAAAATGCATTGAGTTGGGAAGCGTTCATTGTTCGGCCAACTGCCTCCAAAACTCATCCCAAATGATAATTTTGCATTCTCGCATTAATTTCGCTGTCACTGAATTCTTGGTCATTGTGTACTCTTGTTAACCGTAAGAAGATTCATCGGCAGCTTCAAAGCGGACCGCCTTCCAACAGTGTGGCAGCAATGCCAGAGGATGCAACAGCCAACGCAATTTGCGATCTTGACCGAATCGTTACCAGAATCTACGAAATCCCGAATGTCTTGCCTGTCCCACCGGGAGCATCGATTCGTTGCTCATCTCGTCCTCAATTTAAAGATCGAAATTCGAAGTTTTTCGTGCGAATTCTGTGCAAAATGTCGTCAGCCACCTCGCGATCGGGTTCGAGGGATGAAATGTCGCTATGATTCACTGGCGTAGAAAAAGTTGCATGAGCTAGCGTTGAGTTGTGTATCGGTTTCGATTAAATTTAAAAATTGGTAAACCTCCCGAAAAGTGGCGTACAGTACACCATCTACAATACGCAGGGAATCGAGGGGTACAGGGCCTCTAATGTTCACCAAAAGCTATAAATCATCAAATCATGTAATAAAATGCAAAAATTCGTCGAAAGAAAAATTCAAATTTTTCGTGTTTTTGTGGAATTTTCCAAATGTTCTATTTTCCATTCCAAAAGCGATTTTGGAACAATTGCACAAAAAATTGCAAATAAAAAATCAAATTTGGATTTTTGAATTTCGCGACTTTTCGGGAGGGTTGTCCCAAAAATTTCTTTCCCAAAAATATTATTACGAACAACTGAAAAAAAAAAATTGAGCCAAATCGGCCCAGCCGTTCTCAATTGATGAATCACTATACATTTTTCACATCATTTTTATATATAGATTGTTCAAGAGCGTATTTTTCGCAAAATTATAAAAATGATTTATTTCAATAATGTAATGGCGTTTTCGATTGAAGAAAAGTATTGCCCTTTTATGAAAAGATCAAATGTAGAAGTGCTCTTTCTATGTTTTCCATGTTTCATTGAAAAAGAAAGTGCACTTACAGGTCAATTCTTAACACGAAAGAAGTCACCGGCATATTTTTAAAGAATTGCCCTGGGCACTGATTCCGTATGTCGATTATCGTCAGACGATAGCGTTTCGACGATAGCTTTGCTCTCCGTAACTTCAATAATCGTCTATCGTCCGGGTGATCTCGTTTAGACGATTCAACATTTGCTTCGCGTAACTCAATAATCGACAGACTACTATCGTCAAGACGATAGCGTTTGCGCGATAGCTAAAGAGGTATCGTCTTGCATTGATTTGTGTATTTTTCCCGACAATTGGAATATTTTTCATGAATTTTGTTATGAAAATTGACTTCGTAATGCTTTAAATGATTATAATGTTCAAGATAACATTACGGCAATTGAAAACGAAAACTTGGCGATGACAACTACCTAAACGAAGAATTTGCAAGTTGGAATTGGAACCAACCGGATGAAGGAGTTGGCGCTACAAATAAGGGATGAAATAAAAAATGCGTTGAACTCACCAACACAAACAAGCAAAATGTCAGAGTGAAATGTTTGTTGTGCTGTTACTGTTAGAAACAAATCTTGCGCTCGATCAGAAAATACCAAATTATTAGTGCAAATGTAAACTTTAATTGAAATATATTGTTTTGGCCCATTAAAAAACTCATATTTAATGTAGAAAACGAAGAAAAATTAGCAACAGAAAACCAAATTTTACATAGTAGTGTCCGCTTATAACGAACTCGAAGGGACTGACCAAATTGGTTCGTTATAACCGAAGTTCGTTATAAGTGATACGCTAAAAAAATCATCAAGTTTTGTTCTGAAAATCAAAAAAAGATATTTGTCTTTTAATGTGAAACATTTTCTTTTATTTGTTTCCAAATCTCCCATTTTACTTAAATGATTTTTAAGCGCGTCACTTCACTCAACCTTTCATTTGTAAACATAAGGTTACTCGGGGAAGTACCGAACAAATTATATTGAAGGAAAAAATGTTGACGTTTGAGAATGTTGGTTCGTACGCAGCTATCCAGTTTTCGGGGAAGTCCCGAAAAGTTGGGAAAATCTGAATGACAATGTAAAGTGACAGATTTTTGGTTCGTTGTAACCGGACATTTTCTTTATTCCACGCACAGAATGGGTTCGTTATATGCGAAAGTTCGCTTTAGGCGGGTTCGCTATATGCGAAATTAAAAATCATAATTCTCATGGGGCATTGATTGGGACTTCATGAAATGGTTCGTTATAACCGAATGTTCGCTTTAACCGGGTTCGCTTTAAACGGTTACTACTGTATGTCTACCACTATTGCAAAAGTGCTCCAACGAATTTCATTGAAAAGAGCAATTCTGAATTTCGGGGCACTGCTCGCCGATCTTCAATGAAAAACGCCATAAGACGTACATAAAGGAATTACCTATTTCACATCACAATATTACTTGACTTAAGTGAGCTTAGCACAATAATAGGAAAAACTTAATTCAAGTTAGTAATAAGAACAATTTGTATCTGCACTTTTTTTTTACGGAGCCGGTAAGTTATGTTAAAGAACACCAGAAGATAGAAGGAACCAAACTGGAAACGGAATACCTACGAAGGAAATAATGCAGGCTTTATTTGACTTCTTTGATCAGACTCACAACCAACAAGAAACCAAAGTATGATTTTTACATTCAAAGTCTATATACCGGACAGGCAGGACTGGATCTCCCCGAGTAATGTCATAAAACGTATACGCATTTTTACAAATGGCTTAACCACAGGGAATGGAACTGGAGCAGAAGTATTCTTGAAAAGAAGAAGGTCAATCGTACCGACTGGCAAGACACTGCAGTGTTTTCCAGGCAGGGATATACGCGGTTAAAAAAGCGACTCAGACTGTCTTAGCGAGGGAACTACCAGCAATGGAAATCACCCTCTGCGTGGACAGCTAAGTAGCACTAATGATCAACTCCAATGTGATAAACTCGAGACCTGTAAGTCAGTGCATTAAGAGCGTTAAACCATCTCTTAATACTGCCGGGTTCATGGACATGTTGGTGTAGAAGGGAACGTGGTAGCCCATAAAATGCCCAGATATGGATTTGAAATGGACATAATATTACCTGACAGACAAGTACTATCAGCTTTCAACGGAGCTAAGAGCTTAATTGATAATGCCACATTAAATTTGGCAAAGTAACGATGGAACAACAATTATGGTTGCATCATAACTCATAGTTTGTGGTCTACTATTGATACTAAAAAGTTAAAGATCCTAACATCTCTTGATCCAAATGCTCGTCGGGGTAATAACTGAATACTGCATCATTGGAAACATAGCATCGTTATGACTTCTGCAGAAGTTGCAGAGACGAAGAAGACACAGAATCGTCTTGTGCATACCACTCGTGTGGGGGGTTCCTTAACCACTCATGTAAACCTAGCATTGATAAAGCTAAGAATATAAGCAGCGCTGATGCAGCTTAGATCACTTAGATCATTGAGGAAGTAGTTACCTTAGTAAGCCCTCCTTAAGTTGGATAGAGCAGGACAGCTGCATAGGAGGTGAGTGACAGGCAAAAGTCATTGTATGGCAGTCCGAGTACCAAGAATACAACGCCCGGTAATGACATTAGCGACTAGCGAGATACTAGATCTGCTGAGTCGCAGAAGCGCCTTGGTTCTTTTAGTGTACAGGGTTGGCCAAGTAATCACTACGTCGCGGAACCCAGCAACGGGTGAGGTTGTACTGTTCAGCTATCTCGTTGAGAGATACGCGGCAATCTTCCACCGCCTTAGATCTTAGTTCGCTATCCCTATGTGATACTGTATTAATCGACAGCCACGCTGTGGTTTGACTAATGGCTGTGATTTCAGCTTGAAAGACACTACAGTGCTTTGGGAGTGAGAAGGAGAGGCTCAGGTTCAGTTCTTCTGAAAGTTCCCCGGCTCCGACTCCATCTGTTGTTTTGGAACCGTCCGTAAATATTGACAGTACTCCATGAGTCCGCTTAGACTACAGCTTTTGGTCCAGGCGACTAGTTTGTGTAAAGAGAGCTGCAGTACATCAGAAAGTGTGTGAGGATACTTTCCTGAAGTAAGTAAGGCGACGTCGTCCGCATAGGCCACAACTTTGCAACCGGAAAGCTCCATTAAGATCAATAGCTCATTAAGAACTAAGTTCCGAAGTAATGGAGATAGCACTCCCCCTTGGGGGGTACATCGGTGCGCAAGTTTTTCGACAGTGCTGCTGCCGAAAGTAGCTGCCACCTTTCTGCAGGTGACAATGTGGCCAATTAAGCGGCATGTTTTCCCTTTAATGTTTAGCTTTTTTAGTGCTCGGATAATCGATCGGGTCTCTACGTTATTAAAGGCCCCCTCTATGTCCAGGAATATAGCCATTGCATATTCCTTAAATTAAAGGGACCTTTCAATTGAGCCGACAATTGAGTGGAGAGCAGTCTCGTTGGATTTGCCCTTTTGATAGGCGTGTTGAGAGCTAGAGATAAGCGTTTATCCAACTGTACCTTTGATGTGAAGTTCGATGATCCTCTCAAGTGTTTTCAAGATAAAGGAGGTCAAACTGATTATTCTTATGTCCTTTGGAACTGTGTGTAAGGTCTTACCTGCTTTGGGGATGAAAACCACCTTGACCACCGTCCAGTTTGAGGGGATACTGCCCATCGTTAAGCAACCTGCCTGTCCTTGACAATATCAAAGGCGTTCTGCAGTTGCGCCAGGAAGATGCCGTCAAGTCCTGGTGACTTATGCGGTTCAAAGCTGTTAACAGCCCACTTTTCCTCACCGATGGTGATTGTGGTAGTAAGGGACCTGCTAAAGTCAGGGTAACCAGTTATAGGGGTGCAGCCAGGGAAGTGGGCATCCATGAGCAGATTCAGCGACTTTTCTTCAGATTCTGCCCATTGGCCGTTGAAATAAATTAGTACACTGGGTACGGAGGGGAATTTAGATAGGATTTTGCGCAGTCTTGAGCTCTCATTAGTTGTTGTGCCTTTCTGTCTTCCTTTTTGAAGAGTCTAGGCTAACTTTGTATGCCTCCCAATCCGTGTCTAGCTTCGTTGTTTTGGCTTTATTAAAGGCCTTCCCTAAAGAACTGAACAATTTTCTGAGCAGATCGATTTCGTTGTTCATCCCGATAATGAGAACGGGAACAAAAGACACTTCTAGAATCTTACGTTCGAAACAACCAACGATTTCTTCATCCGCTAATTATCATGCTTTTGCGCCACATAGGAGGAACAATATGATTATTCCTTATAAAGCAAGGAAGTACCTTTGCCTATTTTTGAGACTTTTGTCCAAAATTTGAAAACCCCCCAGTGATCTCGCTGAGTTCTGCCAATGATGCCATGGAATCCACGTATGGAAGTAATGATACTAGGCGAGGCTTGAAGAATTGTGTCTTCCGTGTTGGCTTAAAAGTGTCTCAAGTATTATATTGATGAACTAAAATGACAGCGTATCGCCTTGCGTATATCAGTTTTTTTTGCCATTAAAAGCTGAATGCAGAACTTTTTTTTCATATCCTCAACACCGACTTCAACTTAACTACAGGTTTCCTTGTTAATATCACATCTGCAGGTTTCTTTTTCAGTATTATTGCTTTGACATGTTATTTTGTATCTCTTGGTTAAACGTCGGAACATTGCTTATGAAGAAACACTTCGCACTTTTAATGCTCTTTCTTTTTACTTCAAAGAAGCCTATGGTGTTCCCTCATCTTTTGTACTGTAGCGTTGGTCATCTGTGCCTTGACCAAGAATCCATGTGGATATGCTTTGCTGTTGAAATAAACGTATGAGAATCTGCACATTGCTTCCATTTGCGAGGCGTATGTATGAGACGTCGTTGAGGCTAGGTATACATCGTTGGTTTAAAGTTATCGTATTTTCACTTATTGCGGCACTAGGACAGAGTAACTCAGACAGAATCCTGGTTATCCGGTCGAAGGGAGCTTGTTTCGAGTTCTTCGATTCGTCTTAAGAACCCGAGTAGACCTCTTCCTCCATTGGAATGGATTCCCCATTTACGAAACTTTTCGCAACTTCCGCATCAGACTGAGATGTCTTCTGTGGCGTACCCTAGTCGTTCGATGTTCCCACAAAATTTTTGGGTTCTATCCGGTTAATCCCATCCCACTTTCTGGATGGCAGTTATGTCTTTCTTGCAGCAATCTAGTTACTCTGCGAGTCTTTCGGCTGCACGTTGCCTGAACGAACATTGTTCTTATTAGTTAGTTTATTAGCTTGTAGTTGCTTTACAACTAGGTAGGTGGTAGGGAAGTTACCCACGCACAGCAAAACAATAAGGTCGGTTCTATATTATACACCTACCTACTCCCCCTGCTGTCGTCTGTGTTGGCTACCCAATCTGAAGTCGAGTATCTAAGGACAACAGGGGTGATCAGAAGTTGATAGTGAGATGCTAGAGTGAGAAAGCTTGCGTTCTCATTTAATCATTTTGAACCTTTTGACGGCAATCAGTTGTCCATCTCTTCATTTAAATTGCTTAAACTTGCAGGTATACTTATGGCTAATTATGATTGTGTTATTTTACTGATTTTCTGATTTAACAAAAATGTATTCTTTATTTTCAGATCGCGTACGCCCTAACATTTCCTATGGACGTATTAATTACACAACAGAACTGATTATAGCGCCAAAAGTAGAAACATTCAGCAATGGAACAAATGGTAGTTACCACTCGAATGGTCTCGCCAAAAGCCAGACAGTTTCGTCTGTAATCAGCTCGGACTCTAGTTTATCCCGATCCACTACAGTTAGTAGCATAAAAAGTCTACAACGAAAGGACTCTGTAGCTAAAATAAATCGCCTGGACAAAATGCAAAGACTGATCAAAGATCTCAAGAGAGAAAACAGTCGAGCTTTCGAGTTTCGTGTTATATCTGGCAAATGGGAGCCAAACACTCAAATCTCAGATATATTTGTTACCAAGAACAATCTGCCAGAATTTATGGATCTAGAACAGGTTTTTAGCTTACACACCGCTGATGATAATGAATACTTTGTCACTGTGAAAGTGGTTGGTGAGGGTGAAAATTTCCCAAACAACATCCATCAAACAATCGAAATTAATGAGAATCTACTGCAGCTGCTAAAGATCCGCGAGCTCGAAAAGATTACTTTAAATCCTAAACACATGATACTGAACTTTTGCGAAAAGATTGAACTCTTTGCCCACAAGAAGACACATTACAAAATAGTTGAGAACGCATTCAAACGCTTTGTTATCGAAAAAACGAAGCTATCTCCTTTGCTGCTGAACCAAGATGAAGTAGTGAAATTGGAAGAGGATTTGGTTGTTACTTTGCTTATAAGCCCTGCACATTTTCGATATTGTCTTGTGGACTCTTCCATGTTGAAAGAATGTAAAGTATATGCAGCTGACATTACAAAGAACGCTGGTGAGATTCTAGACGCAGACATTAAGGAAGATAAAGTGTTGAGTGTAAAAGATCTAATTCAGCTACCAGAATTCGATGTTATTGTGGATCAACTGGTAGATCAGTTGAAAATGAATTTGTGCTTGGATCAGAGAAACTCGGTGCTAAGGCAGGGGAATGTATTAATTGCAGGTAAGCGTTTATACTATATATAGAGCTTGTTCTTGATCTCATAATTGCTTTTCTGCAGGTCATTCGGGTTCTGGCAAATCAGTTATTGTGGAACGCGTTTTAGATCAGTTAGTAAAGAAACCATTCTCATGTTCGTATGACATTTTCTACAGTACACGCAGCAAAGGAAGGAAGGTAAGCATTATAAGCAATAACAGAGCTCTATTTACCCTACATTGATTTGCCGTACAGAACATATTTCAATGCCAAATTTTGATATGGATAAACAAAATGTACATTTATTTGGTACGGCGGTCATAATCAATTAAAATTAAAAATGTCAGAATCAATGCTTTCAAAAAGTGATAAAAATGGGAGAGTTTATGCAGTTTCAATTTAACAAAATTAATAAGTTGTGTTTCTTAGCCCAGAGTAAGCTGTATGTACATTTATGGGGAATACACTCCTCTGCGTACATTTTTCACCGCAGCCTCTGCAAAGTTCTTCTTGCGTCGCGTCATTTTCTTCAAGTGTATATAGCAAGTATAGAAATGTTCAGTCATTGCGCATTTTTCTCTCTGTTATGGTTGTGCATGCCCAGCCCATGTGGCTTTTTTCCCGAGGTATACACAGACAAGGACATGTTTGTTCTAGAACGTTTGCCGAACCTTGTCCTGCTAATTCATCCGTTTTCTCATTAGCTGGGATGCCATCATGTCCAGTGACCTACTAGAGCAATACCTTGGGCTGTGTTCCAAGAGCCATTAGCTCTTTCCGACAGCACTTCATAACCTTCGATTTTATTACTGGGGTTTTTAAGGCTGCAGGGCTGTCAATAAAGAAGGTAATGAATTCCGGATGTTTTGCCCTTATCACAGACTCTCGTCACTGCCATGACATCCCTTTGAAAGGCACTGATCAGAGAAGATGCTTAACCCTACTCCGATGTCCAATTTTAATCCGTCTGTATACGCGGAACCGTCAGAGGCTACATGCAATATAAAAATAAAAATAAATAAATATTTTGGCGCGACAGGTCTATGGGACCCAAGGCCTAGCTTCTCACAACCATTCGTTTTGTGTGGGTTTTTCAATTTTTGGGACGAATGGAAGGGATCTACAATTTAACGCCGAGTCCAAACGGCTAATTGAGAAGCTCTTTCATGACAGTTTTACTCTCGGATGTTTGTCAGACGTACGCGAGAGGTGGCGCAGTGGAAAAAAACCTTAAGATGTATTTAGGCCCTTTCGGGATTCGAACCTGCAACCCCTCGCTTAGTAGCCCAACACACTACCACTAAGCCACTGCGCCGACATGCTACATGCAATATGGTTGAAGTAATATCCAGTTCAATTACTACGTGCTGATGGAGATAGGAATATTTCCTAAATCTATAGTTTTAATAATTAGGTATACCTACTTTATATTTGAAATTGCTTACATTGGTAACACTCATATATGAGTACCTATTACCTGCATATACTTTTGTACTTGCAAATAAATTTATTTAGGCTAAATGATTTCAACCTCTATGCAGTCAATGTAAATAAAGATTACCAATGAATTTTCGAAGGTTGGTTGGACATAATAGCCCTTTTTTGTAATAAGCTATGATCCATGTAGATCATGCAGAACATGTGATTCTGCTTTTCATCGAGATCACGAATCATGATTTGAAAATTTATTCCACTAATTCCGGCTGAGCTGTTTCTTTTATTCTTGAATGTTGAATACTTGTTTCATTTTTTGGAGATAAAATGTCTATAATAAGGTTTGAATAATGAGAAAGTGATTTATTTAAAACAATCATTTGAATTAAATCGCGTGTCGTAGGATTCCCGAGATAAAACTTATAGGCGATAGAAATATAGCGGAGTCAATTGACCCGCTTGAACAGTTTTATCGCTTTTTTCACCACCAGTGCTCTGACGAAGTAGCTAACTGCATTCCGCCCCTTTAACAATTCTCTCGCAACACTCGTCGTTGTCAGTTATCGAATACGCATCAGTTCACCCTCAAGCCTACCTTCGGACGTACTGTAAAGTATAGAGATTCTTTTAGGAGTCGAACAACACGCATGTGGAATGCATTGCCTCGGACGGTTTTCCCCTCTCATTACGACCCACAATTGTTTAAGACAAGTACCAAGTACAAGCACAAGTACCTCTTATCTATCCTTCCTGTATATCTTTCCACTCGTGCTAAGCAAAAGCATCAGAAGGGAAAAAAACCCTTGACCATAAGTGCATTATAAAAAAAAAATTATTACTAAATTAAAAAACTTTACTCGCTGTTAAAATCCCACCATATTTCTTCTCCCAAAAAAAAGTATAAAATTGAAACATAAAACAGGGCAGAAAATTTCAGAAATGTTTTATAAATGTTTATGAAATTTTTCTGAAATGTTTCGCCGGTCTGGATACAACTATATAAACGGAAGTGCTTGCAGCAAAATATTGTTCATGTGTTGCATATTTGAACAAAAAATACTATACATATTGGTTTCTAATAAAAATATCGAAAAGAAAAATTATGCAAAATTGATTCAAATTGTAACACCCTCGACCCATGTGCTTTGTGTGTCATGTGCGTAGTTTACACTGATAAAAAAATAGGCTAATAACGTTAATGAGGAGTGTCAACTTTTTTGTAGAATATAGTCGATTTCAAAAGTGGAGTAAAGCGAAGGCAGCGATGAACTCGTTGCAGACTAATCTGGTTATAACCCACGTAAATGATGCTTTTTGGACAAGAGATGTTCCGTCTGGACCTTATAATTTGGTTCCCGTTCTAGGAGAACGATTACTTTTCAAGATTAAGTAAAATCTGGATCAGATAGGTCAAGATCGGAAGTATGTGCGAAGAATAACGGTTGAATGGGTTAATTCGAAGTAATTTGGTAAATGTACGCGCCGACTGTAGATAAGAAGCATTGAGTTAACCTGCGATATTGATACACATCCTTTGGTGTAGACTGCTTCGATGGAAGACACTATGGGACTGAGTCTTTATTCAAAATTATTCTCTAGGTACAATTAACGAATTTTGTGAGCCAGAGTCCAATAGTCACGGCTATATTAAAGTTGGTAGAAGGGTTTGTTGATTATCCAAATGGTTTTGTTGCGAGTGATTGCTGACTACAGTAATTGAACTTGGACTGAAATCGATGTTAGAAATAGTTTTTTTTTTGGTTGAGTAATCTTCAAAAAAAACTAATGGCCCGTACCATTGCTTATGCCCGATTCAGATATATAAAGTCTGCCTACGGGTTAAACCTTAACCCTCTGAGAGGCACTATGGGATCCGCGCGATTTATAAAAAATAGTATTGAGTACTCAAACAATTTTTTTAAAATAAAATTCTCTTTTATTATTCTATGTTCGAAGTTAACTAACAAGTTATTTATGCTTCTGTAGTGTTAATCGCGTTTGGTAGGTAGCTTTCCAGCGAACGCACCTACTAATACCGTCATTACATGAGGTTTTCCTTATGGGGCTAGGTCGAACGGTCTTGTCCGGAGTACGGATTATTTTATTATTGCAGTGAACATGCATACGAGTAAGAAGTTTCCGAGCAAATAGTTAAACAATTGTTTTATGGATTTTTTTAAAGAAGATTTTAAAATCTTGAGCGTAATCAACTATCTAGTGAGTAAGACCTTTAATAAACCAACATTTGGGGTCACCTTCGCTTTGCCGACCTTTTGGTTAATTAAAATTCATAAAGATATAAAAGCAGCCATCAAGCCCTGAATGCTTGAAGCTTGGACTGACAGTTTAACATTCACCTGTATTGTGTGGCGGGGCATAAAAGTAAACCAGGGAACTGTAGAGCAACTACCATTCTACGAGATAATGTTAGGTATAATAATCGCTTACTTTTAAACATAAATTAGGTTTGCTGCAAGTGTAAGATATTTAAGGTCTTTAAAAAAAAGAAGTACGAATGTGATATTATTCGTTTCTGTTTGATATTTGGTGTCAGAGTATTACTGTACCCGTGAGGAGCTCAAACCTGTGCCACTCGTGTCACAAGCTATGACTCTTTTTTTATTCGTTTCTTTAAATTCAAAAAACTGTTCAATATATTTCCAGTTTTCAAACATTGTATGTTGGTGCTTAGAACTGAAGAAATCTAAAGACAACATTAAGCAAAAAAATGCTTTTCTGTATGTGCTTGTGCATTAGGGTGGGTCAAACATTTTTTTTTAAATTATGGGTTATAATAGCTAAAATATGTTGCCATTTGGGACTGATATTACATGTATAAAATATTATTAAAATCGGTATACCTAGTATAACTGCCTCCGGATGAGGTTTAAAATTTCGAAAGTTGCGGGAGTAGGTATGGTCAAATTCCTCATAGCGGATTTGCACAGGATCAGCAAAACGATTCTTTTTAAATATTTATTATTTGTGCAGAAAATTCCTTAAATTATGTTTTGTATGTTATGTTTTATAAGCTTTTTCGCTGCATAAAGAGTTGCGAACAAACCACCAGTACATTATTTCCAATTCCAGAAAGGCGTGGGAAAACTAATTTTTATTTTATTTTACACCGCACTTTATGACTACGGTTAACAAACATTTTTTTATTATAAAATTCTTCATTTCAAATTGCAACAAGATTCATTTAGTCGTTTAGTTGAGCTGTATTAAATTAGAATAAAAGTGTGTTACTGTGATTTTGAAAATTAATCGTACTCGAAAGGCTTGGAAATGTCCTGTTGTAAGATTTCAGAATATTCCAGGTCAAATGGCACTGATAGATACGAAAGATCTCAGTTTTGACCAAATATATTTGTACAAAATAGTATCGGCCGTTATATCTGGTGAATGCCCTGAAGACTTACTAAACAGATCACCTGGGAAAATGTCTCATGTCAGATGGCTCACGTGGGCAAACCGGATTCTTCGTCTATATTTTGCAACATCAGGACCTTTTGATAAACTTGTTTGTTTGGCAACTTTTGTAGTCAAAGTTTACGCTCCAACATGGTTCGACATTAAAAGCCACCAAAGTTGCAAAGATGGTGGAAGGCATTTATGGGCATTAATATCCAGGCGGCGTTATTTAACATTAGAACTGAAGGCTGTTATTGACCCTGTTAAATAACGCAACAGTTACTACGCCCATTCCAATAATCTTCTGTTAGCAATGTTAACAGACTCCGAGAAACATATCAGAGAACTGACGCCGCGTCGTATTCTGAAAGCACAATGTAAAAATACACATTAGTTGAGGCTATTCTAGGTTCCATTTGTAAACATGGATGCAAACGTTTATTACGAACTTTTTAACTGGCAGGCAGCTAATGTTACAGAACCACCAATCCTGCAGAAAATCACTAACGGAGAACTTGAATCTCTTATTGCTCGCGGAGAGGACAACAAAATAACTTTTTTGCGTTTACCCCGCCATACTCAAGCAGTCGAGAGGTCAGTCAAAACTGTCACTGAAGCTTCAGGAAGTCTATGCACAAAATCAGCGCGTGAAGGTCTCATTAAAGCAATAATTATTCCGAAATTTGACAGTAAACTGGATTTTCGTGTAAAATAAAATACTTATCTCATAATAAAAAACTTTTTACAATAACTTCATTCTTCTATGAAATTATTTATATGCCTTGTTTAAGCTTAAGTTGGATTAATTACATGTTTCCATCAACGAAAAAAAAAATAGTTAAAAAAGTTTTCAGAAATATAATTTTTATTTAATTTTCCAGAATTTCAAGGCCAAACCGGAGGCAGAAGGTAACTTCTGACTTTAATGAAACTTTCTAAATTAATTTCTATAACCATGTGGCATATTTTAATTGCTATTAGAAGTCAAAATGAAAATTTTTTTTCTCCATAGTGACCCACCCTATATGTGCATATTCATACAGCCGATGGTATTATGCTAGTAAAGTAAAATTTCATTTATCCTAGTTGCCCCTAAAGCAATTCTTTTAACTCACCTTGTATCTGTATAACTGTTTTTTTTTCGCTATAAAAATTGTTGACCCACATTAAACGCGGTTATTCAAAACATTTTCGTATGTCTTGTGGAAGCGAAAAATCGATGAGAGCAATGTCTACTTGACTGCTTTTAAAAAAATCAGTCTATAGAATCTCCATTTCCGAAAATTTACTTTTATTTTTTGACTGGTTTTTAACTTTATGTAAAAGTTTCTCGGTGACCTTTGGCTCATGTCAAAACACTTTGCTTATTTATAGTCCTCAATTTGGCTACGTCAACACATACTCTTAAAAAGGGCTTCTTCTTCCTCATTTGTGGCATCCAAAACTTGGCGTAAACGCGTCTCTTTCAAAGAAAACCACCTCTGGAATTACGCAAGGTCCCCTTTTCTTTATTCTTACTCATCAAAAAAGAAGGTCACTCATTATGGTGGTGGTGTCAAAAAAATATAACTCCATATTTGGAGTACTTAGGATCTCTTCGCTATAATGATTTGAATTGTTTATCTATTCAAATAATAGATCTGGATAAAATCTTTGACACTCATAAACACACACCTCATCAGCCATCTGTGCATTTCCGTATAAAAAACTCATTCTTGCCGTGCTTTTCATTTGAATCTACCACCTCAAAGTAGAGGAGACACGATAGACTTTGGTCTATTCTTGGCAAATGAGACTGTCGATTGTGAATTCAACACACCACAATACTTTGTAACGGCACTATCTAGAATAATATTTTACACCTTGACCTTTTCATTATTTCTAATAAAAAATTTTCTCTTCTAGACGGAATCGATTCAGAAAGATCTACGGCAAATTTTTACAACCTGCCTACAGAACGCACCGGCAATTGTTGTCTTGGAAAACTTAGATGTACTTGCACATTCAACAGGCGATCAGCCAACCCAAGACGGCGAATACTTCAACCGTATCGCAGATATTGTACAGCATTTAATTGTAGAGTATACATCAGGCAATCCAATCGCAGTAATCGCTACAGTTTCAAGCTTAAAAGCCCTCAATCGTCGTCTTTACTCACCGAGAGGTCGCCATCTATTTCAAACGATCGCCAAAGTGCCAAGTCTGGAACGTATGGATAGAGAAATCATTCTAAAAGAACTTTGTAGTCACATTGATGCAGAAAAACTAGATCTATCGAAATTTGCAAACCTTACAGAAGGCTACAACAAGGGTGATCTAGTGCAGTTTGTAGAGAGGGCAATATTCTACGCTTATAGATTAAGTGAGTACTCTATTGTGAAGTACTCTTTTCCCTGAAATAGTGGATCGTACTTGCAGGTAAGACGAATCCTATATTAACAAATGACCATTTGGCCAAGTCTTTGGAAAGTACGAACACCTACTGCCTTCATGGTATTGTTAGTAACAAAACTTCGGCAGCTGTTACTGATGTCGGTGTGAAAGTCGAAGAGATATCTGGTTTAGAAGCAGTTGTAACAGTACTTGAAGAGGTCCTTATGTGGCCTTCAACGGTGAGTGTATATTTTTCCTGAATATTTGCAGTGTATAATATTTTATTTTAGTACCCAAAAATATTCAGCGACTCACCGTTGCGGAATCAGGCTGGTGTGCTTTTGTTTGGACCTCCCGGTACAGGAAAGACTTATCTGGTTTCACAGATAGCTCATTCGTGGAATCTGCGAACGATTTCGGTGAAAGGACCGGAATTATTAGCTAAGTACATCGGCCAGAGTGAGGAGAATGTTAGGAATCTCTTTAGTCGGTGAGCAATCTTAGATAATATCATAATTTTAGATTTTAATTCAAATGTTTGGTCTTACGATTTCAGTGCTCGGAGTGCCAAACCTTGTGTTTTGTTCTTCGATGAGTTTGACAGTTTGGCGCCAAAGCGTGGTCACGATTCGACAGGCGTTACCGACCGCGTTGTAAATCAACTGCTCACCGAATTGGACGGCGTTGAGGGTTTACAAGGTGTCACAGTTATAGCAGCAACTTCCCGACCTGAACTACTGGATCCTGCGCTCCTTCGATCGGGGAGAATAGATCGATTGGTTGAGTGTACACTGCCGGATGTTGCGGCCAGATTGGGTATATTTAAAGCTTTGTCGCAAACATTATTCCTAGATAAAAATGTTGATTTGGGACGTCTTGCTTCGAAGACACAAAACTATACCGGAGCGGATATTCAAAGTATTTTGACATCGGCGAATATGGCGGCTGTTAAAGAGACATTAGCCAAATGTGGGCATGAGGTGAGTATTTTTACATCTCTTTTTATCCACCTTTATATAAAGAAAAACGGAAATCTAACTTAAAATGGAGGTTCGTTGTTTGCTCAATTCGATTTACGAATATTCAACCTCCTGAGGCTAAAAAATGAAACTAAGAAGAGAACTTTGAATATAATCAAAACTTTGATCACTAGTGAATTATAAAAAAAGAGGCCAAAGTTATTGGAATAACACGTCGTACTGCTTTTAAATTAAACAGATTGACTACAAACATTTTTGTTCTGACGATCGGTCGTGCAGGAGTTGGAGTTGCGATATATATTCGTAAAATACTTGTTAATGCAAGTTTTAGATTTCTATAGATTTCTATGCCATGTTATGTTATGTTATGAAGAACAAAAAAATCCTCCACTTTACTGTAACCTGCTGAACATTCCCTGCTCGCTGCTCAATAGATTGCTCGGAGCATATGTGTGACCTATGTCCAGTCAACACACCTACTTACTTTACGTACTGCTCCACCAACCATTAGCAATTAAGCCTTTGTTTCCAATAAGGACAAAGTCCTATTATGCAACCACCTCTCTCTCTGTATCAGGTTTCTTCAATCATGACTTGTTGTTTCTATCCTAACACGTTGCAAATAAAAAGAATACCTCGAAGCAAAAATCATGCGAATCGTATAAAATCGTATAAATTTTCCATTTCGAGGGATACCTCGCTAGGGATCATGAAAGTACAAAAGACACAAAATGTGGGCGGCATTGATTCCGGGGTCAAACTATAGGAAAAACAGAAAATATGTATTGTGTATCAAAACGCATTTGAATCTATCAACACAGATGTTTTATTTATTTTTCACTTGTTTTATATATATAGGTAGTTAGAAATGTAGATTATTTGTCGGGAGAACCTTCATGGGCTCTGGCACTGCGGCCACTTTTAAAAGGAGCATATTGGAAGGTCCTAAAGCTATCTTTTCACTCCGCAAGCAGTCAGGAAGACGACAAGGACCTTATTTGGGGGAATGTTCGCAAGATTTGCTAAAGTAAGGATTTCCTCGCCGAGGGTAGGTATTCTTCCTGATAAGAAAGAGAGACATTCTATGAGTATGTGAAACGAGGATTCGTTACACTCAAAACATAGTCTTTGTGGTGCAACACCAATGCGGTGAAGATATTTTTTCATCAGGCAATGGTAAATTATTATTCTTGTCCGGATTCTCAGGTTATTTTTGTCTATATTAATGAGGGCAGCATTTTCTGTGTGAGAATTTGGAAAGAATTGTCTGGTGCAGTTCTGTCCAGGTGATTAAAGCCACACTTCATTTCATTGAATTGTTTTTTGCTGACTGCGCAGAAGAGTCCAGATCCGATGAGTTGTATTGCTCCGCCAATTTTATGGAGTGAGCTGTTTCGTTTTCAGCAAAGCCTCTTTGAGCTGGAATACAGTGGAAAGTCCCAAGGACCCGGAACCCAGCAAAGGTTGAGCTTAACTACGAGGACTTCAGCCTGGAATATGGATGATTTTTTTCCAAGGCTGACTGACAAGTTCACTTGAGACGACATATCCGTTCCTTGGATTCATCTTAGAATCGTCTATGTACAAGACGAGGTCGAGTCGAGATGGATTGGGTGTGTATTTGTCCCAGTCCTCCCTAGAAGGGACGATTAAAACTGGAAAAGATTGCATGTTATTGCAAGAAGATCTTGTGAGATTATCGGATTGGTGTTTGATTAACTTTTTTTTCACCTTAATTCAAAGGAGTTCTGTGATCCACACACTTTGAAATGACTGTCTTTTGCGTTTGTTTGATCTACTGTTGAGTATTGGAGCCCTTATACAAAGTTCATTCTTTAAGAATTACGAGAATACAAAAACATTTTACAAGATATTAGTGAAAAGGCTTCACTGGGATCTAGATATGGAACAAAATGCAAATTATATGGTATCTTGCCCCTTAACATTCAAAGAAAATTCTCTGAGGTTATGTTTTTTTTTTATTAAAAAAGGGGATTCCAAATCCTGGAGCACTCAGACCAGATTACCCGTCCATTGTACTCCAAGCAGAAACCCCTTTTTTGGTGTAGTGGTGGAGAAACTCTGATATTATTCGTTTCTCTTATATGTTTGGGTGGCGAGTACTGCTGTCCCCCGGTGGGGCTCGAACCTGCGCCGACCGGGTCACAAGCAATGACTCTACCCACTACACCATTGCCACCTCTATAATAAAAATACTTTACTATTTGTTTTAAGTAACTTATGTGGTGCCAATATGTAATTTTGATTTTTTTTTATCATGTAATTCTTAAAACTTTGTTGACTGCTAAACTCAACTTTTTAGAATACCAAAGGTGGTTAAAAGTGAATAAAGTCTTGAAGAAAGCAGCAGGAATGAGTTACTTATATTGGGAAAAGAATTTGAAATTAAATTATTTATTTAGAATTGCTCAATATTTCAAATTCTCCGCCAGGTTTCTTCTTGATTCCGAAACCAAACAAATTTTCTCATTGTTTGATATTTCTTTTCTTAACTTGCTGCTACTTATTTCTAAGTCTAAATCATCGCGGCAAATTACGAGGTGTAAACTTTTCTTTAAATCTGACACTTCTATTTATAAGGTGTCAGGTTCCTATTATTTTCGCAGTTTTGAGGCAGTGGTAACAAATAAGAAATTAATTCAACAATACTGAAAGCTATTTGCATTGCATGTGTATGCACAAAGCAATTTCATTCACTGTTTATGCAAGGAAGTGAAGGTACCGCAAGGTTAGCTTACCTAAACGAAAGTTGTACGAAGAATCTTTCTTTCGAAGTAGCCAAGGACATAGAGTCGAAGCTTTAGCGCCATAAAGCAGGACTGGGATGACCCAGGTCTTATACAGAGTCTCCTTAGTTGTTGATTATAGGGCTCTACTACTCAATTGCCTTCTCAGCCCAAAATAACAGCGATTGGTAAGAGTTACTCTTCGTTTGATTTCAGATGAGATGCTATTATCAGAGTTCGTGACAGCCGAGGTAGACAAAGACTCCTACTACCTCAAAGTTATAGCTGTCGATTGTGACGTTCTGTCCAATTAGCCCATGGTGTGTTGATAGTATGTACTTGGTTTTGCCCTCATTTATCGCCACACCCATTTTGGTAACTTCCTTTTGAATACCAGCGAACGCACCAGTGACAGCGTGCTGTGTTCTGCCAATAATGTCAATATCGTCGGCATACTCTAGTAGTTGCCTTTTTTCACATCAAATGATAGTGCAGCGAGCGTTCTCTATTGTGATCCTGCACAGGCGCTCGAGTTTTGCACGGATGCCAAAGCATTAGGCTCCATTTAGCTCGTCTCTATAGATGCCGTCATATGCGGCTTTGAAATCGATTAAAAGATCGTGGGTATCGATTTGGACTTCTTGGGTTTTTCCAGGATCTGCTGAAGTGTTAAAATGTGATTGACTGTTAACTTTCCTGGCTTAAAGCCACGATGATAGGGCCGATCAGGGTGTTGAAGAGGGGTTTAAGGCGTTCACATAGTATGGCAGATAAAATCTTGTATATAATTATGTGATGTTGTGGAGGCTAATACCTCTATAATTGGCGCAATTTAGGGAGTGCCATTTCTTGTAAATTGGGCATGGGCAGACAATGCTGCGGTTAAATTAATCAGGTGTACACTCGTCTGACCGAATTTTTGAGTTGAGTTGGTATATGCTCTCTAACAAGTTATTTCCAGCTGCTTTAAACAGCAATCTTGTCCAGCAGCTTTGTTGGATTAAAGCTTGGATATTGTTATACCTACTTCACTTAGATCATGTGGACGGACATTTTGGCTATCATCGTCTATGTTGAATGGTTTATTCTGCCTGACAGCTCGATGTTGGGTTTTGTCCCCGTTATACAGTCTGCAGAAGAAACTTTTCCATATTCTTAGTACTGACTGTGACTCTACTTCTAAATTTCCTTTTTCATTTGAAACTTTCTTACGTTTAATTTTCTCAGTTTTTGACAAACAGAAATTTAAACAATCTAATGTACAAATTTATTTTCTTGTAAACAGTTATTGCTAATTCCAAAGCATTGTTTTTTCGATATTGTTACAGAATTTAGATTTGTTTCCATTATTTTCTAAGAAAATTTTAAAATACCTACTGGAAAGCATTTTGTTTTTGTTCGTTTATTCAAAGTCAGGATCCCCTTGAAAAATGCAGCAGATGGTACCTATATAACATTAAATTTATGTTTACGTGGGCCCTTCAGAAGAATGGGTTCATAATCCATGCTTTTGTTAAAAAAATACGTTTGCTACCAATACAGTTTTCAGTTCCTTATATATGTTTTACATAATATCCATTTTATTTTCAATTATACGCACTAATTTCATAAACGATTATGGGTACAAACGTGAATCTCCCCTCTTTGTAGTATAATGATGGTAAAGTTGAAACAAGTAGGTAAGAATAAATTCCACCTTCGAACTTTCGACTGGTGAAGGCATATGCCTTTTTATGTATGCTCTGACGATATTGTCTATCTTTCCTGCTCCCATTATAAAGGTAGCAGGTAAAACGTAGAACAACAAGAACAGAACTAACATTGTCCTTTACCTTTACACTCATACACAACGCTGCGGCAGAGCATGGATGAAGTTTAATTAAAGATTACCAGCACCAGATACAAGGCGATGAAATCGTTTTGTGTATTAATCCTCTCCCACTAGCAAGAGGGTTAAAAAGCTATCGTTGCTATCGTCATTAAGTGAAAACAAATTGAATCTTTTGATGGAGGTAGCGATGTTGGAATATAGTGTAATTGCAGATACCTGTACTTTTGACTTGTGTCATTTCCCTTTGTGTAATTGACCGTAAAGCCGTTACATCAATGTGATAATGATTTAATCATAAATTTTTGTTTTTCTTTTCCAGGACTTGCCAGACAAGATTGTGGTAACACATGAACATTTAATTGAAGCTTACAAGACTACGCGCCCATCTCTTAGTCCATCGGATGTATCAAGATATCGTTCTATGTAAGATAAGTGAACTATTTGCCCAGACCTCGTTACTAATGTTTTATTATATTTTTCAGCTACGCTCGGTTTACAAATAAGGAAAAGTCTTCCAGAGATTTTGTGGCTAAGAGAGCCACATTGGCTTAAGAACAAATGTGGCCATTTTCAAAAAAGGTGGCCACTACTAGTTACTTTTTACACATCATTTGATGTATTTTTTTATGAGGGAATGGAATAAAGTGGACTGTATTTCACTTGAATTCTATTGTGTCCTGGATATGATTTTATTTTCTTAATGGTTTTGTACGTATTGTTTTACAGGCTCTCAGTTGAGAGTTAAGTTTTAATGTATTTATTTTTTGACATAAACGCAAGCAGTAAAAAGAATGTGTGTTTTATAATTTTGGAAGATTGTTGTTTGTTTTTGTTCGTTGGTTGCGATTTAAGTTAAATTTATTGAAACGAAATAACAGCCAAAGCGCAGTTAGTTTGGGCCTATTTTTAACTTTCACTCTACTCCAAAAACTAACGGTCAGTAAATATGCACATCCGATATAAGATTTTAAAATGGCGTCCTCAGTTTTATTTGGGGTTGTCTTTGTTTAATGGAAAAGAGCAATTATGAAAGTTTATGCTCTTGAAAATATAAGCAACTAGCTATTGGCTGCGGCTCCTCCCTTAAATGTTTTTGTGCCTTCTGCAGATGGGCAACAAATTTGCAGCAAATCAACGAAACATCAACACCAAAACTGCTTACTTTTTTAAAACATCTTTCGCTTTAACGTATACTGCATCTTAGATCGCTTAAATCGCAAACCGCCGCGTGCCCAAGTTTAACAATAGAATCATCGAAAAAAAGTGACATACGTGTACGTTTTTTTAAAAGGCCCAGCCCCTGAGAAGGAGAACCTCTGACAAACAACCGAGAGTATAACAACTTTCCTGAGAAAGCTTCTTAATTTAATCTCTCGGATTCGGCAATCTCCATAAAAACACTTGATTTTTTAAGTTTATTGTTTTTGTGCTCGAACTTTTCCAATGCCCTTCCTCCTTCCAGAGTGTATTTTATCGTTAGCTTTTGTCCATATATATATATATTGTCCATCGGTGATTTAAACTGATATCCAAAAAATATATTACATAGACCGTCGGCTAAGAGCAGGTTAGGTTAGGTTAGGTTGAGTAGGGCGGTACCCTAGGTACCATATTGGGCTCATCGCCATCCCTACAGGAAACTTCCCGGTAAAAAAACCTAAACCAATTCGCCCAAGCACTTAATTTCTCTGCAGAACCAAAAGATAGTTTCGATTGTGTTTGCGAAACCAACTTCCTCCAAATTTTCGAAGAAGTACCTTAAAAGGTATTTCCTTTTCTTCCAAGCTATCACATTCTCTGTGACGTGTAAGTCCTCAAAGTATATTACATGCATCTGTAGTCATCTGTATTTTAATTAATTCTAGAGATGTCTTCCCATATAACTTTGGCCACAGGGCCTTTGAGACCCTATGCCCTTCTATATGTGACCATCTTACGTCTGCCCTGTTCCTGGTATTTTCAAGAATCAATCTTTTGGCCACGGCTAATGGTGGTCTTATGCCCTCGATGATCGATTGAATCATTCTGTGAAAGTTCAGCTCCGTTTTTGGCCAGACCGTCGGCCCATTCGTTGCCCTCAATATCATAGTGTCCAGGCACCCAACACAATCTGACATGGTTCTGCAGGCATAATGCTATGAGCATTATGAGGCAGCTTCTAACTAGTTCGGACTTGATGCCGCAAGACTCTTGCGCCTTTAGCGCAGCCTGACTGTCAATGAAGATGGCGATATTCTTGTTGGATATTGTTCTCATTTGAAGTAGTTCCGCAGGTTTGAGTACGGCTAGAATCTCTGCCTAGACCACACTGCATGCATGTGTCCGAAAGTTTTTTTTGACACGTGTAGGTCTATAGCTCTATAGTTCATACCTGACCCTGTACCATCTTTGGTTTTGGAACCAGAATGGTCCGATAATGCCTCCAGCCCAAAATCCGCACCAAATAGTCACGCGTTGTGGATGCATTTGTTTCTCAACAATTACTCGTGGGTTTTCTGAGCCCCAAATTCACAGTTGATGATTTTAAATCACTATGACGGCCCTATTTCGTACGAAAACTTCGGACTGTAAGCCTGGCAAACTTTCATTATTTTTAAACTTAATTTTTACTAACCCCGAACTGTGAGCTGTTCTTTTTTCGAATTACTGTATCTACTATTAAATGTCGCAAAATTAAACTTTGAAATAAATTATGGGACATCCTTTATATAGTAGCACAAATATGGTACCTATCTGTGGTAGGATGATCCCGATTCCATAGTCATGTCATAAGCAAAATTTGAGGACTTATAGCTAGGTATGCTACGGAAATATCAAGAAAGGTTCATTAGTAACATCAATATCGTACGATGTTGGAACATTTTTGAGATCAGCTATGCATGATTCTGCAATGTGTTTTCGATGCATTCATTGCCGCAGTACATATTGTGAACGAAGCCTTCGACGACCGGAATTAACCGCTTCCGATTATCTATATTTTCCCCTATAGCAGATAGGCAACAATGCGGCTGGTTAACTCCTAGATATCTAATAATCTACTCATGTTTGGCAAGAACCCGGTTATTTGCAATTAAAAAGGATACCTAGCACAAATGCAAAAGGTTAAATACGGCTTTAAGTTAATTCGGAATTTTCAATTTCTTAGTTACACGTTACAAACTGTTGGTTTTATAACGTCCGCAGAGGAAGATTCTATTATCCCCGACTATAACTCCAACAACTCATTTTCTTTCGAATTCGATTTGCACATTCCACTATTCAGCGAACAGTTAATAACACAATAAAGGATGCTATCGGCACTTTGTGGCCGCCATTTAAAACAAAAAAGCGACAAAATAAAATCCTTCACTCCGGCGAAATGGACATAAAAAAAGCAAACGAAAAATGAGAACAGAAGCAGAAAACAACGACAACGACAATACCAACCTTGCATAAATGAAAATAGACAAAAAAATGTCCTAGCAATGAAATGAAATTTCTCATTCTACTATTTGTTCCGCCTCCATCCTCCATCCATCGCATATCGTTTTATACGGGTATGAAAGCTTGGACTGCTGTGTATAAACACATATATATACATACAAATGCAGACTTGAATTGAATGGCTGTAACAAACAACTGTCAGCTATTGTAAGAACAAGCCGAAAGAGGGGAAATCATACATTCGGAGTCCTTCTCGAGTAGGATGTTCGTTATTCGGTAAATAAAAAAGAACATAGGAAAAATATGTAGGTAGATAGAAAACTTAAAAAGTCGTTAAAACAAATTTTGTTTTACTTTGTACTGAAAAGATCATGGACTTGTAATGTATTTCAGTAATTGGCTATGAATGCAAATCGATCCGATGATTATTTTAATGGAAGAACGATGATTCGCTTCTGAAACTGTTAAAAAGATGCACCTCAAAATACTGTATTAAAAAATAAATTTTAAGTCAATAATGTTCACGTTTTTTAAAGCGGTTTTTAGGTAAATTATTATTTACTCGTCGATATGTATTTACAGATAGAATTTTTTTGTACCAAAATGAGCGCGGAAAACCAGGTTGGTGCATAGAAGCTTCTGGTCTATTATAGGTATGTAGTTCGTGATCAAGTCTCAGTTTGCAAACATCAACCTAAAATGAGCTAACGCTATTGCAGAGGAAAATATGAAGCTACCAGCAGAAATATCGGCAGAACATATAAGTAATGTTCGAAGTTCGACGTTTAAATTGCATTTCCTAACGTTCTGTGCTACCAAAATAGACTCGGATCAATAGCTTGTAGTAGCCAAGGTACGAATGAAAGTAGAAAGAGGTAGGTACTATCATGAGATCACATATTCTTCTAGATCCCGAGAAGACCATTACCGCCAACATGAAGGCCCGACAACCAGAGACAATGGTTTATCTCTGCCGACAACCACTGGCCGTCGATGATAGAGACTCCGCAACAAGAAAGAGGAAAGCAACTTGGCTTATGCGGCTCTGCAAAGAATCAGAACATATGAGCGAAAGCACGAGATAGAGAATAGAAACCGTGTAGACTTCGACCCTAATCCAGAGGGTTAACGCAGTGGGGGAAGAGCTTACCTTAAGTGGAGTGCACAAGTGAAAGGCGACCGGAACAAAATTGGAGTGAACAAATGGAGGCAAACAATTAACCAAAGATCGCGCTGTGGAGGCGATGTGCTCGAAGCCCAGGTTCACTCCGGACTGTAGCGCCATCTAAGTTAGTAATAACGGTTCAACAATGAGGAAACCAAAAACAGAAAAAGTCTCTTATAGATGAGGCACACGTGTGCAGCGTGCATCAGTCAGCTCACGAAATTTAAACGTTCTAAAAATTAAAATGAGACATTCTTCCACCTTACCGGCTCTGTTAGAAATAGAAACCAGAACTACTAGTACCGATATTTGATTCTAATAACTTCACAGCGCATAAGCATGAGTATTGTAGCATGAAGGAATTATCTCCTTATGTGAATTAAAACCAACCTGAATTGGAAAGAAGTCCAAATGTGTACCTAGTTCTCATCCAAAGTGATAATAATTTCACCCAGGAGGAGCTTCAGTGATGAGGAGCTTAGATGTTCGGCACTCACCACGTCAGCCCCAAAGATCCGCCACCTGATGCGAGCAAAGGCAGAACAACTACAGAGGAAGTGTTCCGCTGTATCGTCATCCTCTCCATAAGCAGGACAGATGGTGGTGTCGCTCATATAGCCCAATACATTTAAGTGTTTGGCAAAAGCTTGGTGGCCCGAAAGGACACCCACAAGCAGTCTACAGTCGATTCTCCCGAGAGACAGAAGGAAAGACGCTGACCTTTTGCAGATGTCCGGACGCAGTCGTTTGGTCTGGCTACATTCAGCACAGTCACGCCACCGACACTCGTGTTCACAAGAAACCCAAGTATCAATGGATGACCTAAACACAGATGCCGGCAGACCCAACGCAGACGCATGGTTCCCTAAGGGGTAGTGGAGTCTAATGTTCTCGCTTTCCACGAAGACTCCCGAACCTAACCCCTGTCCGGTTCTGGAGCCATCCGTGAATACACGATGGCATATTCTTTCCCTGGCTCGGAGTCTGGCCGAAGCCATTCCGTTACCTGAGGAAAGTAGACGTGGTAGTTTTGTCGCAGTAGGATTTCTGGTGTCATTGCGTCAGACGGCATTGCTGCTACTTCATTTTGAATATTACTTTATTTAAATTAGCAGGAATTCAAAGCGGCAGTATAAGAAATCTCTTAAAAATTTTAATTGATTTTTATTGATTCTCATGCATTTTAGAATACTCAATGCTTTTATATATAAAAATAGGGACGCTTTTAAAGCTGCGATTGTCAATACAGCAATGAATGCATTTCGCAAACGTTTCTCAAAATCATTAGTAAAATTCGAAAAAAAAAAAATGTTTGCCAAAACAGATTTGAAGCATTTTGGGTCAAACATGTTTACTTATTGACCACTTTTCGATACTGCTCTGAAATAATTTATATGGCAAAGCAACGTTTGCCGGGTCAGCTAGTCTATATATATAAAAATGAATCCCTATTTCCCTTGGTCACGGCATCACGCGTGAACGGCTGGACCGATTTCGTTACAACTGAAATTTGTACCAAATCGTTTCAAATATGTAATAAACTTTATGATGTCCATAAACTACTTACTTACTTATCGGGCTCCCGACCCGTGAAGAGTCTCTGCCTGAGACACTGCAGCCTTCCATCCTCTACGATCCCGGGCACGTCGCTTCCAGTTGTCGAGACCAAGCGCTCTGGCATCCGCGATGGTTTGGTCTTTGAAACGGAGGTTCGGTCTTCCATGTCTTCTCGAACCTGGGGGCTGGGATTCGAAGATCCTCTTAGCCGGAGCATTATTGTCCATTCGCTCGATGTGGCTGGGCCAATGTAGTCGACGTGTTTTGACTTTTTGGACTACATCCACATCTTGGTACAGCTCATAGAGTTCGCGGTTGTATCTTCTCCTCCATTCGCCCTCCTCGCACACAGGACCAAAAATCCGCCGAAAAATTTTTCTTTCGAAGGAGCCCAGTATCAGCTCTTCCTTCTTGCATATGGTCCAGCTCTCGGCGCCATAAAGCAGAACTGGCAGGATAAGGGTCTTGTAGAGCACACATTTCGTCCTTCGAGTTAGGAGTTTTGAACCCAGTTGTTTTGCCAAACCGAAGTAGCAACGGTTTCCTAGGGTAATTCTTCGCCGGATCTCCACTATGGTGTCATTCGTTGAGTTTATGTTTACTCCGAGGTAGGTAAACTCCCTAACTACCTCGAAATTTTTGCTATCAACAGAGACGTTTTGTCTAGGCGGTGGACAGTTGCTTGTTTGTTTAGTTAGCATGTGCTTGGTCTTGACCTTCAATCGTCGGCACGCTGGGAGCGACCGATGATGTTAATATTGTCCGCATAGCCCAGCAGCTGGACGGACCTGTTGAAGATAGTGCCTTTCGTGTTGACAGCTGCCCTGCGCACAATCTTCTATTACAGTCTCCTTGCCGAAATCCGGTGCATGTTTGAAATAGTTCGGAGGAGCAACTTCCAAACTGCACGCTGCAGCGCGTGTTTTCCGGCGTCACGCGACACAGCTGAATCAGTTTCGCCGGGATTCCGAGCGCGACCTTCGCCATATAGAGCTCCTGACGATGTATGCTATCATACGCGGCTTTGAAGTCGATGAATAGGTGGTGAGTTTAGACTTGAAATTCGTTGGTCTTTTCCAGGATTTTTTTGTAGATGGGACATATAAGGCTGATAGTCCTTGGTTGATGATTCGGTGCATGCACCCTACCAAAACATCACCTCCGTATTTAAAGAGCTCCGCTGGTAAGCCATCAGAGCCGGCGGCCTTGTTGTTCTTTAGCTTTTTTATAGCTAAGCACACTTCTTCAATACTGGGTGGTGGAACTGGTTCTTCATTGCCTGGAAGTGGGTTCTCTTCTTGCCCCATCATTCTCTCTACATGGTGTCCATTTAGCAGCTGCTGGAAATACTGCTTAAACGCATCTACTATTACCTGTGCTTCGGTGACTAGGTTTCTTTCGCTGTCTCGAAGAGCCTGCGTTCCGGTTTTGTAACCAGCAGCCAGTTGCTTGGTTTTTTTTATAAAACCTCCGGTTGTTATTTCGATCGCGCGACTCTTCGAGCTCCTTGAGCTGGGAAGCTGCGTAAGCCCTCTTCTTTCTACGCAGGATGTTCTTTTCCTCCCTTCTCCTGACTCGATACTCTTCTCTCGCTGGCCTTGTTTTGCCCTGCAGCGCTTTCTTGTGTGCATCTTCTGTCACCTTTTTCCTGTATACTGGCACCACTGATTGTTGGCGTCTGTGGTAGGTGAGTGTACAAGAGGAGAGTTTCATACTTAGGCGCTCGCTGTAGGCTCTGGCTACTCCAGGTGTGCTAAGGCGTCCAACGTCGAATATCTTCTTCTGGGCAGTTCGCAGCTTCTTCTCGTTGCACAGTCGAGCTCTGAATTTAGCCGCGACAAGAAAATGATCAGAGTCGACATTTGCTCCTCGAAATGTGTGCACGTTGAGGATGTTGGATGCGTGCCTCGCATCGATTAGCACATGGTTGATTTGGTTGGCGGTTCGACCGTCTGGAGAGCGCCAGGTTGCTGTGTGGATCCTTAGCCTTGGAAACCTAGTGCTACTTATCACCGTATTACGAGCTGCTGCAAAATCGATTAGTCTGTAGCCGTTGCCAACTAACCCGCCAAAGATGTTCTCCTTTCCGATTTTAGCATTGAAGTCCCCGAGTACAACTTTTACATCATACTCCGGACAAGCTCCGTAGGCTCCAACCAGGAGGTCATAAAACTCATCCTTGATGGGGTCTTCAGCCTCGTCAGTAGGGGAGTGTGTACATATTAGGCTTATGTTTTGGAAAGTAGCTTTGATGCGGATCACAGAAAGGCGATCACTTATCGGCTTGAAGTCAATGACTTTTGTCCATAGCCGATTTCCCACGACGAATCCGCATCCTAATATATGCAATCTTTTATTGGAGCTGTAATAAATGTCACAATTTTTTCTCTTCATCATACCCGATCCTATCCATCGACCATCGTATATCCTGGATCGCGGTTATAACTGCCTTGTACCGCATGAGGACAGACTCAAGTGTTTGAGTAGCACATGGGGTGTAAAGCGTTCGTACATTCCAGGTACATACTCTCAATTCGTAGTCCATTGACGTTCCGGGTCTTGTTGCCATTTGAGGAGCTCCATTTTCCGAGGCTGGTTGTGCCTTTCCCATAACTAGTGCTTTTTCCATGGTCTGGAAGTTAACTCGATGGCACAACCCCCAACCTGGAGGACCAGGCCCTTGTTTTGACCCTAGGACAGCGGGCCGGAGAAAAACCGATGTCAGTAATCCATTTTGGGATTTGAGCGCCGCCGTTGACCCTTTAAGGGTTCATCCGCCACCAACTCTTTTCCAACACCCTGACTCAGTATTCAAAGTCCCTATAGACCTAGAGTCCAAATATGTCGAAGCAGCTCATAAAGGGATTGCACCTACCAGTTCGCCTAACTGGAGATGTAGGCTCCACCGTTGATTCCATCTAGAGAATTCCTCCGCTGTCGCCTAACAGGAAGTGCCTTAGTGAAAGAACACTTCTCCCCCCTCTCTCGTTCGCTGCCACCAACGATCTTCCACAGGGGTTGGTTACCCCATCTCCATTCGAGTTACTAGGCACCCACCAGTCACCAACGTGGAGGTGAGAGTAGGAGTTGATAGTGAGAGACTAGAGTGAGAACGCTTGTGTTCGCATCACAACCATTAAACCAGCATGATGTCCATTCCATAAAGCATGGACTAAACGTACTTTAAATATTTTTCTTATTATTTTATTACATCTGACCTAAAGTTCAAAAGATTGTTGATTGGTAAAAAATCTATAATGTGCACAAATTTAGTTTATACCTTCTAGATCCCATATGTTCCTACTGCTACAATGTTGGGTACGAACTCCGTGATATTATTGTATTCAAGTTCTACTATATTATAGCTGTTTGGCTAAAAGCACCAGGAGTGCTTAAGGGATCTATTCTTTCTTTAAGTCCATATGTCCAATGATCTGCTTAGGAAGACGAATAACATTATTGACAGCTTTGCTATGTTAGTAAGCAAACTATTCCCAAGCATCTTAGACTTATACCATTGCTGCACGACCTCAACGAGCTGTTGCATTCAAAATCAACCCTTAGGTTGTCAAAGAATCATCTCCAAACAAATCTGCGTAAATCGTTAGCAATCAAATCCAATGCCTGAACGTGCAAAAAGTCAACAAATTTAACAATCACCCTAAGTGCACCCTTTGTTGACACCCAAATTGAGACATTGTTTCTGATCGTCAACAACCAGCCTACAACCTACTCGTTCTCAAGAGACTGCAATTAAACTACTGAACAATGCAAATGCTGTGAAGGGTGGTGGCGGGTCGGTTTGGTGATGGTGACATTAAATAATATTCTAAAACATTGTTGCTTGGTCGCGCATCAAATCCACATCAGTGTGTCACGAGTAAACAAGTAATAAATTTGATCGGCAAATCTAATAGTAACCGTAAAGTCAGCATCATCATCAGCGTCACCATCACCGCTATGGCCTCAGGGGTGTATTATTAAGGGTGGAAGGCAGTTATTTACGAATACCCCATTTCGTATTGCATTGCAACGAGGGTGAAACACCCTTAGTGGAATGTAACATGCGTTTTCAAATCGCGCAACTAAATCAAATTGTTTGAAAGCCGATTCTGAGAACAACAATTATCCACATCTCTACAGTTCCCGTCTACCGTATCCCAATCCCATAATGCAAATTGCATTACGATTTGTAAAATTAACTGTTTTGGGTTTTGGGCAAATTTGTTTAGGTACTATAGAAAATGTGGTGCGCGTGGTGTAATTCCGAGGTGTTTCTCTTTTGCCATTTACGTTCTTGTTTAATAAATATCTATTTTCTATTTTAGTAACAATCGGGTCCAATCAGAATTGGTGGCTGACGCGGGGGGATTCGGAATACATTTTCAATTTGGATGAAAAACCACGGCCATGCAGCAATTTCTCATCAATATCGTGTAATCATATATCCAGCCATCCAGCGGTGTAATGAATGGTATCGAATTCGTATTGGGAAAGTGCTATTGCAATATTTAGCATGTTTGTATTTATTATTTTGACGCAGGATCAAGGTATCCACATCATCGTCGCCTTCACAGAATTACAGTTACACACCCTTTATTCACTTACGGGATGGAGATTGCAATGAAATCGAATTAAGTGTTGTGATGATGTAAATATGGGTGCTGGACTCAAATGCATTTTTGAGTGATGATTACGTTCTTGCTGGATATACAGGTGATGGTATCGATATCATTCAGGAGGATAATGTAATTATAAAATCAATTTGAGGTTGAAATGGGTAATTTTGTGGTTTATTTTCGAGGACTGAGGATGAAGGGTAAAAAGCTATTTCAATTGAATTCGAATGCGAGCATTGGCCGCTTGTTGGCCTTGCATCATCAAAACCTTAACGGAAAAAAGTGAATGCAGTTAATAGGTATCATCATCATCATCATAAGACTTAAGGGTATGTTTTCAGACAATCCCTTTCCGACAAAATTTGTTACATAATCAAAAGTCAGAAAAGCGTCGCACATTTTAAAATGCTCATATCTAATGATATTATTTGTTTGATTGACTGATTTGATAAATAGATTTTATTTCAAACCAGCGGAGCCGCTGCACACTTCGTAGGGCAAAATATAAATATTAATAATCAAATTCAAATTCACTTAAATCAGTGAGAAATAGTTTTTAAAGTAATGCTTTGTGGTACAGAATATTTTCGGTGTAAATATACATAACCGATGGTTTGCCAGCACGTGAACAGGCTACATATAACTGCCCATGTGAAAAAACGGAATACTCTAAATTAACTCCACAAAATCCTAGCGTTTGCCCTTGTGCCTTATTAATAGTAACCGCAAGCGCGAGGCGAACAGGAAACTGAAGTCGTTTAAATTTTGAATATCAGATCGAATCATTGGGATGCGTGGTATGAATACATCTTTGTCTTTAATACCATGTTCCCACCAACCTGACTTAGCTAAATTCACTTGCTTTAGCTTAATCATTTCACTAATGATGTGATGTATCATACAATTTTCATGATTACTAATTACGTGATTTATACGTGTTTAACATTTAATTACGTATCTGTCATCGCAAATCCACACAAAATAAAGTCGAACATACACAAAATAGAATCGAACAGACACAAATAAAATCAAACAGACCTGTTATCGACTTCAGCTGTTCACACAAAAACAAACTGTCAAAAAATTAAAATTGAAAATACCAGATAGTAATTGTTTTTATCGTTTTTGAATTTATTCTGGTAGATATATATTCTATCTAAAGCTTTTGAACTCATTTAAAATGAGTTAAAAATGTACGATATTAAGGGTTTGACAACTTATTTCAAATGTCACACTAAAACGCTTAAAAGTTCGGTGGGAACGCCTATCGTAATTTATAAATCACTTCAGCTAAATCACGTTGGTGGGAACATGGTATAAGTTTTCCTTTAGCACAAACCGCCTTACTAATAATCATTTTTAACCTTCAACTTATGTATTTTGTAGGTCACAATATGCAATTTTGTATGGAAAATTTCGCCATTGTGAGTTCGAAAAATTTAGTCTGGACACTAAAAATGATTATTAGTACCGCGGAAAGTCTTGTACCATTACACAAACGGGGTTGTTTTAATTCCGAAGGATAATAATAGTGACTTCAACTTTCAATTCGAGATTATGCGGAGGTATTCCACAGAAGAATGAAAATCGGTTCACGCATTACAGAGAACATTGGCGACAAACTCAATTCAACTTTTTTTTATATAAAGGGTGATTTTTTAGCTGGTTTGGTTTTGGCAACACTGGTTTTGACAGCTGACGTGTGTTTAGTACCTTGTGTCACTGTCAAACAGCTTCAGTTTGGTTTGCAATTTAACCATGGATCGTCTTACAAATGAACAACGCTTGCAAATTATTGAATTTTACTATCAAAATTCGTGCTCGGTTCGAAATGTTCATCGCGCGCTGCTTCCATTTTATGGACGAAGCTCATTTTTGGCTCAATGGCCACGTAAATAAGCAGAATTGTCGATTTTGGATTGAATATCAGCCAGAAGCATTGCAAGAGCTACCAATGCATCCAGAAAAAGTCACAGTTTGGTGCGGTTTATGGGCGGTGGCATCTTTGGACCGTACTTCTTCAAAGATGATGCGAATCGCAGCGTTACTGTCAATGGTGAACGCTACCGAGCGATGATAACAAACTTTTTTTTGCCCGAAATGGAAGTTCTTGACTTGCATGATATGTGGTTTCAACAAGACGATGCCACATGCCACACAGCACGCGAAACAATGGCGCAATTGCGAGGCGAGTTTGGTGAACAGTTAATTTCGCGTTTCGGGCCGGTCAATTGGCCGCCTAGATCGTGCGATTTGACACCATTAGATTATTTTTTGTGGGGGTATGTCAAGGCTAATGTGTATAGGGACAAGCCCGCTTCGATTGACGCACTGGAAGCCAACATCCATGCATTCATTCGTGAGATACCGGCCGATATGTGTGAAAGAGTATGCCAAAATTGGACTCAGCGGATGGAATACCTGAGACGCAGCCGCGGTCAACATTTGCATGAAATTATCTTTAAACATTAAATTGCAAGGTTCAAACTATCGATTCAAATAAATATTTCATTCATTTTTTCGAATTTTTTGTGTTTTTTTTTTTTTTAAAAGTTCAAAACCTCTTAAAAATCACCCGTTATATAGAAGAGAAGATGGTTTACAAACATAAAAAAAAATATGGCATTGTCGTTTGCAGAGGGTCAACTATCATTAAGAGTTCACTTGATAACCACCAGTTTGTTATTTCAGAAATGTTTTTTTTTCGTTTATTTTTTTGTTAAATTTAGGCTTTGGGTGGTGAGTTGTGCTTTTCTTATTGAACATCCCGCAAAAGTTGCATTACGATTCGGCTTTTGTGATAAGGAGAGTTATCCTCAAAATTGATAATAAATGACTGCGCGAATAGTATATCGCCAGATAGGAATGCGTGAATGCGTTTTAATCAAATTTCCACAACCGTTGGACCTGTAACAACCCCAGAACATTACAGACCGCAACCAGGGCTACTGGTTTGAACGACTGGTGCGTTTCAAGAAAATTCGGGACAAATAATTTTACGGTGACCCAATAAACTCAACCTCGTCCATCCATAAAACTGGGTTCCAGAAACTTAATGGTTTATTTTTACGCTCTTGGGCAAATCGCAGCCGTTTGATTTTGTTACCTACGGTTATTTCTTTACAAAATATGTGGCAAAATCAAATTCAGCAGGACAAATCCGAATTTTGAAATTATACATGCATCTTGAAAGTTCATGACTTTTAAAATAAACGCCATAATAAATATGAGAATTGTATTACATAAATCACACTTTTATAACGGTTGCCTTAGAGACTTGTACGTGTCCTGGAGTTTTTTATTACTTTTCGATCAGGAAAGAGAAACGGCAAAAGCGTGTTTTTTTTTGTTTAAAAATAACGTAGATACATCTACCAAAATAAGTGACAGAAGTGTAATTTAAGTAATCAATACGTCTTCGCCCTTGAATTTTCTATTCAAAATATGCAGTTGCTTCGAAGAGATTAGAATCTTTTATACTATTAAAAAGTTTTTTTTTTGTTATGGGGATGCAATGCAAGAGAAAAGAGCCGCAGAATTCATCGTAATAAAACGATGCAGTCATATTAAAAACATCAATTTAACTAAGTACAGATTTTGTCCAAATGGTTATGGCAGTTTCCATGGAAACTACCTAAAACCAAATTTTAAAGTAAAACTGAGTGTGCGGCAGGTACATATAATTAGGTACCATAGGCCTAGGCTCACACGTTTAGATGGAATTTCTGTTCCTATCTGAGATCTCTCGCTCTGTACATACACGAACAACTGAATCAATGCACCCACTTTAAAGTGTTGTTGCAAGTATCCGACACGCCTCTTTGTCAAATAGCGCCCACATTACGTAAAATACTGCTAGTAAAAATTATACGTACGCTTGAAAATTTCAAGGCCCAGAATTTGCAATTAATATCAAGATACAGTTTTTTCTTAAATGGTTTTGTTTTGTTGTAAGTATAAGAGGTGCCACGCGCCGTTGTCTGATCCTGCCTACATTTTGCGAAACACTTTACCCAACGCCTGCTAATCAAATCAAGCTTCTAAATGTAACATATTTTGCTCCCAATAATGTCGAAAAATAACCTTTTGTTTCTTATTTGCAAGACTCTACGGTCCATTCTCCAATACAACTCATATTTCGCAAAGTACTTCTCACCTCAATCTTCATGGACAGGACATATGTACATGGATGCCGTCGACGTCGATTAATATTAATTTGAAGTTATATTGTTCCTATTGCACGGTAAATGTCTTTAATTTGTTACACTAGAGAGAAATACATATAATGTGCCCTCTTTCATGGCGATCAGTCAAAAAACTATTGAAGGCTTTTAATCTTAATTATTCAGATATACCAGCCGCCATGTTTATATATAAAGATCAGGGGCGATTCCTCTCAGTTAGCTAGTTTAGCGGTGCTAAACCAACATAATTTCAATAAATTATACGCAAAATACTGTACTTAATAACAAAATTACCTATCTACAAATCATATTTTTCTACACACAAACACAACACAATACATCATACAAAAAGTTTCCCTTGAAATATTCGTTAGTGTTAAATTTGCGATACCAAATTCTCTGCCTGCATGCACATGCACAGTGCACGCTGCACACACACAATCCAAAAAAACTATAAAAATAGTCTCCCGCTTGTAGCATTTTAGCGTAAAAAATTGCGCTACCAAATTCCCTACAATCTATAGTTGTGTTTGACTACCAGTCGAAAGCAAAGCCCAGTTAAATAAATGGAAGCGTTAGCGCAAATAAATGCGACAAAACTTGAAAGTGGAGTGAGGTTCTCTTCTGTGTTTGTGCGTTCTCTTAGTATTGTTCTTTCGTATGTTTCTCTTTCTAGGGAAATTGCAGTACCTAAGAATAAGAACTAAAATATTTGGATTTACTGAATGGGAAAAAATTTAGTAACTATGTATCTCAAAAAAAAAAAAAAAAAAACAATTTTCCTAAATTAATTAAAAATCTAATTGAAAGCTATCCGAACATATTTGAATCCACTCAATTGAAAAATGAATTGGCTGTTTTTTATGAAAACACAGACGCTGTACAGACAACAGGTACAACATCAGCAGCATCGTCAAAAACAACTAACACCATTTGATGTCTTGCTCTGGATATAGACGGCGTCTGTAGAACGCTCCTTTTCTGCATTGAAGAGGATAAAGACGTGCCTTCGAAGCACTCAAGGTCAGGAGAGATTTAGCTATTTGGTGCTTATGTCTATCAAAAAGGAATTGCTGAAAGAACTAAAAGAAAGTGAAAGTGTTATAGTCGAGCCACTAACAATTTTGTGACCGCTTTTTTTTTTCAAATTATTTATTTGTGGAGTTTATTGATTCTTTCTTTGTCTTTTTTGTAGTTATTAATTAAATTAAAAATCACGATTTGTTTTTTTTTTTATCTTAAACTTCCCAAGAGCACGTAGCTAACCCAATGCTTAAGACCAGGAATCGCCACTGATAAAGATATGCAAAAAACCTTAGCAAAACTTATCCAAAAACCATAAATAATCTACATCTTACAGAAGAGTACTACGACTAATCATACTGATAAGACATTTATGCCTACACACAAAAATAAAACATTCAAAAACGATTTTAAAATGATTTAAAAATAAATGCTTATCTATTTCCTACATAATTTTCAATGCGAAACTTGTATAACTTCAGAACGCTATCCCCGACCCTTGCAGCAAATTAGCTGTAAATTAAGCGATAAATTCAAGCCCGATTTCCGTTCAGCAATTTCAGAGTTATTCACCCACGAAACTTCAACAAAAAGAGTCCCTCTGTTAGCGTAGTCTTTGCCTGTTTCATGTCGCTTGTTGTTTCATTTGCGCAACTTAAAATGAAGATAGCAATCAGGACATAACATTGCAAAGATGAAGTTTCTAAAACCCTCGCGAAAAGCGAACTTTTCTGGTGGCAAGATGCTATTTCTTGAAGTATTCCAAGTAGCTTTCCTGCGTTTTATACCAACAAACACTATGTGAGGAATAATTCACTGATTTTTGCGGTAGATAAACGCCTCATCCCTGCGAATTATTATGGAATTTTTGTAAGTTCCTTGCACCGGAAATAATTCCCATTCATTTGGCGAAAAGTTAACCAAGAAAGGGTTTTGTAAATGGCAAACAAGTATCTTGTTCTCCTAATTATGCTAAAGGATCATTTTTTTCTCAACCGAATCTTGAGAAGAAGCCAGTCTAGTAATTACTTTGCGTAAAAGTTGAATAAACTTTTTCTTTGCCCGCTTTCGCCACGAGTGTTGCGCTGATGCGAATGATGAATAATTATGTGCGTCCTTCAAAAACATCAAAAAGTTGTTCATTTTGGTAAAATTCTAAAATTCCTTGCGTGCACTTAGAAAACCATAACCGTTCGTTTCTCCTTCATAAAATTTCAATATGCATTTCCATCGCATGATTGCGTTTTCAATAAACTTTCAATGAGATGCACTCGAGATTGACAATATCCCCTATGTCAGTGAATCTGTTGACTTTTCGACATCCACTGGGGGCGCAAATCGAGAATGCTCAGGTGCTCTATGTACGTTTTGTCATAAGCGCAGGAAAAACCATCACCATGTAAAATCAAAGTGTATACAACCCTTAAAATGAAAACAAAATGGGTGAGATAATTCAATTCTACACCCCCATGGAGGTTTGCTGAGATAATAGCGTTCGGGCGTGATGTGGGGTGCTTTCCAATATTCGCACCGTGTTTCCGTTGCCGAGCTGGCATATGCGTTTAATTGGCCGTGAAAAAGTCAAAATGAAACATAATCATGGCCAGACAACGCCAATGTGCTTGTGCTTGGCTTAGGCTACGTTCTATGCCATGCTCCTTCTTCATCGGTGTGCGGTCCTTGCTGCTTTCCATTTATACTGTGCTCAAATGATATCGCGCTACGTTATTCACTATTGAAGGAGGTGAAATAATGAGTTTTTGTATGAGCAATTGCTTAAGGCCCCGCAGGATAGAGCTCTGGTATGAGAAATGATTTAGAGAGCTGTGGCGTGAGTGCTTTCGGTGTGAGCCTAGAATGAGGCAAAATTTATATTTAATAGGATGTCTTGTTTTTAATGAGCTGTGGGTAATAATAGATTAAGTTTGATTTAGATAATCGTCTTACGAAAAACCAATTAAACTAGATTGACCAACGACAAAATGCAATCCTCAAGAATACCCAAGCAATATGTGTTGAGCGATGAACGAGTTCGTTTTTTTGACAGTTTAAAACTAATAACATTTTGAAAAAAGTGTTATATTTCCATAAGGGTTCAACAAGCTACCGGCAATGATTCTGCCATATGCGGTGTGAGCTGCCCCCTGCTTATACCTCGGAAAGGTTCATGCACTTTTCCAGAACTCCCTCCCATTGCAGTTCAATTCACAACTGTGTTTGAGTATCATCGCTTTGTCTTAGTCCAATTTCTTTTATGAATCTGAGAATGAGTAGCGGGTCTATGGTCTGTATATCTTTGCCTGATATCTGGTGCTTGATCTTTGATCCTCTTGTGGGTCAGTGCTCCACAGTGTTCCAGAATGTGATTTGGGGTCTCAGCGCTCTAATCACGGAATCTGCAGAGACCTTTTTCTGATAATCCTATATTTTCCTCAGGAGGTTCCTTAGTTTACAGTGTCCCGTTAAGAAACCTGTTAGGATTCTCATGTTGTTTTTGTTAAGGTCAATGCATGCTTTGAATCTTTTTAGGTTATAGTTCCGTAAAAGTTTTTCAGCTTGCCTAAGGCCTAGGTGATTTTTAAAAACGGCCGGCGGTTCTTTTTTCTTTTTCTATCTCCTGAATTCCTTTTTAGGGTGTGGTCCCCTATGCCGCAGAATGGTTCAGGGCCTATGAAGGGCATCGTGTCTTGCCAAAAAATCCGCGGCTTCGTTGCCCATGATGCATGCATGACCAGGTATCCAGCAGATAGCTATTCTGTTTTTCTTGCCCAGTTCCTTAAGCCTGCGCAGACATTCCCATAAAAGCTTTTGATTTGATGATATGGGCATCAACTGCCTTGATGGCGGCTTGATTATCTGACATTACTGCTATGTCACAGTTTCTGTAGTTTTTCTTGAGAATTATCCGAACGCACCTATCTATAGCAAATATTTCAGCTTGGAAGATGCTGGTACATTTGTCCATGGATTCTTAGTGCTTAGTTCCTGGCCCAAACACTCCTGCACCAGTTCCTTCGTCTGTTCTCGATCTATCTGTATACCATTTTACAGTATGGTTGCTCAGTCCTTATACCATGCTGAGTTTCGTTATGAAATTCTTCTCAAAGTTGAATTTCCTGATGCTATTATCTCTAGGTATAGCTAAAATTGGAATTTTTTCGAGCAAAACATCGTATACTTTTAAACTAATGAATTTCTCGCTTCCGATTCCTTCCTTTGCCATCCGTAGGATTGCTTTATCTGCCGCTTCCTAAACCGTCAGGTGTAGAGGAGTTAGCTTCAAGAGTACCTCCATGTCTGCAGTTGGGCATGTACGCATTGCTCCGGTTATGCATAGGCACGCCAGTCTATGCACATTACTGAGAATATCTCTGGTTTTGGCTAGACTTGTTCGTTTTGCTCATGCTCCGTATGTGATCATAGGTCTCTCAATTGCAATGTACACTTAGGTAGTAGTTGGAGACAAATTTTTTGTACTCGGTATGTGTTGGCCATATGCAATAGAGACAATACTGAGACCTCCAACTTTGGCCAATTTATCGAGTGGTCAAGTTTAGATGCGTTAGTATACTAAATAGCCCAATACTAAATAGCCGCCCGACCGTCCCGTGCGGGGACTTTTTAACACGCAAAAAAACATGACGCGTATTTTGGTCGTCCATCTTTTTTAAGTGGTTGGAATTATGGAAAAACTCTGCATATCAATATGTATTGTTCCTCAAAACTTGCATGCATGCATTATTGTTATCCTAATACCTTGTTTCATGTTTAAGGACAAAACTTTAGTAGGCCATTTTGGATTGCCAGTTCGTATTTGGTGTCGCCACGCCATTCGTGCGGTAAGTGTTGGCAATCTAAAAAATAAAAAAAAATAAAAGTTTGACAGCTGACAGGCAGGATAGGGTTAGTAAAAATGGAGTGATACACGAAAGAACAGCGTGTATTCATTGATCAACAATGTGAACATTTGGATACCTAGTTTGTGCAAAACGTCAACTAGATTTGTCTGGACACGAGCGCGTTAACTAAGTGAGTTGTTCTTGAAAGCTTGTGGTTTATTTTTGAGTTTTGACACTTCAAAATGTCATCTGACTAGATTTTTCGGCTACCCCTCCATAAACGTCAACTGCAAAAACTAATCACGTGACCAATCAGGGCCAATAAAAACTCAAACACATCTAGTGCGTCAGCTGTCAGACTTACAAAATTAGGTATCCGAACGTCCCCAATATTTGAAAAATAATAAAATTATAGCTGCCACAATTTGCAAATTTCGTTTAAGATATGAAGGAAATATTATTTAACTTCATTACCTGTGAAGGGAATAGCTAAAAAATTCGGGGAAAATGGATCGATTGGAGACGGTGAACAAAAACAATCCATTCAATTGATACATTTTAAACAGTGTGTGAGAGTTTATTAGTACGGATTCATCGTCGTAGAAAAGAATTTGAATTTTCAAAATTTGTATTCTATATTGACTTTGTGAAATGTGTTTTAATTTTTTTAGTTAAGTTTTTAGGATCTTACCAGGATTTTTAACAGTTTTTAATTTAAAAAAGAATTTGCATGATTTTTGAAGAATCAACCTTCAACGATCGCCAAAATTCAAATAATTATTTGGCTGCATTGCATATCTACACTTTTATATGACGACATTCTATAAATAGACTCCACCCTTCACTTTGTAACTCGCGAATAGTTCAAAAATATTGCTTTTATTTATATGTACCTACCATTCAAAAGCGAAATAAACAATTTGGTACGGACGTTCCTAACATTTTATGTAAATGTTTATACAATTAAACACATCACTAGTTCCTGGACTTAGAAAAATTATAAATATTCAATTGGAAACACTGCCCGGAAGAGAACAATGTTCCGGAGAAAGATGATATACAATATACAGTGTTGGCCAAAGCTTTACTTAACGTGTTCCCAACCCGTGAAGGGTCTTTGTCTTTGACTTATAGTAGCCTTATGAATATATACTCTGCGACTCAGGACACCCTGCTTCTAGTTATTCAGACCATCAAACGCTCAGGCATACGCAATGGCTTGGTCTTTGAAACGCGGTTTCGGTATTTATTGCCCATTCGCTGTTATGTGGCCAATCTATTTCGAATAATTTTGGATTTTTAGACTACACCCACATTTTTAAACAGCTAATAGAGTTCGTGGTATTATGTTCATTTCCATTCGCCCTCCTCGCACACAGGACCAAAATATACTGTTGAAGAATTTTTGTTTCGAATGAGCCAGGCATTAGCTCCTCCTTCTCCGCGCCACAAAGCCGAATTGGCTGGATAATGATTTTGTGAAGCATACATGTCGTCCTTTGAGTTAAGAGTTTGGACCTCAACGCCTATTTTATATAAAAGTGGGCTTAGAAATCCGGAGGAACTGAGCTTTACAAAAAATATAGGTATATAGGAAATATAGGAAATAGGAACTCATTTTCATCAGCGTGAAAGTAGATGAAACCATATTGGAATACTGACGGTTAATCATTTATAAATCTGTTGATCAAAATGGGTCCCAAGATTGATCCCTGAGGATCTCCTTATTTGAGCGGCTTCGATACAGAGCAACTGTCACCAACAACGACCCTTTTGAAATTTATTAGAAACGAAATAACACAGTAACTCAATAGATTTATCACTCCACCTAAAATATTTTTAATTTCCAGCAGAAGATGTCATGATTTACCTGATTTATCAAAGTCCATCCGAATGTCATCAAGCATATTGACCAGAGCTATATATCATAAGTATACTGAAGATGAGATCGTGCACGGAGACAAAGTCAAGTAAAAGTTGATCGAAGAACTGTTGAGGCGTCAGTCACAATGAAAAGATCCACAAGGCTGGGAATCTCATTAGGGCGAAAGCAGACCACAGGAGGACACAGTCTTTAAATGGTTGTTAATACGAGTTTCTTAATCAAAATCAAAACATTCGTAATGAAGAGAATTCCATATTTTATTGACTGAAATAGAATAGAATTTGGTCAAACACGGAAAGCTTCTATTTATAAAAAATACCAATCAGCTAGTACAAAGCTTCTCCCGATTTTATGTTCTTCTTTTATATAAAGTTCGCAAATTTAGAGAACTAAGACGATAGAATAAAACCCCCCTTAAATTTTGATTTCATAAAATGTTGTCAGCGGTGCAAAAACCGAAAAAAAGATTTAAATTAAGCTAGATTTATGATTAGGCTAGAAGAAAGGATCAAATATCATTGAGGCCATCATCACAATTACAGATAAAATTTTGAGGTAGTGAAAGGCTTTGTCTAACTTAGTGAGACACTTCAGTAATGCGATCACGTTGACTGGAAGCCCAGCCCTCTTCTCTTACGAGCAATTGGCAGGCGTTGTATAAGATTTCTTTTATTATCTGCAACTTCTTCATATAGGATGTTAAGTCTATCTTCGCACTGGCATTTTTGGGACCTTTACTTTATATCAACGGCTGAATCGGATAGCTTTTTCGGAACACTTATTCTCTAGGTCTCTAGGATCTTCCTTAAAAAATCGCTTAAGGGCCGACTTAATTAAAGCGAAATCATTTCTTAATGTATGTAAGCAGGTACATACGTCGACAGTAACAATAGATCTCATGCTTCTCTGCTTACCGCACACTTTTTCACCAACTAGGCAGTTCTTATACCTACTTTCTCTTCACGAAACGTTTGGAAGAAAAAAGACAAAGTGCGGGGACATGATTCACAACCATTGATAAGCACGTCTGTGCAATAATTTTTCCTCACCAATGTTGCATTACCTTACAAACCCAGCAGCAAATGTCGTTGCCTCATGGTCCTTTACATAAAAACCGTTCATTCTTTCATCCTGCTGCTGTCTTACCCTCCACAGTCCACATCCACAGTCTTCTCGAAAACAACGACCTTTTGTTGCTTGTCGCGCAAAACATATTTTATCCCCACAGTCGCACCAACCAAACACACCATATGAATAATTAACTGTCTTCTTTTGCACTGGTCTATATCATTGATAAGAACATCACGTAATTTAACTACACAATTTTTTCTCCTCGCTTTCCTTTTATTTGTATACTTTTTTCTTTCATTTTATTCACTTTGCATTTGCTAACAAACAATGCTGGCCTAATCTCACTTCCGTGGCATGCGAACAAAACCCTGATTACACTGTATACAGGATACGAAGAAAATATTCGTAAAGGATAAGGAAATAAGAAAAAACGCTTAAAAGCCCATTTCGGCTGTCAAACGAAGAGGGTGCGTGTGAGCACCGTAATACTAGAGAGGGAGAATTTCTTACACTCATCTAGTTGAGCATAAAACATTTTATTACAGCGAAGGGATATTCAGAAGAAAGGAAGGACTCTTTTTGAATCGATAAAAACCACTGAAATCAATGGACAAATAGACTAACCCAGGCGTGAGAGTCGTATTTGTCACCAAATACTAAATTCCTCATCATTGGCCGAACAAAACAAGGATTTCACGATAAAGAAAGGATCCAACGAGCAACGACAACGTCTAAAGCCCACTCTGAATGGGTAGCTATCATTCTAATGAGATACCAAAATGTTTGTTGATGGAATTTCTGGTACAAAAAAGGATTCCTCTCGGCCCGAATCACTCGTACAATAGGCTCGCTGCATATATCCTTTTGATTGTGTGGAGTTGTAACATACAGGGGGTGTATCTTTTTCGAAATATTAAGATATACGTATTCTTTTGAATTGAAAAGTGAGTTTTATTTTTTTCTTTGAACCGTTTCTCCATTTTTAAATCTCTCCCGATTGAATTGCAAAATGTAAACCCCACAGCGAGAAAAGAAAAGCCCTTGTGAAATTGCAAAACACTTCTTTGAAATTTGAATCGAATAAAAACGTCACGAAGATGAAGACATCGGTCGGCGTCCATGGAATGAATGGGAAATGAAGCACACATTTGAATCAGTGTGAACTGAATGTGTGTAGATGGTGAATTGGATATTTTGTACACTGCAATCCATTGACAAACTCGAATTGTAAAGCAGAATAGAATCGCAATACCTATACATCCTGAATGGCGATAACGCGCGAAGGCGAACAAGTGAATTTATTTGAATAACATTTTCTCTCTTTCTATTCGAGGATATTCTATTTTTTGTTTTTAAATAAGGTGGAGCTATTCCATTGTCCTTAGGGCGGCTACTGTTACTGGTGAATGCTTCTGTGTGTGTAGTTTATATTGTAGTAGGTACCTACCTACATAAATAATGGCGGTTACTGAATTGTTTCAGTTTGCCTTTGTGAGCTTATTATAGTAGGTGTAGTGTGGGTGCGGTGACCTAATAATTCTGGGGGCCAAATATGTTTATACTTTCGATTCTATTGAAAAGTTGTTCCGATTTCTACTTTCAAAAAGTTCTATTTGAAAGCCAGAATGAGAACTTTTTTCGAATAGAATCGAAAGTAGAATCGAAACACATAGTTGGTCCCCTGTATTTATTATTTACTCTTACACTTGTCTCATATCTGTTTGGCTAGCAGTTGAACGCAGATTACATCAATTCAAGAGTAAAAACGAAGCAAAAAACCTTGTATATATAAATAAATAAATGAAAATTTGGTGCATCCTGTCCTGACCTAAGCTCAGGGAATAAGCACGTGGACTAATTACATATTATATGATACCAAAGACAAAAAAAAAACAGAAATATATTTTATCTCTCTAACGGGTGGTCCCAATCAGTGATGGCGGACCTTTTTTTTTTAGAAAAGGGGGCCTCACCGTGTTTATGCTGTTCTGCAAGCTTTTGTGTTTAGTTTCTAACGAAGATTAGATAAGATTTATTATTCATCTTGCTAGATGAATAATATATAAAATGTATAAAACGTGATAAGAACAATTCAAAGAAAATATTAATAAATATAACAATAGTATAAGCGATTAACATTATATAAAATTGGAAAGCCATTAATGGAATATAATTAATAATAATAATAATAATAATATAAAGGGAAAAATAATGAATGAAAACAAAAATAAACCATATTGTAAGACCCAACAAAATTAGGTTAAGACACTCTTTAGCTAAGCTTAAGCAAGAGCTAGTGGCGAGTGTCCCTTCAAAAATATTCATATTCATTCGCAGATAAGACTGATTGTGTAGGGTGAAGAAAAAAAAAATAAGGAAAAAAAGAAGGTAAATTTATTATTGAATTGATATTATAGGGTAAACTGATTGAAGATATTATGTGTTCAATTTGAGTATGATCATGATTGAAAAGCCAAGATTTTATTTTGTGTAGGAAAGGTTGCAAGTTCCTTAGACTTCTGATAGAGAAAGGTAATTTATTAAAAATTTAAGGAGCTACTACGGTGAAAAATCTTTTGAAGTGAATTTTATTATACGCTGGGGTATTGATCAAATTGACTGAATTTACACGTAAATTATGCAGAGAGTTTTTTGGAACTGCAAGGTAGCCACTCCTAATAAAAAATTGTTTTAGAACTTTAAAGTAGATAGTAGAGATGCCATACTGGATGAAGTTTTAGTTTCTGGAACTAAATCAAACTTTTGTGACATCGATTTTTCGTACAAATAATACGCAGAATATGCTTTTGCAAAACAAGAAGTGGATTGATCTTGTTCAAATAAGTCCCATCCCACAAGTTATCCCGTAAATAATTACATTTCTTCCAACGACGACTTAAAAGATAATAATGGGAAATCGGAGCAAGCATTTCCTCCTTTGAGTCAGGGGTTTTATACCAATAAAAGAAGAGGCCGGCGCATGTGATTTACCATAGATTTGATTAAAATAAAATAAAAAATATTGCGTTTTAAGACCAATATCCCAAATAAGGGTAAAAGTGTAAGACTGTGACAAACTTTAATCAATTGGGTAGTATGAATAAAAATTAGAATTTGCTTTGTTTGAAAGGTTTTAGCAAAGCAAAAGAACTTAGCGATTGCTTTGAATGGATATGAATGAAAACCTACTCTGCTTAAGTAAGTTCAAAAATTCATGGAACGTGTTTAGGGCCCCTCAGGAATGATTGCGTGTTAACATTTGCATTTAAAAAAATTCAAGCCAAATAGTTCACGAAAAATCATTAGGTATATCAATTAGGGCCATTTGCTGATACGACTCATAGCGAATTAAGTGCCACATAAACTCTTATGTGACAGTTTATGCCCTAGAAAAAGTAGCCCATAAGTATTTAAGTAGAACCTAAATCGTAAAGAGTCGTCTGAGCAAACAGCCCTTAGATATCAACGACCAATTCTCGAAGATGTTCGCTCTTTAAGTCAAAATTATTCCTTGACATACGCTTCATCCCTCCGGCATAGTATATATCGTGTCCCAATAATCTTGTTAGGGACTTTTAAAACTTGATATAAAATATCTCGAAAATTATTGAACACATTTCTCAAAATTTGACTTTATTTGCCTGTAGTGCTAACATTTCGAAAGGTGAAGCCACTTTTAAATCCAAAGAATTCTGAACAAAGTTCTCACACCTTCTCTGTGAATGTTAACCAATTGCTCGCAGAAGAAGTAACGCCTCTGCATGTAGTTTTTTAATAATATGGAAGATGTTGGTTCCTCAAGCAGGGTCGAATTGAGACGATACTTAAATTCTGTAGGGAAATCTTATGCTTGGGCGAATTGGTTTAGGTCTTTTAACCGTAATGGTTCCCTGGGGATGGCGGTGGGCCCGACATGGTTCCTGGTCTCTTGTGACGATCTTATATGTTCGATATTTTGTTTATAAAAAGTTAAGTTAAATTTTATATGCTCAAAAAAAAACAAAAAAATGTTATTTCTCTTGGACTTGTTGGCTTGTATTTTTTGAGATGAAAATCTTAAGTCACAGGCTTTTAGGTTACATTTTAAAAACCTCTCGTTTTTCTCTACTATTGTGTGTCCAAAAATCTTTTCCGAAAGCTGATAAATCGAATACAATTACTGGGACCTGAATAGAAATAAAACATCAACAAGCTAATTGCAAACAAAAACCACGTTTCTAGGTTCAAGGTGGGCAGCGTTTCCGAAAGTACTTCCATAGGAGTATTGTACTATTTTCAACACCTCCGTACTCCTCCTTTCACATTCGTACTCCTATTTTTAAAGACCTAAAATATCTTACACTTGCAGAAAACCAATAAAATGAATTCACTTCAAATTTAATAGAAAATATTTCACTCTTTCATTTTGTTTTTGTTTTTCGTTGGTTTCATGCAATTTTTGAAGACTTAAAAATGTCTGTAGTACTATTTGTTTAAAAGTACTTCCTGTTTTTGGCTGCAGTACTCCCTTTTAATAATTCTCTCCGGCAACACTGAAGGTAGGGCTGTAGCTTTCACACATATTGCAGTATTTTTTACAAATTCGTTTACTTTTGTTCAATTTTCCACAAAAGTCGTTACACTCTCAAGGAAAATTCAAATTTACTAGTCCAGTTTGACAGGAACTGCAGGGCAACACGTACAACGAAGTAAAAGCTATGTTCGAATCGTCCAACTTACTTAAGCAGGGTAGGTTTTAATTTATAACGATTCGAAGCAATGGCTAATGTCGTTTTCCATTGGGCAAAAAGAAGCGTCCGGGAGAGTCCGGAATCCGGAAAAAAATCACTTCTGAAACCGTTCCTTTGGCACAAAAAATACTCTTCTGGTGATTCTGAGGAGAGAAATTCGCTTCTTGATTTGAAGTCAGAATTCACTCAAGAAGCACTCACACAAGTGAAATTTATGTATTTTATACAAGCCAGCTGACAGCAGCCGTAGATTATTTTTTGGCATTTCACCAATACATTTCTGCATTCAACCACACGGTTAAAAATATGAGGGTGTTTTTTAATACCGCGTCATTATTACAGGTGTATGCAATACAGGAAAAATTATTTTTTAATATTTTCAATTTATTACATTGTTTTTTTAATATTTTCGTATTAAAGTTCAATATTTCTTTCATTAAAATGCTCGTTTCAATAAGGCTTCGCTAAATTTTAATCCATAAATATTAAAATCTAGTATTTTAGTTCTTCAATCTAACCCCGAGAATATTGAAGTTATACTTCAAACAGGAAATTATTACAATTAAATTATAGTTGACTTAAAATACAACACTCAGTCGGATTATATTTTAATATGCACTTATTACAATGCTTTTCATTTCAATAAATTTGTATTTTGTTATAATACAAGATCTGGGTTGAAGTGATGTTATACTGAATAATATTAAAATTAAATATTTTGTGTATTACAATAATTGTAGTATAGCATATAACCATCAATTGTATTACTTTGAAATAATACCAGAATATTATAATCTATATTAATTTTAAATACTTTAGAATTACTTTTAAACCCGTGAGTATTGTATTTCAATATTCTGCTGTTATTTTTTGCGCGTAAATACCAATTCCCACATTTTTTAATATACCTAGTTACTACTCCATAATACTTCATTCAGTATTACATTCTAATACTGAAGTATTTATTTTAAACCCCTTAATACTCATTTGTAATCTGTCTGTATTGATTTTTAATACAGTGGAACTTAAATTAAACCCCGCAGTATTAAATTTCAATATTTCGGTATTATTTTCAAAGCAAAATATATTATTTCGTCGCGTGGTTTTTCATTTCCATTTAGAAGCCCGTCAAAATGGAGTATTTGGTAGACAATTTAGATGGCATTTTTATAAAAGTTAAAAACGTTGAAAAAAATACAATTGCATTTAGAAAAAACAAATAAATGCACCGAAGAAGGCGCATTGATATCCAATGAGGATATTCTTTTAAGTGGTAAGTAATTGCAAAAGTTTTTTTTTTAGTTATATTCAATTAGTGCAAATGTATTTTTTCTTAAAGAGTGAGTGAATTCAGTTTTAATTTATTGAATTTTTTTGTTTTAAGTTTTGGAAAACGAAGAAATAGATTTACTCTAAAAGATAGCGACGGTACCGAGATACCAATCAATTGCCTGTTGGGTATTGTGAAGCAGTTTTCAAATTGTGCCTGCTTCACAATTACCATTCATGTTGTTTCCGAAGACCCCGTCGATTCCGAAAAAGGAAAGTTAAAGAGGCGGGACGCGGCTATCGGATGTAGCCTTCTGATATATAAGGAGGTAAGTAACTGTTTTGATAAGAATATATAAGATTATCATGATTTTTTCTCACTTAAGGGTCTGGAAAATTTCATCAAAACGAGCGCAGCGGCATATATTTTGGATGAGTATTCGCGAACCAAAACACTGAAAGACTCTTCAAGAAGGGCATTGGTGACTTGCGGAGTGGACTACTTGAGGTCTATATGCGGAAACTATCCAACAAATCTTTTATACTTAAAATTAATCCAATATTGTGTTAAAATGTAGTAAATATTATATTACTCAACAATCCTTTAACACTTAATACAAACCCTATTTTGTGTTAGAATTAAATATATTTTGTATTAAAAAATAACCTATTTACACTTAAAATAAATACAAAACTATGTTAAATTGTAATATTTTCGGTATTAAGTTATATTCCACTTGTATTAAAATCAAATCTAAATTTGTAATAAAATATAACAATTTTTTATTTTATTTTAATATTCCACGGATTTAAAAAAAAACAGGAAATATTGAATTTAAGGTTTTGATATTAAATTTCAATACAAAGTCTCATTATTTCTAATACAAATGTATTGTAATCCTATATAAAATTTAAATATGTATGGATTTGATTTAAATACTTCTGGCATATAAACCAATATTTTCTGTATTGAATTTAAATATTATGTATATACTTTGTAATAGCAAGCATTATTTAGTTTCAATAAATCTGTTATTAATTTCTAAAGTTTAATAAATCAGAAATATTAAATTCTAATATTTTTTCAGCGTGGACTTATATACAACCCCAAAAATATTAAATTTAACGCCAGTATTTTTAACCGTGCAGAAGCACTTTCTTGTTCCATTGGAGTTCAGAATGAGTGAATCCCCGAGTGAAACCAATGGAAAACGACATAAGTGATTTAACTTTTGCTACAACATTTTACTCAGAGCAAATGCTAGATGTTATTCATACGACCCAACATGTTCACAGTTCACATAATGATTATTTTTTTCACTCAAATTAGATCTATGTGTTTATTAAAGCGCTTTTAGATTCACAGACATTTTTGTTTTTATTTATTATATACGCGATCAAGTCACATACCGCTATCCATCCATATGCAAACCATAGACATAAACTAACCATATAGACAGTTCAAACAGTTCAAATCAAAAAGGCGATGAAAATTTGTATTTTTGTATGAAATTACCAACGCTCCCTTCTCCAATACCGGCCAGGCGGCCACATCCAATCACCAAATCACAACAGCTCATCAAAGTTTCATCACAATCGGATGAATATAGCGCATAGAGAACAGAAAAACAGATAATGCTGCAAAATTTTGCTGACAAGACCAAAAACATAGGTACGTTATAAATACGGAATAGCACACATAAGGCTTAAGGCATTCTTTCCATACAAGCGACATCTTCTAAGACCTCCATGTTATCGATAACTGCTACTAAGCATAGGGTAATAAGAAATAATTGTAATATTTCAAATGAATTTATTTTAGCCAACCTCTGAGTGATCGAGAAAGTTTTGATGCATTTTGTGTGAGGTACTTATCAGATACATCGCTTAAACTGTTGGAATTTCGATAGGTCTGTCTCGAGAAATACGTAAGGCAACCCTGGCATTAAAAATCAAATACTTTGCTTCGCATAAAGAAAACCATTTATTAAACCTTTTTCATACCATATTTCTGAAACTAATAATCTCCTGTTTGACATCTGGGAGATGAGTCCACACCGCACTTAAATTCATCAACTTGACTGAATGCTGAAAACGAGAAATGTAGTGATTTACAGTAGGTAGAGATTTACTTTAGGCGTAAAGTTTTCTTACCTCTTTGTGGATTCTTGCAATTATATTTCTGGAGGGCACATTTTCCTGTGAACCGTAAGAAACACCTGCCATTGGTGGCACAAGTGGGCAAATCCAACTGAGTGCATTTGAAGTCACAATGAGATGCTGGAGTGGGGGCAACGCTTGCAATGACAGCGCCAATAACTCCTAAAAGGATCAGTTTGCTGTTTTATAGACAAAAGTATGGCTAAATATGTTTTAAAACTTACCAACAATTAGGATAACAACCATTAAAAATTTCATTTTGTTTGTTTGAAGTAAACTGCACAATATTACGATGCGAAGACTGATGTGGTTCTGTGTGAACTTTATTTTGGCGCGTTGTTTTTATACATTTTACCAGGTCTCTTCGAAAGGAAATCACAAGGAAGATGACAAAAATCGTTTAACGGAGTGAATCAACGAATGTAAATTTCGGTTAAAAATAAACCCACTTATCACAATCTGTTTTGGTTCCTATTTCTGACTCAGAATCTTAAGCCTAAGTAAAGATTTTGTAAAAGGTAGGTATATAAGGAATGATGAGAATGTTACTTCATCAGATCCACCCCAATATTTGTACACTTCAGTGCTTACTTAACTTCAATAAAAATTAAAATGAAATTGTTTGTAGCAGCTATCGTTATTATTGGCAAGTTACTTCAAAACCTAAACTTTGAACAGTATTCTTAATAAATTATGTAAAATAATTGTATACCTTAGCTCTGATTGGCGCTGTCATTGCAAGCGTTGCCCCCACTCCAGCATCTCATTGTGACTTCAAATGCACTCAGTTGGATTTGCCCACTTGTGCCACCAATGGCAGGTGTTTCTTACGGTTCACAGGGAAATGTGCCCTCCAGAAATACAATTGCAAGAATCCACAAAGAGGTAAGAAAACTTCATGCATAAAGTAAAAATGTCTACCTACTGTAAGTCACTACATTGTTTCTCGTTTGCAGCATTCAGTCAAGTTGATGAATTTAAGTGCGGTGTGGACTCATCTCCCAAATGTCAAACAGGAGATTATTAATTATAGAAGTTTTATATGAAAAAGGCTCAATAAATGTTTTTATTTATGTAAAAAATGTGATGCAAGTGTTATTTTACGTGTAGCTATTTAGATTGAATTTCAACGTCTTACATTGCCAGCATTCTCGATCACAGAGTTTTGTTGAAACATACATATTTATTTGAAATGGGAGTGGGAAATGTGAACTGGGGTTCTCTCTTTAAAGTCAATGCGATATCTTCCACGATTGGTTTAATAAAGACACGATCCGGGATGCAGTGTATACCTCTGAAACTTCTTCGACATGAAAACAAGATTTCATAGAATTCATGGATTTTTCTATTCCAAATTTTTCTGCATCAAAACTGATATCAGTTTTCTGATTCAGAATAGCGGATACTTCTATCGCTAACATCAGATGAATATAATATCAATCAGCACTTCCTTTTGGAAACTTTTCCGTCCCTGTAGCGTCTTGCATTTACTTTGCTGTTTGCTATATACTCAAGTACTCACCCCTTTTCCATTAAGCTTCTCAGAATTCGCAGAGCTTAATTTCTACGAGTTTCGTTGGGTGTGGAAAGTCCAGATATGGGTCGCATATTTTTAGACGTAAGAGCTTGTGTTGAATTCTGGAACTATAGTAAAAGTGATACTTGGAATGCCCTGAATCCCCACGCTTCATGGAAAAAATTAAGAGCCAATGCTAATGACTCTTGTCATAAGTTTATTTAATTTCGTTACTTATGAATTTTAAATTTGTTAAGAAGGCGTAATTTTATAAAATGTAGTGCAACCATCAAAAATAGAAAGAAAAAACAGCTTTCAGACTTTTTTTTTAAATTACTGAGATTAAATTGCACTTATTATAAGTTCAACTTAAATGAGAAAAGTAACATAAGAATAATTATGTGTTCTTCTTCTATAGGTATAAATAAAACAAAGTCGGTTTATGTACACCATTTATAGCTAAAGAACGGCTGGACCGAGTTTGATGGTCTCTGATTTGTTGGATTCTTTTCCGCCCCGAATAGCAGAAAAATTTTAAAATATCGAAAAGATTCACGGAACAAAAAATAAACAAAAAAAAATAATATAGAAAGAGTTCCTGAACTTGGCACCCCAAAGTTTCAAATCGAAATGTAAAAAAAATATACATATACATAGAACAAATGACAAAAAATGTCAATATTAAGCAATCTTATTGGGCGCACAGTTTATTCGAAGAATGATGAATGCCTCTACCTGATTCTATTGAACAACCGACAAGTAACATAGCGAAACACTCCGCAATGGCCAAAGTTTAAGTAGCATCTGGGACAAATGTATAATGGCGTACAAACGCTCTTTGGAAGCACTTGACAGAACATTGAAAGAACTGCGAAATGACTCGAGATGTTTTTGCGAGGCGCAATGATGTTATTGCCTGTAAATTTCCGAACAGTGCCAGTTCCAAGATCGGCTGCTGCCGATGAAATTAACGCTTGCTCAAATCATCAAATCTGTAGCCCTATGTGAAGAAACTTTAGCTGGCAGCTGGCATGAGAGTTGCATTGCTCAAGATTTCTACAAGCAATTGGTGACTATACGTTATGGCCATGTTCCCGTCGACGAAACGAGCGAATTGATTTCATTACCTCCAAATGTAATGTTGTCTCATCGAAAGACTCACTTATCAACAAAATATTCCCAAACATTATTGCTAACCACAAAAATTACGAACAGTTGAATGAGCGAGCAATTTTGGCGGCTTAGAATAAAGATGTATTGATGGCTTTAAAAATGTTAATTCAGAATCAAATCATTGGTAAGAACTCCGGATTCATTCAATTCTATTAACTGTGTAACAAACGAAGCCAAAGCCAAGAAGCAAGAACTATAAATAAATAAATAAAAATTTTGGGGCGACAGGTCTGTGGGACCCAAGGCTTCTCACATAAGCATTCGTTTTGTGTGAGTTTTTTAATTTTTGGGACGAATGGAATAGATCTACAATTCTACGCCGAGTCCAAACGGCTAATTGAGAAGCTCTTTCATGACAGTCTTACTCTCGGATTTTGTCAGACGTTCGCGAGAGGTGGCGCAGTGGAAAAAAACCTTAAGATGTAATTTGGCCCTTTCGGGATTCGAACCTGGGACCCCTCGCTTAGTAGCCCAACACACTTCCTCTAAGCCACTGCGCCGACAAGAAGCAGGAACTATCCAACTGAATTTCCAAACTTCTTGGATGTGCCTGGCTTACCACCTAATGAACTATTTTTTTTAACTTAATAATGTGCCATTTAAAAAAAATTGTGATATTGACACATCGGAAACGTCTACGGCATTTTGGTTTTCAGAGTTATTTAATTTCATTATTTAAGGGCATTGTAGGCGGAAATGTTTACTTCATTTTTACGGAACTTATTCGTGCCCAACTTATAAAAGATTCGAGTGTAGGTAGGTAGGTACTGTCTGAAATTCTTTGGTATTGCATGGTTCTGCTTGCGTTACAGGTATATGAAAGAAACTTATACTTCCCTCCATAAAATTTGTATCTGCACCGTTTTAAGACTTTTTACTTGTGCTTTTGTAGCGAGCTGGGTGGCTCAAGTATTTCTTCCCCAATGACAGGAATATTGTCAATCTCCGTTTACGTCTGCAAGTCTAAGTCCTTTATGATGGTCGAGTTAAAATGTGCCGTTATAACGATCTCACGTCATGCCCCACACTCCGAGCCAATATCCTTTCATTATAGTTACTTCTCCGTTGCCTTTCCTGCATTAGCGTAACCTCTCAAAATGTTGTAACCTTTTTTGGTTATTCTAATTATACACACATGAACTGATTATTGTCATTTTATTTTTATAACCAATTTGCATATCGAATATTCGGTTTTCAAATTTATTTATGGGTTTTTGTATGAGCAATATGTTTTTCAGTAGTTAATAATAAAGAAATTTACTAAATTAAGTTAGATAGGTACAATGAATTCCTTAAAAGTATAAAATGGAAGTGTTTTTTTAAATGGTGGAGTAGTTTGCCAGTTTTATTCAATAGCTATGCCGGATATTCGGCTAATAGGTACTTACATAATTGAATAATCAATGTTGCTACCTGCCTCTCTGAAAGAACTTTTACAAAAATCCTGTAATCCTCCCATCCACTTTGTAGATATAATACTATGCTGGCGGCATTTAGCATAGATATTTATAAAAAAGTACAAAGTTTTGCATCAAACGACACTGTTTTTCGGTCAAAATATTTTAATTGCAGCCAGTTTCTTGGCACCCATCAGTATGTTAAAATATCACTGGCGTGTAAAAAAATCAACCGGTTACACAAATGGTACATAAATTGTCCCTGACGCCAGTTATCTAACTAAATTACGTAAATGTCTTTATAATAACTTCTGAAAAACATACTGCTCATACAAAAACCCATAAATAAATTTGAAAAGACAATTTTCGATATGCAAATTGGTTATTAAAATAAAATAACAATAATCAGTTCATGTGTGTATAATTAGAATAACCAAAAAAGGTTACAACATTTTGAGAGGTTACGCTAATGCAGGAAAGGCAACGGAGAAGTAACTATAATGAAAGGATATTGGCTCGGAGTGTGGGGCATGACGTGAGATCGTTATAACGGCACATTTTAACTCGACCATCATAAAGGACTTAGACTTGCAGACGTAAACGGAGATTGACAATATTCCTGTCATTGGGGAAGAAATACTTGAGCCACCCAGCTCGCTACAAAAGCACAAGTAAAAAGTCTTAAAACGGTGCAGATACAAATTTTATGGAGGGAAGTATAAGTTTCTTTCATATACCTGTAACGCAAGCAGAACCATGCAATACCAAAGAATTTCAGACAGTACCTACCTACCTACACTCGAATCTTTTATAAGTTGGGCACGAATAAGTTCCGTAAAAATGAAGTAAACATTTCCGCCTACAATGCCCTTAAATAATGAAATTAAATAACTCTGAAAACCAAAATGCCGTAGACGTTTCCGATGTGTCAATATCACAATTTTTTTTAAATGGCACATTATTAAGTTAAAAAAAATAGTTCATTAGGTGGTAAGCCAGGCACATCCAAGAAGTTTGGAAATTCAGTTGGATAGTTCCTGCTTCTTGTCGGCGCAGTGGCTTAGAGGAAGTGTGTTGGGCTACTAAGCGAGGGGTCCCAGGTTCGAATCCCGAAAGGGCCAAATTACATCTTAAGGTTTTTTTCCACTGCGCCACCTCTCGCGAACGTCTGACAAAATCCGAGAGTAAGACTGTCATGAAAGAGCTTCTCAATTAGCCGTTTGGACTCGGCGTAGAATTGTAGATCTATTCCATTCGTCCCAAAAATTAAAAAACTCACACAAAACGAATGCTTATGTGAGAAGCCTTGGGTCCCACAGACCTGTCGCCCCAAAATTTTTATTTATTTATTTATAGTTCTTACTTCTTGGCTTTGGCTTCGTTTGTTACACAGTTAATAGAATTGAATGAATCCGGAGTTCTTACCAATGATTTGATTCTGAATTAACATTTTTAAAGCCATCAATACATCTTTATTCTAAGCCGCCAAAATTGCTCGCTCATTCAACTGTTCGTAATTTTTGTGGTTAGCAATAATGTTTGGGAATATTTTGTTGATAAGTGAGTCTTTCGATGAGACAACATTACATTTGGATGTAATGAAATCAATTCGCTCGTTTCGTCGACGGGAACATGGCCATAACGTATAGTCACCAATTGCTTGTAGAAATCTTGAGCAATGCAACTCTCATGCCAGCTGCCAGCTAAAGTTTCTTCACATAGGGCTACAGATTTGATGATTTGAGCAAGCGTTAATTTCATCGGCAGCAGCCGATCTTGGAACTGGCACTGTTCGGAAATTTACAGGCAATAACATCATTGCGCCTCGCAAAAACATCTCGAGTCATTTCGCAGTTCTTTCAATGTTCTGTCAAGTGCTTCCAAAGAGCGTTTGTACGCCATTATACATTTGTCCCAGATGCTACTTAAACTTTGGCCATTGCGGAGTGTTTCGCTATGTTACTTGTCGGTTGTTCAATAGAATCAGGTAGAGGCATTCATCATTCTTCGAATAAACTGTGCGCCCAATAAGATTGCTTAATATTGACATTTTTTGTCATTTGTTCTATGTATATGTATATTTTTTTTACATTTCGATTTGAAACTTTGGGGTGCCAAGTTCAGGAACTCTTTCTATATTATTTTTTTTTGTTTATTTTTTGTTCCGTGAATATTTTCGATATTTTAAAAGTTTTTGTGCTACTCGGGGCGGAGAAGAATCCAACAAATCAGAGACCATCAAACTCGGGCCAGCCGTTCTCGAGCTATAAATGGTGTATATAAACCGACTTTGTTTTATTTATATACCTATAGAAGAAGAACACATAATTATTCTTTTGTTACTTTTCTCATTTAAGTTGAACTTATAATAAGTGGAATTTAATCTCAGTAATTTAAGAAAAAAGTCTGAAAGCTGTTTTGCACTACATTTTATAAAATTACGCCTTTTTAACAAATTTAAAATTCATTAGTAACGAAATTAAATAAACTTATGAGAAGAGTCATTAGCATTGGCACTTAAATTTTCCCATGAAGCGTGGGGATTCAGGGCATTCCAAGTACATATCACTTTTACTATAGTTCAAGAATTCAACACAAGCTCTTACGTCTAAAAATATGCGACCCATATCTGGACTTTCCACACCCAACGAAACTCGTAGAAATTAAGATCTGCGAATTCTAAGAATCTTAATGGAAAAGGGGTGAGTACTTGAGTATATAGCAAACAGCAAAGTAAATGCAAGACGCTACAGGGACGGAAAAGATTCCAAAAGGAAGTGCTGATTGATATTATATTCATCTGATGTGAGCGATATAAGTGTCCGCTATTCTGAATCAGAAAACTGATATCGATTTCAGTTTTGATGCAGGAAAATTTGGAATAGAAAAATCCATGAATTCTATGAAATCTTGTTTTCATGTCGAAGAAGTTTCAGAGGTGTACAGCGGATCGTATCTTTATTAAACCAATCGTGGAAGATATCGCATTGACTTTAAAGAGAGAACCCCCGTTCACATTTCCCACTCCCATTTCAAATAAATATGTATGTTTCAACAAAACTCTGTGATCGAGAATGCTGGCAATGTAAGACGTTGAAATTCAATCTAAATAGCTACACGTAAAATAACACTTGCACCAAATTTTTTACATAAATAAAAACATTTATTGAGCCTTTTTCATATAAAACTTCTATAATTAATAATCTCCTGTTTGACATTTGGGAGATGAGTCCACACCGCACTTAAATTCATCAACTTGACTGAATGCTGCAAACGAGAAACAATGTAGTGACTTACAGTAGGTAGACATTTTTACTTTATGCATGAAGTTTTCTTACCTCTTTGTGGATTCTTGCAATTGTATTTCTGGAGGGCACATTTCCCTGTGAACCGTAAGAAACACCTGCCATTGGTGGCACAAGTGGGCAAATCCAACTGAGTGCATTTGAAGTCACAATGAGATGCTGGAGTGGGGGCAACGCTTGCAATGACAGCGCCAATCAGAGCTAAGGTATACAATTATTTTACATAATTTATTAAGAATACTGTTCAAAGTTTAGGTTTTGAAGTAACTTGCCAATAATAACGATAGCTGCTACAAACAATTTCATTTTAATTTTTTATTGAAGTTAAGTAAGCACTGGAGTGTACAAATATTGGAGTGGATCTGATGAAGTAACATTCTCATCATTCCTTATATACCTACCTTTTACAAAATCTTTACTTAGGCTTAAGATTCTGAGTCAGAAATAGGAACCAAAACAGATTGTGATAAGTGGGTTTATTTTTAACCGAAATTTACATTCGTTGATTCACTCCGTTAAACGATTTTTGTCATCTTCCTTGTGATTTCCTTTCGAAGAGACCTGGTAAAATGTATAAAAACAACGCGCCAAAATAAAGTTCACACAGAACCACATCAGTCTTCGCATCGTAATATTGTGCAGTTTACTTCAAACAAACAAAATGAAATTTTTAATGGTTGTTATCCTAATTGTTGGTAAGTTTTAAAACATATTTAGCCATACTTTTGTCTATAAAACAGCAAACTGATCCTTTTAGGAGTTATTGGCGCTGTCATTGCAAGCGTTGCCCCCACTCCAGCATCTCATTGTGACTTCAAATGCACTCAGTTGGATTTGCCCACTTGTGCCACCAATGGCAGGTGTTTCTTACGGTTCACAGGAAAATGTGCCCTCCAGAAATATAATTGCAAGAATCCACAAAGAGGTAAGAAAACTTTACGCCTAAAGTAAATCTCTACCTAGACCTACTGTAAATCACTACATTTCTCGTTTTCAGCATTCAGTCAAGTTGATGAATTTAAGTGCGGTGTGGACTCATCTCCCAGATGTCAAACAGGAGATTATTAGTTTCAGAAATATGGTATGAAAAAGGTTTAATAAATGGTTTTCTTTATGCGAAGCAAAGTATTTGATTTTTAATGCCAGGGTTGCCTTACGTATTTCTCGAGACAGACCTATCGAAATTCCAACAGTTTAAGCGATGTATCTGATAAGTACCTCACACAAAATACATCAAAACTTTCTCGATCACTCAGAGGTTGGCTAAAATAAATTCATTTGAAATATTACAATTATTTCTTATTACCCTATGCTTAGTAGCAGTTATCGATAACATGGAGGTCTTAGAAGATGTCGCTTGTATGGAAAGAATGCCTTAAGCCTTATGTGTGCTATTCCGTATTTATAACGTAGCTATTGTGATGAAACTTTGATGAGCTGTTGTGATTTGGTGATTGGATGTGGCCGCCTGGCCGGTATTGGACAAGGGAGCGTTGGTAATTTCATACAAAAATACAAATTTTCATCGCCTTTTTGATTTGAACTGTTTGAACTGTCTATATGGTTAGTTTATGTCTATGGTTTGCATATGGATGGATAGCGGTATGTGACTTGATCGCGTGTATAATAAATAAAAACAAAAATGTCTGTGAATCTAAAAGCGCTTTAATAAACACATAGATCTAATTTGAGTGAAAAAAGTAATCATTATGTGAACTGTGAACATGTTGGGTCGTATGAATAACAATAGCATTTGCTTTGAGTAAAAGGTTGTAGCAAAAGTTAAAGCACTTAGCCATTGCTTCAAAACGGTATGAATAAAAACTTACTCTGCTAAAGTTCGTGTCAAACCTGACTAGTAAATTTAAATTTTCCTTGAGAGTGTAACGACTTTTGTGGCAAAATTGAACAAAAGTAAACGAAGTTGTAAAAAATACTGCAATATGTGTGAAAGCTACAGCCCTGCCTTCAGTGTTACCGGAGAGAATTATTAAAAGGGAGTACTGCAGCCAAAAACGGGGAGTACTTTTAAACAAATAGTACTACAGACATTTTTTAGTCTTCAAAAATTGCATGAAACCAACGAAAAACAAAAAACAAAATGAAAGAGTGAAATATTTTCTATTAAATTTGAAGTGAATTCATTTTATCGGTTTGCTGCAAGTGTAAGATATTTTAGGTTTTTAAAAATAGGAGTACGAATATGAAAGGAGGAGTACGGAGGTGTTGAAAATAGTACAATACTCCTATGGAAGTACTTTCGGAAACGCTGCCCACCTTGAACCTAGAAACGTGGTTTTTGTTTGCAATAAGCTTGTTGATATGTTGATGTTTCATTTCTTTTCAGGTCCCAGTAATTGTATTCGATTTATCAGCTTTCGGAAAAGATTTTTGGACACACAATAGTAGAGAAAAACGAGAGGTTTTTAAAATGTAACCTAAAAGCCTGTGACTTAAGATTTTCATTTCAAAAAATACAAGCCAACAAGTCCAAGAGAAATAACATTTTTTTGTTTTTTTTGAGCATATAAAATTTAACTTAACTTTTTATAAACAAAATATCGAACATATAAGATCGTCACAAGAGACCAGGAACCATGTCCGGCCCACCGCCATCCCCAGGGAACCATTTCGGTTAAAAGACATAAACCAATTCGCCCAAGCATTCGATTTCCCTACAGAATTTAAGTATCGTCTCAACTCAACCCTGTTTGAGGAACCAACATCTTCCATGTTATTAAAGAAATACATGCAGAAGCGTTACTTCTACTCCGAGCAATTGGTAAGCATTCACAGAGAAGGTGTGAGATGTCCTCCGCGACTTGTAGGTCCTCACAGTAGTTGCATGTGTCCGTATTAGCTGAGCGTAGTCGCATGGCACGCTTTTTTAGAAAGCAGTGGCCGGCAAGAGAGTATTTCTATCGTTTATGTAAACTTCGATTTAAAAGTTCAAATCAGTTTTTATTCATACGAAACCAAGCACTACGGGCAAATAAAGTCAAATTTTGAGAAATGTGTTTAATAATTTTCGAGATATTTTATATCAAGTTTTAAAAGTTCCTAACAAGATAATTGCAAAACAATACTATGCGGGAGGGATGAAACGTATGTCATACAGTAATAACGCAAATCTGGACATCTAGTTAAACAAATAACGCTAACACTTCGCAAAGCACCTAAACACAAAGGCATTTGATGGACATCGCTGCTTCGAAAGTTTGAATATGTCCAACTGTGAAATAGTTTTCTTATTGCATTGCAATGTTTAGTGCCGTCGCAGAAGAGAGAACCACAATTGGCTGCTGCTTTGGAATGGATCATTATGTCGCTAAAGGCTATGCACGCAAACTATCTCCAAACGAAATAAGCGAACGATAACATCGAAGGTAAATTCTTTTCAGTAACAGAAATTTATGTTGAACCTTCGACCAATTAACATAATCGGCCCTAGCGAGGTATCCGCTATATAAGTCAAATTGTGCACAATCCTCAGTTTTCAAAATGTTGATCGATGACTGAGGTTATGTGCTCTTTAGCGAATTCATCCATGCGTGCATGAGCGTAGACGTTTAAACCATTAAGAGGATATGTAGCAGAGAGTCAACTGCCTTGGACCATACATGTGGTGACAAAACACAACCTATCCGCTATCCGTCATAACATTGCGGCCATAGTGCACATCTACTATGAAGAACTTAAAGCAGGATCAAATATTATTCATCAATAATTAAATGTGTGAGTGTATGAAATGTGTTAATAAACTAGCTCAGCCCCTTTCTGCTCTTTTTCAGCTTTCAATTATCTCTAATTACAAATCCATGGCTAACCTCTCTTGTACACTAAAGCACTTTGAGAGCACCGTCTACGACACAAAGTTCATCCGTGGCAAATCAATTCTCTCCTCTAATCAACATGGGTTTTTTTAAGGATAGGTCTACAAGCTAAAACCAGAAGAGTTACGGATTTTGTCCCAAACACATTATGGCCATGAAAAATGTTAATGATTTCAGCAAAGAGTTCGCCAAAATCTCTCACTCTTCAAACTAAAAGCTCTCGGTTATCCACCGCTGTTTATTTCTTGGAGTAAGTCTTGTTAAGAAGATCATAAGTGTGTCGTTTTTAGATTTTCCGTTTCTTAGCCAGTCAGAGCGTCCTCTATTGTACCTCAGGGTATTCATCTCGATCCTTTGATCATTAATTTAAAAATAAATGATGTAGTGCGTGTCGTTTTACTCTCTGACTTGGAGATTTAAGCAGAAGATATAAGATTCTCTAAACAAATATCTTACACTGCTGAAAAATAAAGTTCAATAAAGGTTACTTAAGCGCTAGCGAACAAAGAGACGAAAACGAAAGCAGTTGCATGTATCAAATTTTCGTTTTCGCGTTATTTCTTTCGTTTTTTGAAATGCGAAAGTACTTTTACGAGTACTTAAGATACGGAATAAATTAAAAGCTAAAATATAAGAGCGACAAGTGTGTTTGTTTATTTTAAAAGTTGTTAGGACTCGTCATGGTATTTCTGATAAAGCTTTTGTTCATCAGTTTCTTTCTGGGAACATAGACTGCCCGCAACTGTTGAATCAGATCTCTTTGAACAATTAGTATTATTTAACTTTGATTTTTTAAGCTTGTATTAGAAAAATTAAATTTAATTTAATTATTTAGATGCATGCTATTGTGGTACACCTTTGCCTTTATTATGTGTTTATTTCTATTGACAGATACAAATATAGAGGACCGCACCTCGAACTACTCGCTCAGTAGTCCAATGCATTAACTCTCTTATCAGAGATTCGTAAAATATGACAAAGGCTGCTTCATTATTCAGTAAGCAGATACACCCTTCACTTCCAGCATGTTTTATGTCCAACTATAAGATATAACATGTGTGTGTTTACGAATTTGATCAAATCATAAGGGCCATTCAACACAACAACACAATCAGTTCCCATCATAAACGAAATAAATCGTAATTCGCCCTTTCATCGTCACTTCGTTTACTGTCCATACAAGAAATCAGGACGCAACATTATTTCGCTATTCGTTGTCCTTTTCTTTGGGCTTCATCAAAAGAAATAAATAATTCTGAAAGGATAAGGACCTTTGCACCGGATATAAGGAGATGCTAATCAACGGCTCCATCGTCGTTCGTTCTGACCATTCGAATACAAATAGTCCCCTTCATCGCAGCCTTATTTCACATTCCACACAAATTTGACTGCACTAAACCGGATATCATTTTTGCGGGTGAATTATTATTTCTTCTGTGGTCCTCCGGTCTCATTTTTATTAATCGCAAATATCGATGGGATATTGCCCGCAGTGAATCATGGAAATGTTAAAAATACAACTTGCGACATAATAAGATTCATCTAGTATTATGGTATGAGTTTGAGTGTCAAAGACTCACAGTAATTTTATTAGCCCGCTCACCCCAAGGACGATCATTTAAGATGCATTGAGGATTTCTAATTCATTTAGCTTTTATTTTTCCCCTGTTATCATGCCACATACACTTTGTTTCCCATTGTAAAGCAAAAACGAAAGAAAAAAAAGTAATCAAAACCATATTTGTTTAGCTCGCTGCGCTCCCTATTGCTTTCTGTCTCTCCCGCCATTATTGGTGGCATTATCATAGAGCGTCACGTTTAAAAGTAGGGCGTGATCAGAAGTGACGACGACTAAATTTCGCTATTGTATCCTTTTTACTGTCAACAATTGCAGCACACTGCGATGCGATGAATCGAGCAAGCTTCCATTATTCCCTTGGCGACACATAGTGGCAAGCGTTGAACGTGATGCGATTTAATAAACGATTTTTTTTTGTTCATTATTTTTCGTAGGACAACTGCAGATTTGAATTTACTAGCGCTGGTATGTGGGGGAAGAATGGATTGCTGTTTGCTCGCCTCGCTCAGTCAGATTGGTCAGTCGACTGCAGCAGCAGTAGCTATATGTACGTGATTCGCCTGCTTTATTAAGAGTTTTTACATAGCGGTTATTGTGCGCCAAATTGTGGTAATAATGGCATTCTTATGATGCATTCATTATTAAAATCCACAATGAATGCGTCGACCACGCATCACATTTCTGAAAATAAATTTTACAACGCAATCAAGACATGGTTTTGTAAAATTAGGTTTCTCTTAAATTAACCGATCATAAAAAAATCCAAACAAAATTAATGGTGTTGGCGCCAATAACTCATTTCGCAATTATGTCAAAAATTTGAAACGCCTCTTCCAGTAAGTGTGGACCCTAGCTTGTATGGACCAGGTCTGCCAGGTCTTCAACTAGTTTGATAGCCCAATTTCAAAATTGTTGTAGACCCAAATTGCATTTTTTTATAACTTCAATAAGAATTTGTTTGTTTTTTAAAAACTAAAAAAAATAAACACATTCTTATATATTAATTTAACCAAAAAAAAAAGAAAAGATGTAGTCGTCAATTTGAAATGTCAAAATCGGTAAAAGAAATCAGCGAATAAAAAGTAGTGGCAAGCCAAAGGTGCGTGATATAACGAAGACTTCCTAAAATCGAAATCCTTTTGACAGTGTGGGTATTTCTTTAAGCTTCGTTCAAGAATTGTTCTTATGGTTTACAAACTTTGCTTTTGTGCAGTAAAAAGAACAAAATTCAAAATTTACAGTAGTCATCTTTGAAACGAACATAGTAACAAGCACCTCCCATCACAAATGTTGTTTCAACTGGCCCGAGAACATCCGCTTGAATAATTTCGCCTACATTCTTTGGTCGATTACTGCGCTTTTTTAATGGAAGTCGATGCATTGTACTGACGCGACAGCGTAACCAAGTTCTAAGCTTTCATTGTGACGCCCTGCTTTCCGAGACTTATTATTTCTAGAACAGCAATTTTTGAGTAGCTTTCAAAATATGAGTTGCTTGTGCCTTGATACCATCGTTGGTTGCTGCACCAAAAGGTCAAACATTTTCTTTGAAGTTGCATTTTCTTTCGTCATTTTCGACGATCTAAATACTTGGATTGTGGACAATCCGCTGCCCAGTGACTCAGGCTCAAATGCTTTCATTTTGAAACTTCTTCTTTGAGCGTTATTTTTTGTCATTCTTTTGATTCTGAGATTATGCTTGTCTTTTCTTTTCAACATTTTCTTTCGCAACGAAGGCTATTATAGTTAGTCTATTCTTTTTCAGTTCCAATTTCGCGTAGTTCAATTGAATATAATTTTTCAATCAGCAAATTCAGCTTTTGATTTTCTGCGGGAATAAATAAATCACAACTGTTGTCAAACTCGTTTCCAAGAGTGGACATGATTCGTCCATTCAGTATTCTTTCTGAAAGAATATTTTCATAATGCTTTGGCAGCTCTGTATCGATGTCTTCTTTTTCGTCTATGGATTAACATGGTCAAACTTTGAGTACTGCTTCGCTCAAAACGAGCATACATAACTTATCCCATATATCCTTTGCGTTTTCACATGGCAATACGAGTTCAGCTACTGCTGGGATCAAACCGGCCGTTTTGGGTCAGCTTTCAGCTAACATGTGCGCTTCTTTTTGTCTGCATCGGAAGGATCAAGGGGCTGTGATATTTGGTAACAGACAACAAAGCTTTTACTAAAAATTTTGTTTACGTAGAATTTTGCAACCAATATTTTGTATGCAAACATGTAAACCTCAAGGCAATAGTTTAACAATTTTCTTAAAAAATTTAACTTTCATAACTAAACTTAAATCCCGAGCTATAATGGGTAGTTTATTTAAATATCCGCACTTCACCAAATAAGCCATAAAAGGCATCATCCCATATGCAATTTCAGACAGGCGGACATTTTTTACTGCAAGCGAATTTAATTCATTAAATCGCTGTCCAATCAAAATAAATAAAATCCATGAACTCAATAAGCCCCTGTCCAACAAAGGCGCACTTAATTGTTGCATTGTGCAAAATAATTGCTGAATAAAACATCAATTAATTCGCTGGAATGCATTCCTCCCGCACAAAAATGCATCGGAATCAAATTTCTTCTGAACCACATTCTGCACACAATTGACAAAATAACTGAATGGCGTCAGCAATAATAGTCACATCAAGGGAAACGTAAAAAAATCCACAAGAGGATAATTTAAACCGACCATAGCGCTTTTAACGACATCCCTGCCAATCAAAAAAAAGAAGGAAAAATGCCAATGTATCTCACCAAAAATAAAAGCAGAGAAAAGTCCCAAAACAATGCAATTTACCATGCAATTTACACTCGATTTTGTCCAAGAGATTCGAACGGTCGTCCAGCTATTGGTAGTCAGAAAGATTTACGAATTGTTTTCTTTTTTTTTTAACTTCAATCAGAACCTGCTGCTAACCATAAAATTGACAGAACAAAACAAAAAAAAAAACGATTTTTGATTTCTCAATCCTTTTGCATCTAACAATCGAGCAGTCGCGTACGATATGCATACTAATGACGCCATAGACAACAGATTGCCAATTGCACTGTTGTCCAGGATCGACCCTAGATAGAAAAAAGAAACACTTTTCCAGAAGTGTGGATATTTTCCACAGCCGCATACAATATTTTTAATCCATACAAGATGTTCTTCAGCTAAAATTGAAAGGATTCGCTTAAATTATTCATAAAGGAAGTTTTGGGGGTGGGTGGATGCAATCGCTCTCTAGGGTAAATCCATTTTTTACGACTAGGTATAGCTACAAATTATAAGTTCGGGCTTTGATATTATTGTGCGCACTCTAGTGCACTAAGGATATCAGACAGACTACTATTATCTGTATTATAATTGCGGGCACGACTGTCTGCCTCCTGTTACTGCGCCAGAAGCGTAATAATACACACGTGTCAAATATCCAAAAAGATTAGCTGTGAATTGTTTTGATTGTGGAATTATGCAGATATCGAGCTCGAGTGTCAATGGTGACAATCCTGCAAGTATACAAATTTAGAAAGCAAACATTTCAGCACATAGTATTGGAAAACGGTTTTGTTTGAGGAATGAAGGAACGCTTTAGGTATATTTTTGCGGAGAGCGATGTTCTGTTTATCTTGCGATTATTGCTAGATGTCCTTTTATATATAAGGGATAATTCCATATTAAAAGCAATAAATGGGAGGTGTGTGGACTTTGGACTATTATTATTACTGTTACTATTTGAGAAAGGAGTATGACGTACTGCGACCTTTTGGTACTTAAATCTTGAAGGATACTTAGTCCTCTTGAGAACTTCCTTCCAACTAATATTACAGACCTAACGGGGTCCCATACCGTGAAGTGTCTCTGCCTGAGATACTGCCGACTTCCATCCTCTGTGACCCCGGCACCTCGCTTTCAGTTATTCCAAGCAATATGTAATGGAGGTTAAAAGACAGTCATTCTTTTTCTGAATTCTTACCTGAATTCTGTGATTCGAAGATCCCCTTAGTTGGATAATTATTGCCCATTCGCTCGAACCAATGTAGTCTACGTATTGTACATTTTTGGTCTACTTTCATGTCTTGGTATCTTCGTCTTCATTCGCCCTCCTCGCACACATGACCAAAGATCCGTCCAAGTATTTTTCTTTCGAAGGAATAAAGCAGAATTTACAGGATGGTTTTTTTTAAGGCTTACCTACATTTGGTACCTACATCTGATCCCAAATTTTTTTCCAAACCGAAGTAGCAACGATTTCCTATGGTTATTCTTTGCCGGTTGTCTTATGTGAAATTCATGTTAACTTCAAGGTAGATGTACTCCTTAACTACAAATTCAGTATTGATGTTTTGTCCTCTTTTGTCTTCAATCGCTATGAAAGGTTCTACCACGGAGCGCTGTGGCGACCGATGATGTCGATATCGTCCGCATACCCCAGTAGGTAGACGGACCTGTTGAAGATAGTTTCTTTCATGTTAACACCTGGTCTGCGAATTTTCTGTTCCAGAACGAGATTGAAGAAGTCACATGATAGATCATCTCTGTGACGAAATCCGGTGTATGTTTAAAATACATGGGAGGAGCTACCTCCAAACTTCCCGTTATAGCGCGTGCTTTCCAGTGTCACGCGACTCAACTGTTATCAGAATGGCCAAGTTACCGAAATCGGCCATCGCCAAATAGAGCTCCTGAAAAATAATGCTATCGTTAGTGGCTTTGAAGTCACTGAAAAGATGGTGAGCCTCTACATACTTGAAATTCGCAGGTCTTTTCCAGGATTTGAGTTAGTTGAAAAATTAATCTATATAGATAGTCGATCTGCGAGGATATGTGCAAAAGTTAAAAAGTTGTGATATTGCAATTTTACATCAATTTAAAAGAAATCATTGGGTTTGTTAGTTTAAAATTTAGTTAGAAAGAGAAAACAAAACATTTGCCCTCCATAAAAAACCTTTTAATATTAGCCCAAGATATTTCTTTGGCCTAAAGTTTGTTTTAAAACTTTTTAGAATCTATTAAATTAGGTTAAATTGGATGTGGGCCACAAGCGGGCCTATTGTGATTTACTCACTCATGATACCGGATTTTGTGATGAATCCCAGTAGACCTTTGAGTGGGCTCTCAGATATGTCATCTGCCCTGCCTCAAGGTAGTGTTTACCTAGATGGTACTGACGTTATCGGATTAGGCAGTTACAGTGACACAGAATGTGTTCTGCTGATTATTCGACCTCGTTGCATAGTGTGCAAGTGTTGTCTTGAGTTATTCCCATATACCTTGTCATGCGGTGTTTTTTAACTTGACAATCACAATCACCCCTATCGTGGAATACGGCGTATTTGAGATTCACTTCATATACTCGACTCACTTTCACTTTCCATGTACATCGTGAAATCCGCCGGGGGACCTCCCTTATCGAAAGGTATTTTCAATCCAAAGTTGGTCAGTTTTGCATTAAATGCCAGCAGTGATATAGTAAAGAAAATTCGAGTTTAGGTTACAGAAATCAAATTAAAAGTATATTTGATAATGTGGAAAGAGCATCCTGCGGCAGAAAAATATGTGCATATATAAGAGGAACTGCAAAAGACATAATTGAACTTTCGGATTGGACATGAGTTTTCTGAAATACAATTGTTATTGAAATTGTTAATAACGTTTATTTATCTCTCAGATTTACTTAATGCTCTCGTTTAAATAAAACAGCATTTTCATATGTTTTGAAAAAGGAGCTAAATCCAAACTCGAAGTTGTGTTCTCTATCTCTAAAAGTAAGGTTAGCTGCTTGCTTGCGGTCTTTTGCTAAAGGAAACTATCAGTATGGTAGGTACTAGTAAGGACTAAAACATATGTATTGCCCAATCAACATTTTCTAAAGTGCTGGAGATTCCTTATTGAACTAATCAAGGCTCTCATCGCGTAATTCATTGAACGATCATCGTCAAAACGATCGAACTTAACGACTTCGTTTTAAGTTTGCTTCGCGTAACATCATCGTAGCATCGTTCAATCGAATCGTTCATCGTTCCAATTTTGAACAGTTTGAACACTACTGTAAACACACTCTGACAACAGAAAATGTATGGAATTTTTTTTCCGTTGTAAATTGGGTGAAATGGACCCAATTCTTCAACCTTGATGGTGAACTGTCCATGAACTAGAGGAAAAAATTGCAACAACATGCAAAAGTGTGGGAGGATGTTTACGGAAATCAATTATCATGAGAATTTTTATTGTTAAAAAAGGATTCAATGAATGCAATTTCATAACTGCATTTCCATTGTAAAACAAAATGCATTTGAAATTCTAAAAAAGATATGTCAATTGTATCACAAATTTTTTTTATTGCAAAAAAAATCCATTTTTTACCACTGCGATAAAAGTGAGTCCCCTCCAAAGAGAACATAAGTGCATGTTTCCTTTAAATATTTGTTAATATTTCTCTCAGCCCGAATCAAACTGAGAAAATGCACCAAAAACGATCAAACGATTGCAAAATAGCAATCGTTCAATCGCAATCGTTCAGTCGTCGAATTTGACAGTTGGACGAGTTATACGAAGCATAGTTCAATCGTCCAAAACGACGTCGTCCAGACGATCCAACTATTTTAGTGTTACACGAAGCAATACAATCGTCGAAACGACGTCGTCAGACGATCGTCGTCTTACGCGATTAGAGCCCAGTTCACGAAATTAGTCCCGGTTAGTTGTTTTATTGCTGCAGTAAGAAAGTAATTTGTGTTTTGTGCTTTTACACTTATTAAATAAATCTGTTTGCTCATTTTGTACTTAAAACATTTCGAAAAAATCACAACCGCACAACAAACGTCAGAAATCAGAATACCCAATGAATTTTCTGCCTATTTGAAATTTCAAAGTTTGTATGGGGAGTTTCACTTCGATCGTTTTCTACGATGGAGTTAAACGCATTCACTTTACCGACAGGTGAATCTTTCACTTCGAATGTAACGATGCCAACTAATGTCCAGTAAGGAACCCTGTGAATGTGTAAAGCTGAATCCTTATTAGGTGTAGGAGTTGTTTCGTTTTTGTGTGGGAAGTGCGTGGCATGAACATTTTGGCTTGTCTGGTACCTTCAGTATTAGTTCAGTAATGATTGGTCCTGCTTTTCAGCCAAGTTTTAATAGACATATTTCTATAGAAAAGATTTCTGCTTGAAATACAGAGTCACAGTCGCCCATGCTTGTGTAGATGAACGTTTTTGTTTTAACACCGTATGCTCCAGCTCCAACTCCTTCTGACGATTTGGGAATGTTACCTTGAAGTTTTGGCCGAAGTTGAATTTGGGTAGACAGTTATCTGTCATGATGATTCCAAATATTTCATCTTTATTCAGTTCCATAACAATTTTAGGATGGATTAGCTTGGAATTATCGGCAATTTCAGATATGAGCATGAAGGTGAAGGTATGCCATATGAAGATGGTGGGGTGGTATGCTCGTAGTGCATACACAAGATAGTCCTCGGAGTTTGTTGAGCTTGTCTCGTGTTGAAGACTTTTGTTTCGTTTTTTGCCAACATGGGTGAGCTGCATATGTGAAAATTGGTCTGGTTATGGCTGTGTAGAGCTATAGCATGATTTTGGGGTTTATACTCAGCTTTTACCAATTAGACTTCTGATGGTCCACATAGAGATCCTGGCCCTGTCTATTATTTTCGTGAGTTGAGAGTTCCAACTGAAACTTTTGAGGCATTTGACTTCTTTTTTTAAAACTCTATTGTTTCACCAAGCAGAGTGGGTTTTTTTTCCCTTTTCTCGATTCTGTTTTTTGTAAATGCAACTATGGAACTTTTTTTTAGGTTACACAGTTGACAACTTTTTTGCACCAGTCATCAACGAGGATAAGTGCCCTCTGTAGAAGTTCTGAGATTGTTTCCTAAAATTTACCTCCGATTAGGATCGCAATGTCATAGGGAGGCGTATCCTTGGACATAAAAACTATCATTGCTGAGCTGATTCTGTCATTGCTTAGTGTAGCGTTTACATTTCTACTGTTAATCATGTGCTTTATCCAGTTACATGCCGTACTGTCTACGCCTGTGTTTTGAATGCATCTCAATATTTGGGCATGTACAGTGTTGTCAATAAAGACTTATAAGAAGAATCGCTTACACAACTCAAATATCTACCTTCCATCTCAAGGGCCAATTAAGACCAACAAGAGTTTAAAATAAGAACTGCTTTAACATTCATTTTCTAATTATTTTACTGTAACCCCTTAAATGCTTCTTGTGATCCACAGTACTTTCAAGTTAAAAACTTCATGAAAAACTAACCTTACTACCCATATCTATTTGTTTGCAAGGAGTAGGGTAATTTTCTTAGTTCTCCCATACCCAATGATTATAGAAGAAACCAAAATCACTTCTCTCAGCGGTTATTGCAAACGCCAAGTCTCCTTTCGACTAGTATAAAGGAAAACTATATTCCATTTTCAGTGTTTTTTATTCTTCCAGCTATAAGAGCTTCCTTTTGAGATTGTGTTCATGATTTTGGGGTTTATGTTCGTGGTTTGTTGGACGATTGTTGTTCCTCCATTCTCCGTTGTTTCGAAGGAAATATACTAATAAAAGTAAACGTTTGGTTTTCATTGTTAGGGCAATGGCGTTTAAGAAATACAACGGCCAAGCGAACAAAACCGTCCGAAAGAGGAGGTTTCCGTTTTGTTAAATGATTTTCTGTATTTCTTTGTGTTCTTGGGGGTTGTCTTCGAATAGGTTGGGGGCATAGATGTTGGCGGGATTCTGCAATTGCCATATACAGAAACGAATGCAGTGGATATGTGCAGTAGCTAAAGAGCATTAAGAGGTTTTGCACAATAGATTTACTGATTTTTAAAGTACTTTTATTTAAAACTAATTTTATCACTTATCTATAACCTATAAGAGAGGTAGAGTTTAAATTGTAACTACAAAAGTTATCGCTTATCTTGTAACAATACAACTTGTGTTCTGCGCTTGATTCAATAAGCTGTAAATTATTAGGATAATTTTTGCGAAAATAATAAAATAGCATCACACATTTGACTTGATTTTTAAATGTTGCTACTTTGAAACGGTCAAACTGGTCCTACTTTTTGGTCTATTGTACGCCTTGCTTACGTCTCAGAGAGTTCCCCTCACATTATAATTCTTTTCGGAGTAATTATAAAGGTTCTTGTACTTACTTCTCCTTGGCGAAAGAAATCGGTCCTATAGCACTCTCCGTAGTCCAGTTTTCCTTAATAATCTGAGCATGAGAACTGGTTCCAGTGAAAGTAAATTCTTGGTTCTTGGCCAAGTATTTTAGTCTTTTGTGGGTCAGTGTCCCACATGATCCCAGCTCGTGCATCGCAGTTCTATGCTATAATAAGCCATCACGAACCAATAATGGCCCTCAAAGCCAACTTTACCTATGCCATCGGTAAACGAAAAAATCCTACCAAATTAATGGTGGTGAGAAGCTAGGGTCCCTTACAGACCAGTTGCGCCAACTATTTACTTTTGTTAATTTGCTCTTGCTTCGGTAGATTGTTCACATTTACCGCATGTTCCCAACTTGGACAACATTAGACAGGCAGAGATGAAAACCTTAGAAGAATTGAAAAATCTCTCCCCTACCTGTATGGAACTGCCTTTGGTGATTTAGAGTCGGTGGTGGATTCAGACATCGTCCACCTGCGACACTTTTAATAGATAAGCGGGATATTGAAAATGAATATCTACAATCGCGTTAGTTGCGGTGTTATCTTTGCAAAAGAATTGCAATCGAATCGAGTTCTCAAGTTTTCGTCTACAAAATTTCGCCATACACGAATCAAATCTCTGCTGAGTGGTTACTCCTTCAAATCAAGTGAAAATAAGAAATAGAAACTCAAGCTTTCAATTGATTTTCTTCTCAGTTCTTCTTCCATTTTTATGTAAATTCGTATGTTCGTTGAATTGGTGACAATTAACCCCACGAATAGCTGCGCTTATTAAGCCACCAATAAAGTCAACAGAAAAAACGCTTTCTCCTGAAAAAATTCGACCCAAAAAAATGCTTTCCTCAGTACAATACTCTAATTACAAAGTATTTCACTTGAAAAGTTATTTTCCAGCAAATCATTCTTGTTCGCTCCTTTGCTCCACCCAACACAATCTCATTATGCATTAGCATTAGGGTATTCGGATTCTCTTCTAATCTCCTTATCCTTTCTTATTGAGAATAATTTCTAAATTGCTAAGAACTGAGTTCCCCAAACCATAACCCAAATCTAATTTTACACAAAGGTAGTGATTAGCAGTCCTTTTTCTTCATTTCCCTGGCCATATCTCTTTAAAGGGGTGTTTGCTTATAAGAATAGGAACAATCGCTTAAGAAAAACACTTCAATTGGCAAAAGCCCCTTGAACGAAGAAAAAGTTCGGAATTAGACGTCCTCTATCACTCCTCAATATAAAGATAAAGGATTTTCTCCTTGAATGTCATATGTGCTTGAGTTCGAGCGATGTGTGTGCCGGGTGCCGCCTATACTGTAGCATAAACGGAAGACAATGTGGGAAAGGATCTGTTACAGAGTAGATGCGATTTTATGCGATGATATTGTTATGATTACGACGACGGCTGCTGCGCTGGTGCTTCGAGTCCCCACGACAACAAATAGGACTAACACTTGATTTGCCTGTTGTCGTCGTCGCATTTGAAAATCTTTATGCCAGCCCAGAAGGAAGTAAAGTCGGCGTCGGTAGCGTTTCGGTTTGGTATATTCTTATCTGGCGTAGAACACACGTCATATCTTCGCATTAATGTTTTCGTTTCTCCCTGTTTGACTAGAATGTTGAATACGAGTGGGTGTGGGGGGCGGGTGGAAAGTACTGAGTATTTGGGTTTCATATACTTTCGCTGGTACTGCTAGCTTGTTGTTGGATAAAATAAAAGCGTTTTCCAAGATGTGGCACACACAATGTAGGGGCATAAAAGAACCATTTAATTTTGTGATAATGCTTGTGAATCTAACAAGGCATTCTTTTTTTTTGTTTTAGTGCTGCTGAGAATAATCTTTCTTTACGAGGTGGTAATAGAGAAAGGGAGACAACAATAGATACGGATTAGTGTGGCGGGAGAAGAATATGACGGTGGCGGTAGGTAGGTATATTGAATTGAATTAAACAATAACAATGTTGCGAATGACTTATTTTGTTCAAATGCCCAGATTTATGCGAAGGGATGTTATTTTATCATATAAGGCGGTGTTTGGAGATTATTTTCTTATTTGGGAGAATATCATAATATTACGATTAAATCCACCGTACACATCTTTTTTTATCTACAGGGTGGCGTATAAGTAATGTTATAACTTATTTAATGATTAACTTTTTTCTTTCTGATTTTGTTTATCTTTGGCAGTATGGCAGTTATTAAAATTTAGATTATATGTTGTTTGGAAATATTCTAACATTGTGTTTTGAATATAATATTTCTCAAATAGGGCCTATTGTTTTGTTTGACCATACTTTTCTTCGAATTTCAGGTCCCAGAGCTGAAGCTGCTTTTCTTGACTTATTGGCATACCTAAATCCTTTAGATAGCCCCAAGGAAAAAAATCAGAAAATCGCTGATTCGATAGCCAAAGTAGGAAAAGCTTTTTGGTTTTACCTCGTGAAGCAATTAAATCTTATATAGAAAAAGGCAGTACCTAATTGCCGTAAAATTATTTGCGAAGACAATATAGATAACTGCAATTTTTGGGGTTTTCCTCAATACTTGCTCGCACCCGAGCTATGTTCACAAAATTTCGAACTGCTTGATGTCTTCCAGTACAAGGAAGATCAAAGACCGGGCCGTGCTGCTGAAAACGCCAATGGAATCGGTAAATTATTGGAGCACCGGGCGTATGACAGGAATTTGGATATGATGATTGTGCCATAATAATCGAATAGAAGAACTTTGGTGCTTAGTTCTGCGCTTAGTCTTTCTATCATTAATTTCCCAAGTTATTCAAAGTTAATTCTGTAAAAAAAAGTTTACAAAAAAGTTATTCAATAGATACAAATCATAACATTACTTATGCGCCACCCTTTATATATTATTCGCGCTCGCGATTTCTGTTAGTACATATATTTACTCAGCTTAATATTAATCAATTCTATTTTCACTTTGCCAAATTGAATCTTAGCACTCGTGTAAAGATGTTGTATTTTGGGAAAATTATTTGCAGAATATAAATAAATATGTATGTAGCTTAAAAATATATTTTTAAAAGTACGTTGATTAAAACAACATTTGGGCTTCGCTCTGTCAAACTCTGTGTGAACGTGAATTATATATTAATGGAAGAACCGATGAAGTAGTTATGCTTTAAGTCTTTTTCCTGCGGTTTACTGCAAACAGGTGAGGGAATTTCCATTTTGTTTGTGTTTTGATAAAAATAGGTTTGTTCGACATGGATAGTACTAGTGCCCACTAGTTCGCACTGAGAAGTGTCAGCTAATTTCACGCCTGTCAAAACCCTGCACAACCTTGAAAATTCGGCTACTATATCGAACGCAAAATATGTTGCCCTGAAGTCTGTCAGTTTTTGACATTGAAAAATATTTATCTTTTGGTGAACGTTAAGAAGATAAAACTTTTTTCTGTTTATTGTTAAAAATTAGTGAACTCAATTCTGATCTTGTGCTTGCCATAATGGAAATAGTTGATAAAAAGTAAGAAGCGAACGTTTTTTCAAAAGCATTATGGTGAAATCTCATAATTTTATGCAGCCCGTAAATTTATAAATTTCTGCGGTGCTTTCTGTGAACACCCCTCGCAAATGGCATTGCGTATTTCGCGTTAATTGACTGCCAAGTCTCTTGTCAAACTCATCTGTTCTTAGACTTTCCAAAATTATCGATATGCCCAAAGTAAATCTATACATTGGCGTGAAAACTATTGCACAGATTTCGATGAAACTTTTTTTAAAATGTTAGTTAAGATTGTGAGAAGGACATAGGCTATTTCTTTTATTACCATGCTTATTTTTTGACAACGTTTTTAACCAAAATGTGTTTTTTTCCTGACTTTACTGCCTTTAGATCGCCAATACTTAATCAATTCTTAATCAATGCAAACAAAACAAAAAAATTAAGAAAGCCGGCACTTCCATCATTATTTTAAGCTTTCTGTGTCATCTAGAAGCTGAGCTACAACCCAAAATCTAACATTAAAAAACTTAATTTATTTCGTCAAGTCGAAATTTCGTTGTTCTACTTTGGGGTGGTGGGTGGCGCACATCGCACAAGCACATACACTGCAACAAAAACTGCGTCTTCAAGTTTTCTCCGAAGTGAAACGAAAGAGAAGTAGGCGAGGTCGATCTTCTTATCCACTCAATCGATTTCAATGAAATTTTGTGGGTGGGTATGATTGGTTGTAACTAAATGGAAAGGATAGTTTTGGACCCGATAGGTGGCGCTGTTGTCGATCTTCTTAACCACTCAACCGATTTCAATATTGCTAATTGCTTTAGTTAGAGAATTTCTTGAAATTCAGTTGAACTAATTTTGTATCTGTTTTGTATCCGTTTTAATAAGTAATGCAGAAAAGGACAAAGGAAGTGATTGACAAAATCGGCATTAATGCGAGCGAAGCCTCGGGCAACAGCTAGTTTTTGATAAAATTTGCAGTAAAACAAAGGCAAATACATATTTCCATCAAGTGTGCTTTTATAATATTCGATTGATAAAATTTTATTGATTTCCTGGCCATAAACAACAAAACGAAACATAATTCACACGACCGCTTGTCGCAGTTTGACATTTGAAAATTTGCGTAATTTTCCGCAGTCGATTTCTGAGTCAAATTGTTCGCGGAAAATTACAAGGCTTACCTACGTTAACTATTCTCCATACAAAATCTGACAGTTCATTTACGAGGTGGTAAATTTCTGCAGTTTACGCTGTTTATGAGGGTTTTACGCGTTTAAGTGAATACCTTTTTATTAATTTATATTTGTAATCTTAGGAGCAATAGATGGAACGCATATTCAGTGCTCAGTGCATGATTGATCTTTTTACAATTTACTTTAGCACAATAATGCAACAATTTACAGGTTACCACATTGACAATGGTCATGTCACCTGCTCAAGCACACTTTAAGAAGTGTTTAAGTTCTTCGCATGTTATCATAGAACATAGTTCTGGTATATATACTCAAACAACGTTTCCGTCAACTACTACTGCAAGCTGAAAGGAATCGCCAAAATTTGTCACTTCATTGGCGAATTGGAACCAACCGTAACAAATGTTGAAGACGCGACTGTTGATACTCAAAATTGGAGCAATACGTCACTGAATTCTGTTGATTTTACATTCAAAGCAATAACAAATTCAGTTACGTAGGTAGGTAGTACTCGATCACGGATGCGGTAATTCAACCCCAGGTTTTCAGAAGCAGGGCGAGTTCAGTGCTATATCGAACACATAACGGTTAACCCAGTTTAACAAATTACAACAAATTGGTATAAACAAGTTTCACTAGCCACCGCTAACGTTGAAGAAGGTAAGATAAATTCTGATTTATTCAACTTAAATATCATATCCTTTGTTTAATTACAAAGATTGTCATCCAGAATTATCACATTTACTGAACCAAAGCATTACAACAACGCGTCGGCTGTTTCCAGTGTTAGTTAAATTGAGGAACTAAAGTGGTGACATGTAAAAAAGTTTGAAAGCTGAGAAGCACTACGCCACAGATTGCAAAATTTTGTTTCCGAAATATTGATTAAATCTCGTCATCTGTGAAGATAAAATGAGGCTAGTTAAGCAGTGACTATAGGTTCTACTGGTGCTCGATGTATCTGACCAAAATGAATGATACGACGCACGTGTGGGTTAAAGAAAACGGTGCCGGCATGTCACACAGCCCGTTAAACAAGCAAGACAGATTTCGTGGTCGTTCCAAGACGACTCAAATCCAACAAAAAAATAAGAAAACAAATCCCAATATTTTACAATTGCGGAACATGCAGGATCTTTCATTTCAAAGTAGCCTGTCAAAAATTGCTATTTCGTGATAAAAAAAATTGCTTTATAGGTTATAGTGGCAGGCTACACACAAGTGCAGCCACACTTAGGCCAGAATTGGCCCATTGTGACATCTTATCTTCTTAGTTGCAGTAGTAAAAATCTGACACTATACTATGAGCACGCGTTCGAACCAAATGATTGTCTGTTTTTTACCGAATAATTGGACATGTCGCCACCGTCTCACGAGCAATGTAGAACAGTCAATTTGCTTGCCAGCAGTGTGCAGAAAAATAAGAGTAACAGGGTGCCCCGTAATTCACGCAAAAATTAGTTTTAATAGAAAATGCAGATGCAAATGCAGACACCTACCAATTTAATCTTTCAAGGCGTTAGTGGTAGTGTTCTTGTTTACATAGATCTTTGACTTAAAAAAATAAAACCCAAAGAAAAAAGTCCAATGACGTTAAATCGCAACATCTGTATGGCCATTGGCATCACTGTAGGTACCTACTATTAAATTACAGGACACCCTTTAGAAGACGATTGCCCACTCACACAATTCATTTTTGAACATTCGCCGTACAGACGTAATTTGGCACCCAATGATTGTTTTTCTATTCCCCCAGATCAAACATCAAACACATGTTATGTATTTAAATTGTCTAACAGGTTCAGAGAAAGCATATTGAATTCCAACGTGAAAGCATTTTAAAATTAATCTTAAAGACGTTGAAAAGAAAAAAATGGAACTGACCTATATGCTTAGAGGATGATCAAGAGGTCTCGATCTTGAAGAGTCATTAAACGATCTTTATTGGTCAAAATAAAAAATCGAGCCAGAAGCAATTTACAAGATGCTAAGAGAGACTGATATGCATACGTATAATGAGCTTTGTTGTTGAGCTTGGAGTTGTTGCTAGGCTTGCCTCTAGCTTATCTGTTTTGCTGCCGTCCTGTTGTGCAGGTCCGGTCCAGGCACAAGCACAAGTTGTAATATTTTACTGCTGTACCTACGACACATAACTCACGCGAGGTATAACTTACGTGTCAAATAGAAACAACTGTTCTGTTGTCTGTTGCCCCGCAAATGAGAAGTGTTTTTTAATATCATAGGCCCTGCGTACGAGAGTATTTCCACCTAATTTTTGAAATTGTTGCTGCATCCCTTATAGGTACCTATATGAATTTATTGCAGGGAGTTACAACATTAATGTTTATCTAATAAATTTGATTTAATGATTGATAGAAGCACACCATCATAAACCACACCATTAACTTAAATTCAAAAATCCATCCAAAGATCAATCAGCTTCATTCTTTTACAGCGCTTTATCAAAATGTATTACCCAGTATCACAAGTAACCGAAATCACTCATCACTCATGATGGGTTTATTACAATCAAAGCTTGTACATTAGTAATCTGCACGCAGGAAAAAAAAAACACATTTACAACGCCGCCCACAGCAGCTCATACCTCACTGTCAATGAAACTTCCTTTAGGATTTTATTTCAGCGATTTATACTCTCTTGTGCTGGGAAGGATAATAAAAAAAGGCGAGGAGCTCTCCCACCACCCAGACATTTCCCGCGCTGATAACAACCAAATCAAGTCACCATTTATTTTTGTGGAAATTCATTTTCGCGAGTGGGACCTCACAAAAGCCAACTAGAAGAAGATAGGCGAACGCAATGGTTACATCCCCCAACCCCGGGTTTTCTTTTCATATTCATCAAGTTCATTTTCTTATCACTTATATTTTTGTTTCCTTTCACACAATTCCGCCACCACAAAATCAATCCACAAAAATCAATTGGACTGTATTCTAAGCGAAAAATCAAGAGGAAAACAAATATTACATATCCCTCGTCCCTGCAGATGGAGGGGTGCAAATGCGAGAAAGTCTAAATTATGACATTGTTTTCGTTTCTTATTGGTGGCTGTTTGGGGATTGTGGCCGGACTCGGTGCCGGTGTAGGTACGTACAGAAGTAAAAATGAAAATACCCTGCGAGCTACGACCTTCACACTTTATTTTGTATGAATAACAGAAGAGGACGACAGTGATAAGAAATAAAAGTCCTTAGAAAATACGCTTTTGGTGTCAGCCACCACAGCGTTATGAGTCCTTCTTTTATTTGAGATGAAATGGACATTCTTTTCGTTGAAAGGATCTTTTTATATTTTTCTTATACCATTTCACTCCGTATTTTTCTTTTTTTCCTTCTTTTATCTCCGGATGTGAAGCGATATGGCATCGCACTTTGGTAGGTATCTACTATTGCAGAGGTCGCATACTTCCAGCTTCCAGGGGGTGAGTTTGAGAATAGTACAACGAGATCGCTGTTCCTCACCCTAAACTGCACTGTTTATGTGTCGACTCTGTTAGAATAATCAACTATGAGAAAAATGATTTTTAATGGGGTGGAAAATTGAATGGGAGCGATGATGAGCAAATAAAGGAGCTCATTGTTAGACATTTTTATCAAGATTCAGTTTTTTTTATTTGAGTATTTGGCCCCACACCCCTAATGTTTTTTTTATATGTCGACGTACCGTAGTAGTGTAAGTGTTTGTGGTACTTGAATGAATGCCAATAAGCGAAAAGGCGGTTGCCTTTGAAGGGGTGGGTCGACTGTGGTGTTGACCTTCGATAAATAAACAATTCACTCGGGTTAGCAAGAAGAAATTGAAAGTTCTGTTGGGAGGGTTGAAGAGGGTTGTTATCGTGATATGTTATTTGACAGTCGTACAGTTCGCAGATATAATGTTCTTTGTTTCGGTACTGTAGGCAGGTAGAAGGGTGCAAAACCTAAAGCTCAAGCAAAACAGATTGAATTATTTCGCACCCCATTTTGTAGGTAAGTATAAAGAGAAGTTAATTGTTGTAATTTGTTTGGATACAAATTTTGTGTGCCAGAGAATTATTTGTATTTAATAACAAGTTAAATTTGAAGTCCTAGAAATGTACCTTCTTTTTCTAGTACGCATAACGCAATTTAAGGGAACAAGCGGCTTGAAAGATAATAAATCTCTTCTCTATCTCTTCTCTTCTCTTCTCTTCTCTACACATAATAAAACTGTAGAATGAAAAATGTCTGACCGCGCATCACGCAGAAACTACTGCACGGATATTGATGAAACTTGGCATATTGATTGCTTATGTTCTGGGTCGGGCTTTAGGATACTTTTTAACCCGGAATATAAATTGGTTTTAATAAAATAGTCAAAAAAAAAAACGGAATTTTCTCTACATACCTATAATGTAGAGAAAATTCTGTTTATACAGACCTAGCTCAGTAATTGCTTATCGGATTGAAAAATAAAAAATGGGTGAATTTAGTAAATTTTCTCCTGAATCATTTAAGATAATAAACATTCTCCTGCGTTGGCCTGAAGCTAAGCAATGTTCAAAACAATTATTCAAAACATCGCCCACAATTTTCTTTCACTGGATACCACTGTCAGTAGTCAGTGAGTATCGTTGCAGTAGTGTGTGTGTGATTATTATGTGCGCGCTCTAACGTGATCATATGTTTTGCACGTCAATGGACAGTCGTCTCTTTTCAGGGCATACATTCAGGTTGAACATGTTTTCAGGTGCTGTTCATTGGGAACAGTTTGGATATGAGCTGGGGTGGGGTTCGTGTGTCAATGTCAAGTTGTTTCATTCGTGTTGCTTCTTTTCGCCAACATTTTAGGTTATTAAGAGGGAACGAATAACAGAACTTTGCGTACATTTTTGTTGTGTAGACTTAAGTAGGAATTAAAATTATGTTTTTGTTGTCTTTGTTTTTGCTTTATATTGCTTTTAGAAAGGTCCAAGCGAGGGAACATATTTATAAAAAAAACGTCGGGTGAGGCAAGGCGAGCACGGGTCAGCTAGTAAATAATAAAGTGGGAACACGAGTGATTCATTTGTGAGCGATTTACTGAAAGGGGTAAAAACAGAGAATCTTTTAATTAGATATTAGTGAAAAAAGTGATTTCAAAATAGAAGCCGTAACTGTACACCATCTGGCTTAAAACCTTGATCGCAGCTGATTTGCGATAGTTGGTAGTCATTATCAAATTTTTGCCCTACGTAAGGTGATAATCACATCCAAATGCTATGTATGATGTAGATATGTTTTATCATATTTTCATAACGGTATCCATTAAATTTTTTTTTTAGTTTTATGAAAAACGTCCACTTGTCGAAAGAAGTATTTCTTAACTCATATTAAGGTTGCTTACCGCAACACTGCAACATGCCTGCTTTTTTAAAATCGCTCCAAAATTTAAATGCACCACACCACAAAGTAAAAGAAATTGCAATTTCAAGTACATATATATTTGGCAGCAAAGGCAATACTGATACTCGTTAGGACTGTTGCATAGAAACTCGTATTGACAAATGTCACGTATCTTCAAAAATTTCTGCTCGCCTACACACTTGGACTTAATCATGCAACGTCACTGCGGGTAAAGCGTTCATAGAATTTTATCCATTGAGTTTGCTTAAAATTAAAAATAAACAATGCATTATTGTTGTAAGAAAATAGTAACATTTTGAGCCAAATTTCATCAGTTTTTTAAGTAAAATGTACGCATGCAGTCGATGTTAATAATATCGAAAAGTGGTAAATACGTAACTATATCTGTCCTAATATGTTTCAAATATGTAAAAAATCTACTTTAGATAGTTTTGTTTTATTGAATTCCTCAATTTTCAACGTATTTATTTAACAAATTTACAAAGACACACGAGCAGAACTTATGTTTAACGTTATTGCAGTGAGATAAGTCATACAATAACTAAACGTCATTCTTTTGTTTACAGCTGTGGTGCTAAGGGAAATTTCTTTCTTTTAATTTGTACGCAAAGCTTGTGAATTTGATACATTTAATTTGTTGTGGTTGCATTTGCAGTACTACAACTCGTGCTGAATTTAATGAATTATGGTGTTTGTTTTGGGCATCACTTGCAGCACGCACTCTGCTCTGTATTCAGAAGTTTTCACATAATATGTTTTACACATATAGTGGAAGTTACTTATAATGACCTCGCTTATAACGACCAGTTGCTTATAAATACCTAACGTCTACATTTATTTCATTTGGTTGGTTTATTATATTTTAAGCTATTTTACCATCGGATATAACGTCGGCGACTCGTCGTATATAACGATATGGTGGATATAACAACCAATTTTTCGGAATTAATTGGTCCTTGTCGTCGGTTATAACAACGGAATGAGAGAAAATAAAACAAAAATAAGTTGTGTGTTAAATATTATGGCAGTGAGAGCTGCTTTTAAATAAGTTGTGGTTTATGCTTCTTTAACAAAAAAGTTTGCATTTTATGTGATTTTGTTTAATATTTGTGACAGGCAGTTGCATATAGCAATTGCGACTTATAACGACCTTATTTCATTGGTCCTTTCAACGTCGTTCTAAGCGACTTCAACTGTATGTGTAAATGACAATAAAACTTTTTGAACCGACAGCGATGCCAAATTTTTATATTTATTTTGCGATCACCCTAGGAAGAAGAAGAACTATTTGACCGTCGCATTTGAGTATCACAAAAGTGGCTATCAACAATCACCCTCCCTAGGTTTTTCCACCACATTTTGCCTTTTTTTAACTTTTTGTATTATAGGTAGGTACATATATAATAATATTGAAACATATTGTAACTCGATGTTTTAGTAATTCTGACATTACGATTATTAGTGCCGCCTCCAGCCAAACTAGCGCCATGTGCAAAATTTACAGAAAGTCTTTTCCACATCACCCAGGAGGTAGATTTATCAACGTGCTTTCTTGTTGAGGTATTCCCGGTAGGCCTAATTAAAATTTTGCTCTGTTTTTTTTTTTTTTTTATTATCGGCTTCAACAAGCCTTCGCCTTCCTCGTAATTTTGCTCAAACTTTTTTTTCTCGATATTGGAAGAAAAAAAAGAAAGCCACAATTTAAAAAAAATAAATAAACACTTGCACTTCAATCTGCACAAGAGTAGGTATCTACCTATATCTTATAGTGACAGTGAGAAATGCCATTAGTCAAAGCCACAGAAATTCCTTATGTAGAACCGCCTGCGCAAAAACAATTCCACGCGTTCATCCCTCGCATCATTGATAACTGTTTCTGTTAGCAATTAAATAAAAATAAACCAACCAAACTGATGATATGGACAAAAAAGTTTCGAGCGATCCATTCGTGCACTTTATTTTTGTTTGACTTTTTTCATATGAAAATTTTGAGAGGGATTATGCAAGAAATAAAACTGCACATACGAGATGAAACCTTTTTTTTTCATCGTTTTTATTTCGACTTTCAAAATATCAATTCCAATATCCATTTGCTAAAAATTATAGCTGTTACGATGCTAGTTGCTACTGCTATTTATCGCTTTTCTAAGTTTGATCGAATTTAATATTAATTTTTGTTTAAATATTTTTTTTTTAAAGAAAGATTATTTACTTTACGGCTCCGATAAATCCATCATAACATCTCAATACTGGTAGAACGGCTTTCGCCTTATTTTCGATGTTAGATCTTGTACTCCATTGTTTTGTGCGATCAAGTTTGTGTTCATTTTTTGAGTGACATTTTTGACAGTTTCGTAAGAATTGTTTTCAAATCAACATTTTGTCACGGAATTTATTTACGAATCGGAGTAAAGTGTTGATAAATATAATCAATAAAGGGAAACAACAAAGTAGCAGCGCCTATTAAAACTAGCTTCTGCTGAAATTGATGCAGGATAAAGCCAACTAAAAGCTACACATTAAGTTAGTATAAGTTGTTGCTGCATTTTGGGACGATATACCTTACGTCTCAAAACTAGGTCCACGAAACTAGAAAATAAATTATAGGTAGGTATACATACCTACATATATATGTATCTTTTAAGTTTTGTAGTGACTAGATACATAAAGACAATATTGGCGACAGATAAATGAAAAATTTCGGGAAGATGAAGTGGTCCGCATCAGACAGATCGTTTATTTTCTTTTTGCTTCTCAATGTCTTTCTAATTTTTTTCTGTTCCCTTAATTATGTATACTTAGCTTCCACTACTACTTAGATACTTAGCCAAAGATCGCGCTCACTGGAGAGACGTATTGGTTGAGGCCCAGGTCCACCACGGACTGTACTTACTTACTTATCGGGCTCCCGACCCGTGAAGAGTCTCTGCCTGAGACACTGCAGCCTTCCATCCTCTACGATCCCGGGCACGTTTTCTTTGAAACGGAGGTTCGGTCTTCCTTTTCTTCTCGAACCTGGGGGCTGGGATTCGAAGATCCTCTTAGCCGGAGCATTATTGTCCATTCGCTCGATGTGGCCGAGCCAATGTAGTCGACGTGTTTTGGCTTTTTGGACTACATCCACATCTTGGTACAGCTCATAGAGTTCGGGGTTGTATCTTCTCCTCCATTCGCCCTCCTCGCACACAGGACCAAAAATCCGCCGAAGAATTTTTCTTTCGAAGGAGCCCAGTATTAGCTCTCCCTTCTTGCCTATGGTCCAGCACTCGGCGCCATAAAGCACAACTGGCAAGATAAGGGTCTTGTAGAGCATACATTTCGTCCTTCGAGTTAGGAGTTTTGAACCCAGTTGTTTTGCCAAACCGAAGTAGCAACGGTTTCCTAGGGTAATTCTTCGCCGGATCTCCACTATGGTGTCATTCGTTGAGTTTATGTTTACTCCGAGGTAGGTAAACTCCCTAACTACCTCGAAATTTTTGCTATCAACAGTGACGTTTTGTCCTAGGCGGTGGACAGTTGTTTGTTTGTTGATAGCATGTACTTGGTCTTGTCCTCATTTACTTCAAGGCCAACGGATTTCGCCTGTTCTTCAATCGCCGTGAACGCTTCTATCACGGCACGCTGGGAGCGACCGATGATGTCAATGTCGTCCGCATAGCCCAGCAGCTGGACGGACCTGTTGAAGATAGTGCCTTCCGTGTTGACAGCTGCCCTGCGCACTATCTGCTCCAGTACGAGATTTGGTCTATAGTCGATCTGCCGGGCCGGAAGCCACACTGGTACGTGCCGATTAGTGTGTTGCAGAACGGTTTTAGACGTTCACACAGTACGTTGGATAGGATCTTGTATGCGACATTAAGCAGGGATATGCCTCGATAGTTCTTGCAAGACATAGGATCGCCTTTTTTGTAGATGGGGCATATAGAGCTGATAGTCCAGTCATCGGGCATGTTTTCTTCCACCCATACTTGGTTGATGATTCGGTGCATGCACCCTACCAAAACATTACCTCCGTATTTGAAGAGCTCCGCTGGTAAGCCATCAGAGCCGGCGGCCTTGTTGTTCTTTAGCTTTTTTATAGCTAAGCACACTTCTTCAATACTGGGTGGTGGAACTGGTTCTTTATTGCCTGGAAGTGGGTTCTCTTCTTGCCCCATCATTCTCTCTACATGGTGTCCATTTAGCAGCTGCTGGAAATACTGCTTAAACGCATCTACTATTCCCTGTGCTTCGGTGACTAGGTTTTTTTCGCTGTCTCGAAGAGCCTGCGTTCCGGTTTTGTAACCAGCAGCCAGTTGCTTGGTTTTTTTTATAAAACCTCCGGATGTTATTTCGATCGCGCGACTTTTCGAGCTCCTTGAGCTGGGAAGCTGCGTAAGCCCTCTTCTTTCTACGCAGGATGTTCTTTTCCTCCCTTCTCCTGACTCGATACTCTTCTCTCGCTGGCCTTGTTTTGCCCTGCAGCGCTTTCTTGTGTGCATCTTCTGTCACCTTTTTCCTGTATACTGGCACCACTGATTGTTGGCGTCTGTGGTAGGTGAGTGTACAAGAGGAGAGTTTCATACTCAGGCGCTCGCTGTAGGCTCTGGCTACTCCAGGTGTGCTAAGGCGTCCAACGTCGAATTTCTTCTTCTGGGCGGTTCGCAGCTTCTTCTCGTTGGACAGTCGAGCTCTGAATTTAGCCGCGACAAGAAAATGATCAGAGTCGACATTTGCTCCTCGAAATGTGTGCACGTTGAGGATGTTGGATGCGTGCCTCACATCGATTAGCACTTGGTTGATTTGGTTGGCTTTTCGACCGTCTGGAGAGCGCCAGGTTGCTGTGTGGATCCTTAGCCTTGGAAACCTAGTGCTACTTATCACCGTATTACGAGCTGCTGCAAATTGGATTAGTCGGTAGCCGTTGTCTGTTGTCGTTTCGTGGATTCTGTGCTTACCAACTAACCCGCCATAGATGTTCTCCTTTCCGATTTTAGCATTGAAGTCCCCGAGTACAACTTTTACATCATACTCCGGACAGGCTCCGTAGGCTCCAACCAGGAGGTCATAAAACTCATCCTTGATGGGGTCTTCAGCCTCGTCGGTAGGGGCGTGCGCACATATTAGGCTTATGTTTTGGAAAGTAGCTTTGATGCGGATCACAGAAAGGCGATCACTTATCGGCTTGAAGTCAATGACTTTTGTCCATAGCCGATTTCCCACGACGAATCCGCATCGTAATATATGCAATCTTTTGTTGGAGCTGTAATAAATGTCACAATTTTTTCTCTTCATCATCTTCATAAACCTGATCCTATCCATCGTATCTCCTGGATCGCGGTTATATCTGCCTTGTACCGCATGAGGACAGACTCAAGTTTTTGAGTAGCACCTGGGGTGTAAAGTGTTCGTACATTCCAGGTACATACTCTTAAATCATAGTCCATTGACGTTCCGGGTCTTGTTGCCATTTGAGGAGTTCCATTATCCGAGGCTGGTTGTGTCTCTCCCATAACTAGCTTTTTTTCCATGGTCGGGAAGTTACCCCGACGACACAACCCCCAACCTGGAGGACCAGGCCCTTGTTTTGACCCTAGGGCAGCGGGCGGGAAAAAAACCGATGTCAGTAACCCATTTTGGGATTTGAGCGCTGCCGTTGACCCATTAAGGGTTCATCCGCCACCAACTCTTTTCCAACACCCTGACTCAGTATTGGAAATCCCTATAGACCTGGAGTCCAAATATGTCGAAGCAGCTCACGGACTGTAGCGTCACCTAAAGTAAAATAACTAAGTACGCTTCCAAAAATAAAACCAAAACTACGAGGGGAGTTCAATATATTCGCGGTATGGGGGGTATACTCCAAAGATGTGAAAAAATTATTTCGTGATTTTAGTAGCCCCGTTATTCAAGTGTTTTACTGTAAAATTTCATTTGGCTGTGCTTATAAGTTTGCTTTGTATTTTGCGTTGAACAAAGGTGAAATGGCTGGTGTCGCGATGATCACTAAAATTGAGCATCGTGCTGTGATAAAATTTCTTACTAAACAAGAAAAAAGTCAAAAAATTAATCACGAAGAGATGGTGGCTGTTTTTCGAGATTCTACACCTTCGTTGTCAACCATTCAAAAGTGGTCAAGTGAATTTTAAATAGGAAGGGAGAGCATTGAAGATGGCCCTCGCTCAGGCTGCTCACTAACTGCCTGCACAGCAGAAAACATTAAACAAGTCGGGAAACTTGTACTTGAGGATGCCCGAATAAAGACTAAAACGATAACTGAGAGCATTCACCTTTCCATTGGTACCATACACACCATTCTTCATGACTGCTTTAATCTTTCAAAAGTCAGTGCAAGATGGGTGCCTCGAATCCTCAAAGCGCCTTAGAAACAAATGCGAATCGAGTGTTCTAAGGATTTTTTGAAGCTGTGTAGCGAAGACCCGGTAAGAATTATTAATAGAATTGTTACCGAGGACGAAACTTGGATTCATCACTATGATCCTGAAAGCAAACACGAGTCCATGCAGTGGCAAAAGAAGGGCACAGGCCCCCCAAAAGAAGATCAAGGTTCACCATCTGCCGGAAAGGTGATGGCTGCAGTGTTTTGGGACTCAAAGGAAATTTTGCTAATCGAACACAAACAAAAGGGTGAAACCATAAACGCCACATCCTACGCATCCACTTTGCATCATTTACGGAAAAAAATAAGGAAACAAAGACGGATTAAGCTGGTTGCTGGCGTGTTGCTCCTTCACGACAATGCTTCAGTGCACACGGCACCTATTTCTAAGGCTGCTGTACGGGATTGTCGTTTCGAAGAGGTTCAACACCCACCCTATAGTCCGAACCTTGACCTTGGTGAATATTTCTTGTTCCAAGATTTAAAAAAAACCTTCGTGGTAAGCGATTTACCGATGATGAGGAGCTCAAAACTCCAATTAATGGACATTTCGGAGAGAAGGATGAAAATTATTTTTTTGAGGGTATAGAAAAGTTAATCTCAAGATGTAATAAATGCATTAATGTAAGAGGAGATTATATTGAAAAATAAAAATATTTTTAATTTAATTCGTGTTTTCCTTCATGTCGATACCGCGAATATATTGAACTCCCCTCGTATATACTTGCGTGGCAGATGCTCAGATTGTCTTAACCTTGCACTTCAGAATTTTTTTCCCATAAGGACCCATAAATCTTCCACCCAAAAACAACTAAAGACATCATCTCATATGAAAACTTCTTATTACTTACTTCTTGCTAACCAACTTAGCGGAGGACCATAACGACCTTTGAATAAATAAAGTAAATAAAAACAACCCATTAACTTGTCATGCGTTTTTATTTTTATACATTTTATTGTAATACAAAAATTCGGTGATTTAATATTTACAATGCAGCCATATAAAGGCAAAATAAAAATGAATGCATCCCAATTGCTCGACAAATATTTGTAACTGGGTGTGTGTGTAAAGAACTTATAAAACTAATCAATTTATTTAAAAGTTTTGTTATTCATGTTTGTAAGGAATCAAACAAAAACTTAGTTTTGTTTGGAATTTAAGTAGATTTATCACATTTACATAGAATTTGTTTACAATGTTACTTGCTTTAAGTTTATATTATCTAACTGTTACTATTTACATTTACTTTTAGTATTTGCAGCTTCTTTATCGGAACCAAATTTGCACATAGCTTACATGCTTACACATGTAAGTAGGTATCAATGGGGAATGATTACACATTTTTTAAAAATTAAGTTTGCTAAGTAATCACTGTGGATTTGAAGATCACTGAGTGTATAGTAAAGGACTTTTTCAAAATAAAAGAAAACTTTATAACAATAAAGGATTAATATTCCAATCGGTCCTGAGCTTTGAGCTACCTTCGAATTCCAATTAATTCACTATTATACACAACTTGTTTGTGTATTTATTTTACTGGATATTTAACTTTTTTATTTACTTTATAGTATATGAAGTATGAAACTATACAACAACTTACAAGCTACGCAGTTTTGCACAAATGTTATTTTTATTTTGGATGGACAGGGATACCATATTCACATAGCATGTTCCGCGGCACCGTACCGCAATGGAGTTGGTCATATGATATTTGGCGGAGGTTGCGCTGGAAGAGATAGCGTAGGTGATGTAGTAGTGGATTTTATGCATCCGTAAGGTGAAATTCCAGTGCCAGAGCTACTGGGCGGCGACGGTGGCGTTTCGGGACTAATAAGTGGAGTACAACCAAAATAACGCCATGGGTGGTATAGACTGCCAGCATACATTGCCTGTAAACGTGCTTGCAAGTCAAGTGCTATGGTTGGATCCAGATGATAATGTGGGGCTAGTTGGAAATTCGGGACTCGTTGTGGCATGTTAAGCTTTAATTCGAGGGGATTGCCAAAATTATATTTCTGCTGAAGTTGGGCTACAGTATCTTTTGCCGATTGATTTTGTTGGGGCACTGGCGATTTTGTTAGGGTTTTTGGTTTTCGTCGTGGCCGGTATTTGTAATCTGGATGTTCTTTCATATGCAGGGCTCTGTAAAGGAACAAAAATGAGTTTTTATAATAACATATGATATTCACTAGATAAACTATAATGCATTGGTAAAATTTGTTTTGTTATTTTAAATCATTGATCTATGATGATATCTACATAATTATATTTTTCTTATAAGATCTAAAATATTCAATGAGTGCTCGTCATTGTTAAGGAAGTGCCCGTTTTGTCCATTTAATGGCAGAGACGGTGACACTTCAAAGTCGACTCTCCAACTTTTGGTGACCAGTTATTGTCTCGATAAACAATCAGCTTCCTCCCACCCAAAACGTCAAGGGAACGTCAGATCGGGAATATCGCCGCGGCCCGTGAAAGTGTATACAGGAGAACCAGATTCAGTTAATTCCTCGCCTTGCACGATAAGTCCGACTTAAGCAGACTTCAACTTGGCGAATTTTGCATCGGGACTTGGGCATACACCTGTACAAAACCCAACTGTCCCTTGAGCTCAAAGTTATTCACCAAATGCAATGAAATTTGTTTGCTGACTAGGCTTCGGAGCGTTTGGAAGTAAACCGCTATTTTGGCCGAAGAATTACTTTTAGGATATCTACTAAGTTGAAAACAAGCAAAATTACCTAGGTATATGGGACGATGTTCAACAGGTAGAAATGGCGATATCATTAGGACATCCTTTTTTTTTAAATGGCCCCATGATATGAAGGAAGGACGGGGCTTCGTGCCATACAACCACGATGGGCATTCTGCATAAACCATTTGAATATAAGGTTATCTCTCGACACACCAATGTTGCACGATTTGAAACCGGTGGACTTCTTCTTGTAAGGATGCCTGAACCCCGAATACGCTATCTATAGTCATAAGCCGCAATCGATCATTGGCTAGCCGAGGTAGGTATACCCTTTCAAACAAAAATTATTTCCAGTTATTGGAAAATCCTTAAATAAGTTTTCGATGTCAACCTGCCACCTAATAAAGTAAGTAAGTTTAACTGGTTCAAAGCTTTCATTTAATTTAAATAACATACCTATTTTATTTAAGAAAAATAGGTACATCACACATAAATAGTCTTAAATATCAACAATAATACAATCCTTTATGTGTCACTCATAATATATGCAAATATCAATCATCTGCATATTGTAAGAGATAACCGGCATTGTTGTGGCTAAGCTCCGAGATTGTGGTTGTGTTGTCGTTTGGCATACAAAAAAAAAAGTGCAAGCATTTTCAAAAAGTTAGTTATTCAAAGAGTATTTTTGAACTTATTCTTTTGGGAATACTTTGTTTTCCTTTAAAAAATTTAAAAAAAACATAGAGAATAAAATTATTTTCTTGGCCTAATTTTTAGTGTCCGGATACTAAAATTGAAGAGCATTTTCAGTATCCGAACAAGCTGCCCGGACAACTATGTTTTTGTATGCAATTTGTAAGTTCTTTTTAAAAAAATGAATGCAGAAAGTATAGCTAAGGGTTTAGATGATATAAGGTCAGACCAATTAAGTATTCATAAAGCAGCAAATAAATATAGGTTATAAATTTATATCGCTTAACATTAAATTTGAAAAACGAAGAGAAGGAACGGATTGCTCAGTGGTGTGCCGATCTTTGCAAGTGCGGATATCGTCTTAGAATCGACGATCTGTTAAATACGGTACAAAAAATCCTTTATTCAAAAAGAAAAACACATTTCAAAAACGATCGCCCTGGAAAAACACGGCTGCGAGCTTTCTTGAAACGAAACCCTTTATAATCAATAAAAGAAGCAGAAAGCATCAGCAAGCGTAGGGCAGTAGTCACCAGGAAACCATATTAAAATTGTGACGAAAGTAGTTTTTGACTCTGTTCGAAAACTGTCAAAAATATAGAACCAACGGTTACACAAAAATAACCAAATTGCTGCTGCAAATGAGAAAGAGACGCTACCGGTGCTACCTACTTGTTTTTTTAGCAGACGGACCCTTTTTGAACCCATGGTGGTGTTTCCATACAAGTGACCGTCAAAAGACATCGTTGACAGCATGCCAAAATTATGGTTTTTGGGAAGAAGCAAAAGCTATTGGATGAGAAGCGAAACATTTTTCGAATATGTCGGCAACCGGTTGCTGATAGATAGATAGATGAGTACAAGTCTCATTTAACCCTGGTGATTGAGGCACTGTCAGAACAATAAAGAAATGTTGAAGTTGATGCCAATCTCGTTTTAAAAGTAATCAAAACCGAAGCGTCAAAATCGTCGATAAAGCCACAAACAACTTCAAAACTGAACATCACAGTGGATGCTGAACTTGGAGGTTTCCAAGGAGGACTCGAAGTATTTGTAATAAATAGATACATTATACATACACTTATAATGAATTAAAATACCTATATTTAAACAAATAAAAGCGTCTTATTTAATTTAATTTAATAAAGGCAAAAAGCACTGAAACTTCATATAAAAATTTTGTTTCCGGATACTAAACAAAAAGTGTCCGGAAACTAAATTCTGCTGTCCGGATAGTAGTGCAAATAGAACTTTTTTTTAATATTCAGAACGTAACAGTTGAAAAAAGTGTTAATGTATTATTATTAGTCAATATCGTAACTTTAATAAATATATTAACTTTTTGCGATAGCTTTAATAGTGACAAAACTGTTGGAAGTCAAAGTTACCAACGTATTTGTCCGGATACTAGTTCCTTTACCCTTCTTTTAGAAATAAGAACAAATCGAAAAAGAAAACTTGGATTGTCCATAATTTTTAATGCAACAATCTCCAATCACAAACGCACACAAAAGCCAAAAAGTTTCCTTTAAACATTGAAACGAAGTGAGATGCGTCATCTTCATCAAGATGGTATACGTAGTTACATACACACACTGCACAATCATACGGGAATAAAAAATATTATCTTTGACAAAAAGATAAGGCAATCCGCCTAAGGATTAGATCACAAAAAGCAAGGTCTAAAAACATTTCCTCCATGGGATTGTACGCTCAGACAGCATTTCCTCTTTCGTGCCGATGATCGCGCAGACCTAGGTAATTTCGTCAGTCTTCACCTAGGCCAATTGTAAATAAATCAATATTTGCGCTGGATAAGAGCGAGTTGCTCCGAGTGTGCTGGTAAGAACAAAATACAAAACCTAACATTCTTATCGGCTATGCTGTGACTCTTTCTATACATAGCTGACAACAAAATGTAGATTGTTTCCTTTTTCACGGTTTTATGTTATCTCTGCTGAGTGTTATTCTATAGATATTCTCCACTATTCAGAGGACTTATTGATCAATGTTGTTTACTCAGAAAAAAAGCAAGACAAGTAGAACAAACACATGAATATCGAAATAATCAAAAATCGAATTGTACCTAACAATAAAACTGTTTGGGTAAACAAAGGCGGTCATTCTTGTTGCGGTTCCCTGCAGACGATTATGTTTGCCATCAAAAAGGAGTGCTTATCAGTTTTGTTATTTCTTGTACTTTGTGTTTACCGAGTACTTTATTTTATTTAATATAGCTTCAAAAAAGGCAAAGGTGACAAATTGATTATAGAATTAATCAAACAATGGGCTGTTGCGCAACGAAACGCAAGTATTTTTATAATGATTGGGATACGTTCTGGCAACACACATAAAAGAAGAGTTTTCTGAATGAAAGCAGAATGTAAGTGTAGGTACAGAAATAACCTGGGAAGGGATTGTCGATCTATGTTAATGTTGCTTGTTTTAACATCAAGGTTTTTTTTGATTCATACAATTATTGGGTTCGAAACTTAAATGAAACGAAATTTCAAAAAATTTTAACTAGAGCTAACGTTTTTAATGAAAATAGGTATGTGCACAAAAGCAGTAGCCACTGTCAAAAATTAAACGCTCCTGCTTGCATAATGAAGGATCATATCCGAAAATTTTCAATGGCACTGAGACGAAGTTACATTTGTTTACTTTTGGGAAAACGCAATCACAGTTTAGATATTTTCTACTCGTCGAAAAACCTGCGGTCGATTTTTTTTTAAATAAAGATAACAATGTGACTTTTTGTTGCGCTGGAGGCATTATCGGAACTTTATATTATAAATGCGGTTGACCAGCAGTAACAATTAATTACCAGGTACCCAGGTTTTACTGCCTAAATTACAAAATATGGCTGGCAGTGCCAGCAAAGCCGTGGCGGTCATTTATCCGATGTGTTATTCCATACATACCTAACCCCAAATTGTATACTCTATGAAGCAATACAAAATTTAGCTTTCTAATTAAAAATCTGTATTTTCTATCGTATTTACATTTTGCGTGAATTACGGGACACCCAGTTACATGCAAAAAATTATTCCAATCTGGAAACAAGTAATAGTAAATTTTTATATGCCGTTGTCGTTTGTAATGTTTTCACCAAAAATATTTGGGCAAACACATACGACAAAATTATAATACAAAACGAGTTTAATGGAATAAAATTGTAAAACATACGTCAAAATTTAAACAAATTGAATGTGAAGGATAAGATATAGGCAAGTAGGGTTTTTTTCTTATAAATGTTAAAGATTTAAGTAACTGTTTTGAGTTATATGAAACCATAAATTACACTTCACCAGAGTTCTACCAGACCCTAAAGTACCACCTCTTGCTTCAAATGGAAAGACCCTAAAGCACTTGGAGTTTTTTTTTATTACATTTTGCTTCTACAATAATTAGTTTCTTTTTCTAACATAACAAATTTATTTAATCTGCAGCCTCACACAAATTTTGAAGGGCCGAGTAATTTATTCTCATTTGTCAATGGTACACTGAGGGAAATTCCACGACCCGAATTTAAGTACTTTTAAGATTAACTTTAGAAAACGCACATTATTAATCAAAATTCTTACATTAAAATTGATTTTCCTTACTCCAATAAAAAAAAATTTAATGTAAAAACGTGCGAAGTTAAATTAACGTAGTGATTCTAAATCTAACAACATATAGGTTCAAAGTAAGAAATAAAGTGTTACAAGCAGATCAACTTTTCGTCATATATCGCATACTAGATTTAAGGGTTTTTAGAGTTAATATGATTCTTACCCTCTTTGATGTTTACTCGGTTTTGGAAGCAATTACAGTTCGTACATTCTCATTCTTAGAATGTGCATAGTAAAAAAAGTACTCTGAAGTACGTACGTAGTCACATTAAGAAAACGTGGATTCAATACAATTTTGTTTGCATTCGATCCATTCAGCTTATTCTGTCTTTGTTAAGTAAAGTGTTCGTGTCGCTTCGGTTTCGCCTAATTTTTGTGAGGCTAGTGATTTTGTAAGGTAGGTACTCGATAATAGTGATAAAAATAACGAAGAAGACAATGAGCTTTTAAATCTTGTGAAAGAGCTAGATATTTTAGATATCTAGAGTATTTGCTGGGTAAGTAAATTTCTTTTCTTTTGTAATCTCAGTTTTTGCAAACCTCGGTATTTCCTTTTTTTGTTTTTTTTTCAGAATTCCCATGCATTTATATCCTAATATAAAAATGTATAAAAAATATGTTTTATGTATTCAATTTTATGTTAAAAAAAATGTTAAATCAAAAAAAAATATTGTTAATTAAAACAATAAAATTGTTTCTAAAACGAATGTCGTATTTTTTTGATTCACGTAGCAGATCCATGTATGAAAGGTCAGTATTAATCGTATTCGTAACAAGAAATATAATTACTAAATTGAGAACGTCAGATCAATCAAAACATCGATTGATATTTACTTAAACTAAGAAAACGCGTTCTGAATTCAATAGCAACCGGTCATAGTAATAATCAAAATCAATTTCAAATTAGGAATGCCTAGTTAAATGATTAAACTTAAATTAAGCAAACATCGTTCTAAATTCAATAATATTGTGATTTAAGAATAAGAAAATTCGGTATCAATTTAAGGACGTGTAATTACTACAAAAGTTATTAAATTAATCATGCGAATTCTAACTGAAAGAATGGCATATTACCAGTTTTAGACCGACGTGCTTGATTTAAGCACAGATCGGATAGCGATGAATATGACTTGAAAATTGATTATTTTAAGCGTGTTTTTGCTTACTATTACTCTATTTTTCTCTCGGTGATAAGTAGGATCGTCGGCTAGAGTCATTTTCATCTGAGATACCCAACGGATCGCCGATGGTTCCTTAAATTTTTTTTACATTCCTATTTGTGTGAGGTAGGTACCAAAAAATAAAAAAAAAATAAGTAAATTACTGTCGACCAAATTTTAACATAACTGAATGCTATTGGTAAGTTATTAAAGTTTTTTTATTTAAGGGCATTTATTAATTTGATTTGTTCAGTTAATAAAATAATCTACGGACAGAATGATAAAAGCATTTTTAAATATTTCTAACATATTAACACAAACACGTACCTACTTTCCACTTTTGATGTCTATAACATCAATGCATACTGATTAAAGTTTGCTGAAAATTTTCTATGTAACAATACTAGGAGCACTCTTTGCTAGTGCTGTTATTTGGCAGAAGTTGGGGTCTCAGTGTCTTAAGTCTATGATCTTGGCTGCGACTGAAATAAGACCCGAGACCCGTCTGTGTGTTTCCATATGGGACATACCACATAAACGTTTTTTGCACGACAGTAATGCACTCGGATGTTTGTCAGATGTTCGCGAGAGGTGGCGCATTGGAATCAAACCTTTAATCCCTCGCTTAGTAGACCCCCACATCCTGGTATAGGGTTGCTGGTGGTATCTTTCCCTCCATTCACCCTCTTTTCAGAGTATTAAAAATCCGTCGCAACAGCCCAGCATGTGCTCTGTAGACTGTATAGAGAATACATTTTGTCTTTCGAGTCAGCAGTTTTGCGCAGGTAGATAAATGGAGTAGAACTTTAAAACCTTGCTTAGAAGACTTTCAAAAAAAATTATAAACTATATCTTTGGTACCTTAGTCAAATGTTAACGTTGACTTAAAGGTTGTTTCGGAAGCGATTCTGTTTTACGATATTTTCTTAATGTTTATACGATTTTATTTTCATTCCTTATCAAGGAGCGATAACTAAAAATAACTTTACACGTTTTTTATTCATCATTATTTGTATTCACCGTTGCAAGGATATTTTTATCCGATTTTATTAATAAAATGCTTATAATTTCATATATTTAAATATCGGCTGGGGCGGCAAATGAAATTATTGCATCATTCAAAATGAATATAGTTCCTAAGAAATGTGTATATTCTGACTGCATTTACAATAAGTATAAAACCCAAAGTGTTCCTTATGATGACAACACATCCCGTTGAGTCGTTCAGCATCACATTCAACTGTTTTCTTTACAACAAACATCAAAATGAGATACTTTGTTGCAGTTATTTTTCTCGTTGGTAAGACATGACTTAAGCACACATTCAGAGCAGTGTAGCCTTTAAATTGTGAATTGATTTACTTTCAGCTTTCATCGCGAGTGCTTTAGCTCATGTTGGGCCCACGCCCCAAAGCCACTGTGATTACAGATGTAATCCAGCTGATGTAGCGATCTATACAACAAATGGAAGATGTTTTCTGAAGTTCCAAAGCAAATGCAACATGGAGAAGTACAACTGCTTGAATCCACATAAAGGTGAGTTGAAAATAACATTCAAATAGTTATTTACTTAACAGTTTAAATTTTTTTTGTTTAAACAGCTTTTAGTGAGGTCTCAAAATTGCAGCATTCAGCAGATTCCGCACCAAAATGCCAAACAAAAGATTATTAGGAACAGCAAACATTTCCAAGTTGCCGCAATACCGTTTGAATGATATAAGCTAAAATTATTCAGTGAAAAATAAAACAGACTTTATCAGTAACGTCGCCGTTGCAACTTCTCAGTTAAAATTATTTTCTGTCTACTTATTTACTTCGTCTAATTTTCTGATATAAACGTAATCTCCTCCTATAAGCACGCTGGCAAATCCAAAGCAAACAAGATATCTAATTCTCGACCGAAAAGGTAAAATATCTTAAGTCATTTTTCAACATTTTTCAGGAGAGCGAAAAACAGTTAAAAATTGGAATCGCCAAACATCTGTTTGATATCATCTCACAAAGAAAAAGTTTTTTGAAGTAAAAATTATTAAACTTTTTTTTAAAATTTACTTTAAACTTTTTAAGTTAATCCTTTTTGAGTTAAATAGAAATTTATGACTTAAGATAGTTTGCCTTTATTTAAAATTTGTATTATATTGGATTTCGAAAATCTTAAGTCGAGATAAGATACTTTGCCCAATTTTTTTGAATGGTATTACCCTGCCTTATGTCAAGTTAAGATGAAGTGATAATGTCGACGAAAGAATAAATGAGACATAAGATGATATTCCATTAGTTTTTTTATTCTTCCAGAGTGGTTTAAAACATAACGTATATTTAAAATACATTTTTCTTTTTGTAATGCTTTCGAACAAAGGCAGTTAAAAGTATAAATAAATAAAGCGTAAGTGAGTAATTCATATATTTTATATTATTGCTTAGATAACGTTATCATAAAGCCATAAGAATACAAAGGTAGTGTAATTATGATTGCAAAAAAGTCAAATCTCTTCTTCTGAGTCTTCTGAAAGGTCTGGATTAATATCAGGTTGATTATCTGATGGCAGATTTATATAGAAATCGTGATAGTTTGGGTTGATTAAATCCAGCATATCCATAAGATCCTTTTTCTTTGCTGTGCTAATTTTGACTGGCGCGTTGTATGCTGGTTTCAGGTCACCGATTTTTATTTTACCGATTCCTCTTTTTCTTATATTTAAAGTTTTAAACTCCTCTTCCTTTTTCAAGCTGGTCTTATACTGAATTTCACCGAACGTTTTTGTGTACCTAAGCCATCTTACTGAGCTCCATTTAAAAGGTTCTCCATTGTTATTTGTTTTTCGCCACATATATTTATCTTTAAGAGCTGCCGAAAAGTTTAAAAACATTGTTTGATTCATTTCTTTTACCTCAAATACGTTTTTGGTTCCCAATGTTGAAATGAACAAATACCAGTCTCGTGGATGATGAATTTGAGCATGAGTTCTTTTTTTCTTCCGCTCTATTAGAGAGTGATCTACATCACACTCCATGTGTGTATGTCCAGGGACAAGAAATTTGTGGTCAATAGTTTCAATTGTCGTTTCGCTTTGCATAAATGTGGAGAACATGATTGAAACAAAAGCATTTTTGTTCTGACCAGCACACGAGTCACTGAACAAAATCAAATGCTTGCAATCATTGCGGATCGACTTTAAGTATTGCAAGATACAAGAGGCAATTTCGTTTCCACCACGCTTAGCAATTCCTTCATGCCACATCATGCAAATTGGTTTCCCAGATACACAGTCATGAACTGTTAGGTTGTAGGTCCACAGAAGTCGTTTATAAAAAGAAACAGATGTTTCCAAATTAGGAGTTGGTAAACATTTTTGTAAGTCAAATGTAAGGACATTCACGCTCATATCTTCTTTAGCCGCAGTTTTATCAGCATCTTTAGCTTTATACGCGTCATCTGCATCTTGGTGGTGTTTTTCTTGCATCTGTTTTTGATGCTGTTTTTCATCCTCATTTTGTGCTGAATCAATTTTCATCTTAAAAATTTCACACTTATTACAGCAGTCTGTTTTGGGTTTCTTCATCTTAATACCCATTGTCGAAAATATCTGTCTGTACTTTGTGTATGAAACAGGATTGACATATAATTCTGAGTAAAGTTCATGCATTTTGGTTATAGTTAAATCACTTGCTAAGTATTTTTGGGAAGAAGATGCGCGTGTGTAGTGGCTTTCATAAAGTGGGAAGCTGTTTATGTGATTACGGATTTCATTGACTTTCTCCTCTGATATTTTATTAGCAGGATTTATATCTTTTCTGTTATCAACTGAAATTAATCCAGAATCAGACGAAAGCTTTTTCTTTGAAATCGTTTTTATAACTTGCTCAGTTTCATCAAACGTGTACAAGAAACATTTCTGACAAACGCTGATTCTGTTTCCATTGACTTCCAAGAAGTAAAGTTTTGAATAAGCACGGTTACGCATAATTTTTTCACCTCTCAAACGCTGACTTTTTTTTTCCACTACCTCAATTAAACTGCTAAGGTGCATAACTCTTCTGTTATGGCTTCCTAATTTCCAATAAGCTTTAAAGATATTTTTTTGGGTTTCATACGTAACTCGATCCCTACACTTTTTTCGGCAATTTTCAAGCTCCTTGCACATTTTTTCCTTTTTTAAATTTCCACTTTTCGTAAAATACATCTTACCGTAATTCCTCTTCGTTTTTCTTGACCTGGAAGTTTCAGTCTTTTGCTTACTATCCGACGATGGCATTTGAATTTCAGCCGATCCGTCGAATTTCAACTGATGCTCGATTTCTTCACCCATCTGTTTCAGATTTGAATCAATTATTTCGCTGTTATCTGAGCTCACACTTTCGTCAGAGGAAAAGCAATAGTTCGGGTCTGCTATATCGTCATCGAAAATTTCATCCGTCAGAAATTGAAGCTCCTCATTTGCTACGTCTTCGGGAGGAATATCTTTTGACGAATGTGGCTGATCTTCCTCGCTTTTTTGCATTTCCCCTTGCTTTTTTGCTTTTACCATTCTTAAAATTGCTGCTGCACGGGAATTGCTATACATTTTTGCTGAAAAATGTATTTAAAGTTGTATAAATAAAAAAAAGTGAATCTTAGGTATAGAGGGGACATTTATTTTTTAAACGTATTCCAGTAAAACCTTTGTACCTTTCGTTTGTTTTTAAAAATGTGATGATAAAGTTATAGTTTATTGTTATTTAAACTTATATACCAAACAATATAATATCCTTGATTGTTCGCTAAAAAAACGTTTGGATCAGCAATTTTGATTTTATTCATTCACACAGCCGCGCACTTGAAATTTTTTAAACAGACTGTGCATTAAATCTATCTTATGTCGTCATTTATTTTCCTGTTTGCACCTGGCAAATAATCGTATGTCTACTTAGGTCAGGAAAAATTTAAGTTTTAAATCGTTAAAAACATCTTATGTCGACTTAAGATGATTTGCTTTTTTACACTTTTAATAATATTTTGCAACCATTTTATCTTAAGTCGACTTAAGAATACTTTTTTAAAAGCTTTGCACAAGGTAAATTATCTTAAGTCGACTTAAGATGTTATGGTAAAGTATCTTAAGTCGACTTAAGATGTTTTACCGTTTCAGAGTTTTGATAAAACCTGATGACGCAATAATCTTAACTCTACCAAAGTTTGTGAATTCGAGCAATATCAAGACCTTATGTAGACATAAGATATTTTACCTTTTGTCATCATAAGATTTTCTGACTTAAGATGAAACTACTATCCCTTATATATGGGGATAGGAGTGTGATAAAAGGGCGGTAATAACATAGAAGTATGTGTTTCAAAAATGGCGACAATGTACAATAAAAAAAATGGAATCATCTTAAGTCGACTTAAGATATTTTACCTTTTCAGTCGAGAATTTATTACCTAGCTCCCGGAGCAGGTTAAGTTTTGAAAGTGGTGAGTAACCACGATAATTATTTAGCACGTGTGACTCATCAATAAGTGTGCCGTTGGACTACTGAGTAAGGGGAATTTGCAAAATAGCTACATACTTCCGTGAAGGGCCGACACTATTTAAGCTTTCAAAATTAACGAACCTTATCTGCGGGAGAGTTCTTGGACTGGACCATCTGCAGACACTTTCAAAATTGTGATTTCTATATATGTAGGTCTTATTTTGAGGACCTATTTTTTTAATTTGAAACGCATTTCTTAGCGACAAACAATTTAATAGTTGACAGTGACAGGCGATTTGTGTCACTTAAACATCGAAAAACAACCTGAGAACTAGATTTAAAAACATTCCTTTCTATTTTAACCAATCGCCCCCAATTTTTCCGAAACAATTTTGTTTCTAGTAGTCTATTTATCATTGTCATACAATAATTTAGATGTGCTTAATTATTACGCAAATCAAACGAAATATTTAGAATTTGGGATAAGACCAATCCACATGAGATCTAAGAGCGTCCAATGTATCCCGAAAAAGTCACTGTTTGGTTTGGATTTTAGGGTGGCGTCATCGGTCCATATTTCTGTGAGAACGAAGTATGCCATGCCATCGTCGTCTATAGAATTGGATGATATGGACACCAACGACATGTTGCTCATGACACATTGGAAATTTTGCACGAGCGATTCGAAGGCATGGTCATCTCACTTGGAGGTGAAGTGAACTGGCCGTGGAGATCGTGCGATTTGACCCCGTTAGACTTTTTCTTGTGGGGTTTTCTCAGGTCTATGGGAATAAGCCACGAACTACAGCGGCCCTCAAAGCCAACATTATACCCATGCCATCGGTCAAATACAGCCTGCTTTATGCACCAAAGTCAAGGAAGCCAAGGTTGACTGTCTGTCTGGTTGTACTTAGTACGATTCCCGAATCTTTATCGGATCTGATATCAATGTGCTTTCTTAGGGTCTTCCTATTACTGTGAAAAGGGCTTCGGAAAAGAGAGGGCTTGCACATCCAATTCTTCTTGTTTAATCCAGTCAATATGGTATTATTAAGACACATATATTTATATCCTCCTTGTTAGGAATCTGTTTTACTTTAAGGTCCCTAATATATTTTTCATTAGGTTAGCCGAAAGGCCAGGTAGCTAGTGCTATTACCTATTGCAGTTTAATTTATTATTCTGTCAATAAAGCTTTAATAATAATTTTTCATCAGAACTGGCGCTTAACGCTTGAGAAGCCGTTATCCTCATCGTCAACCTCTTGTGTCCATTCCACCTTTTCGTACCACTTGCTATAGAAACAAATATTGCAGTATTTCTTGCAAATTGTTCAATATCCTTCCTGAAGATATACGATTCATAGAACATTTTTAAAAAGTAAAACAATTGCTTCTTATATTTTATCACATTGAAATTGAAATTTTGTGCACTAAATCGTGTAATATTTTATTACATTATTATGCGTTATTAATATTAATACAAAATCTCACTAACAATTCTCAACTGTTCGGCAACGATTTGGTCTTATGCTTAGCTTCACTTCCTAAAACTGACCGAAAAACAATCGCTTTCCACTGCAAAATTTCTATTCTATCCATATCTACATAATATCTCTAGTAAAAAGAATTTGTACATGCACGACTTGTGAAATGACTACCCGTATTAGTTTTAGAAACCGTACATATGAATGACCATATTATCTGTCGAATGAATGCAAACAAAACGAATAAAAGCAATCAAGTCACACGTCGACAACGACCACCGACAATAAACAATTTTAAGTAAAATAAATATAAGAACAGGAAACAGCAATAACTGTCAGAAATGTTGTTTTTATAATAACCTCATGTAATATGAAGTCCAAGCTGTAGCTTAAAACAGGTTTTTGTAAATGATTGTCTATTTCTGAATCTCTTTAAGCGTCTGCTTATTTCGGTGCAGTTAGTCGCTGTTGTATTATGCCCATTGATTGTATATGCAAATATAATAAGAATCGGAAAAATGTATATATGAAGACTTCTTAAGTAGAGGAAGGGTGCTTTTAATGCCGTTGTGCATCATGGACTTCCATGGCAACGGAATCTCAATGAAATCTTAAAGGGACACAATACTCAGCGTCACCACATGAGGAAAGTGGACCTGACGCATTTTTCTGAGGTCATAACAACCCACTTGGCCACTTCATATGCCACTGACGATCCCAGGTCTTTAACACTTCATGAAATAGTTTCTTGGGTTTGGGAGGCTGTTTTAATGTTGCCTTGGTCAATTTTACAGCAATCTCTACCAAAACGTCGTATTGGTCACTGTTGCCGTTCTAGTGACTTTGTCGCTATGCCACTGGTGATGTTACATCCCTGCAATATTCAATTATCACAGTTTTTACTATGACCCGTCAATCCTGGTAGGTATTGCTTTGCATGTAGCAGCGCAGTAATCAAATGATTACACCACGTATAGATAGTGGTACTACGGATAAGGGCAACATTTTAGCGCTTACGTGTATCAAAATATTAACCTGCGTTTGAAGCGTAATAGATCATTAAATTTGAGTTTAACCTTTTCTTGGGAAAACCAGTAGAGAAATAAAAGGCTTGCATCCCATCAATAGCCAAAGACATGACATCTCTTCGAAGTTCAACTACTTAAAATCGTGTTTGAGAGCTGAAGCGTTATGTCTCATTAAGCATATTTCAATACCAAATATTGTTACATTAGAGCTTGGAAGAATCCTAAATCATCATGGAAAGTAGCTTTCGTACATTTAAACGAGCCCTTATGTTTCTGCGAGAAGCATGTAATATTTTCTATTGATTTTAAAACAATTACAATTTACAATTATTCTCGATATCTCTCTGCCTAAAAGCTAAAACATCTTAAGTCGACTTAAGTTGTTTTAGCTGTTTAGCGTTATTTGAATTTTGTTCTTCTTGCTTTATTTTTTAAGCCAATCCAGGTGAAAAATTTAATAAAAATGAGGAAGTTACAGCTGTTTGTAAACTAGCTTAAGTCATCATTTGTATTGCCATTTAGAGTTTAAAATTGATCTCCTGAAAAGTGCACAAAATTGACATAAGATGTTTTACCTTTTGGGCACAGATCTATGTGAAGGATGACTTTTGCAGCAGCTAGTTAGTTAGCAAAGGGACTTGTCATCAAGGTTTTGTAAGACTTGGTGTTTCTGTAAGATATTACTGTTGTGCAGTTTTAGTGGGTCTTATGACTGATTTATGCACTCTTCCAAAAGGAAATGCAGTAATGGATATACTGTTTCGGGGAACTTCTTCGGTGTTTGAACATTTATCGATAAATTGTACGAACCTGTACCTGTGACGTCAACCTAGTCAAACAAATTTAGATAAGTAGAGTAAATCAAAGTGGAAATCAAATCAAGAGTAAATTTGACGTTCTCAAGTACAAGTTGGCTAATGATCGTGCTAACTTAATAAATCACATAACACAACTTTAATTATAACCACAATTACATCAAAAATTGACTTGAAAATCCCAAATTACTAACAACTAATTCCTCTATTGCCACGTTAAGACTTCCACTGATCCCCTAACTCACATCAATAACCAATATGTAACAGTAAACTTTCGGCAGCTTAAATTGATTACACAATCAATAATAAGCTGACAAGAAACAATCAACCTATGCATCAGCTTATCACTCTCTCAACAATTGACAACTCGTCAAATAATTATTATTTGCAAACGTCTACCTATGTAATTAATAAAAAAGGGATTACGTCTGCAAGTGCTATTCCGTAATGCTTGCAGACCCATGCCTCTTCCAGCTCAAAGAGCGTCCCCTTAGTCGACGCATTTATTTGGAACCTCTGAAGACCCGTTGACATTTTGAGAAATGTTTGCATGTCCATAGTCAAAGAAACGATGATTAATTTAATAAAGATGACATATCCCCGCCGCACCCTTAGTTGGATAGAAAACTTGTGTGTGACTGATTAGCTCGTTCTAATAAACAAATAGGTACACATAAATCATTATTTACGTTAGGGTGCTTTATAGCGGCCCCAGATCCCCACAAAGCACTGCTGACAGCAGAGAGGCCTTAAGACGTCAGACAATGAAAACCATTGTTTTGAATACCTACTATTTATATTTCAATTTAATTTAATTTAAAGGTGCAAATGAATGTAGTCTTTTATATTTTTTGAAAATCGTATACAGCTGGACGGACGCTAAAACATGTACACTGACGTTTTCATTTCAGACCCTTTTAAAAGCTTTTGCTTGACTTGACTTTTTGTTTGTTTGTTTGTGAAAAAACTTCTGAAACTTAATACAGTAAGGCTTATCGTTTGCAGTTCATTATTGTGCATGATCTCTCAAATTGCCTGTCACTTATTCAGTCAGTTTTGCGAAACTGACCTACATTTTCATTGAAAAATCATAGCAAAAAGGTCCATTTCTGGATGAATGGGTGGTCAGCAAACAAAATTGTTGAATTTGGGATGATACCATTCTAAATGATATCCAAGGGTGAATTTTGGGCTGGCGGCGCGCGTCATCGGCCCATATTTATTTGAGAATGACGCTGGCCAAGCCGTCACCGTCTATAAGTTGATGATTCCCAACTTCACGTAATGAAAGCCCCTTTACAAATAATATAAAACTTACAGTGAATTGCTGTAGCCTATGTTGTATTCATTTACAAAAGACTTACCTCAATCTCTTAGCCTCATCGATGAAGGGTCGTTTCTCACCCTCTGTTAAAAGTTTCCACTCGGCTCCAAGTCGTTTGGATATTTCTGAGTTGTGCATTTTTGGGTTCTCCTGAGCCATTTTGCGGCGTTGTCCTCTTGACCACACCATGAAGGCATTCATGGGTCGTTTGATATGATCCGATTGATGGTGATGGTGTGTAGTGGCCGTAGGGGCAGATTGTTTGTTTGTCATCATCTGATTTGATACCGGAATATGACTGCTGTGATTCAGAATTGACGAAATTGTTGTCATGTCAAGGTTTTGTTTTTGTTTCTCTATTGGCGTTATTGGGTTCGTTTCTTGTTATCATACCATTTTGTCAGCATGTGTAACTGAAAATAACATTCAAATTAATCTTTAAAATGATTAACTATAGGTATAGCAAAATATAACAACGTAATCATTTTTTTTTTTCAAGTTCAGGTGTTGATATTGGTAACTTATTGTATATGAACGTCAGTCACGAATGTCCCAAAACTACAAAAAAATGCGTTGCTGTCTTACAGCGAAAAACAAAGTTAACTCCACTCGTCTAAGTTAACTGTCATTCGGAAATTATTCAAATAGTGAAAAGTTAGCTCCCTTCTTTTACTTCTGAATGAGGGGTCAAAGAATTGAATGCATGTGAGGCAACTATAAATGCTTACCAATTTTTAATTGTTCAGGGACTCTGAAGAAAACAAAGCTAAACAGTTGGATGGTTTAATAAAATATCTTTCAGATTTAGTGCTTCAAAATAAAGGAAATATAACCTGTAGAAATAAGTTTGATCTCACAGGTTCTAAATTTTATTTAAGCTGCCACAAGAGTACTTAGAGGAGGGTTCAATAATAAGTCAAATAGCTTAAGTTAGCATCTACTTTCTATTTCAAAATAATAAACACTACAGAACAATTTTAAAATCACTCTTTGAAAATGACGCTCTTTTGTTTACTATGGAAACGACCTTTTTTTTCGAAAAATGTCCTTTTTTTGCGTTACTTGAATAGAAAATTTAAACCTGAAGGCGACCAGGGCTATGGTGAACAAAATTCCCACCGAAACATTTCCCATTTTTTTAAAATAGGTACCGGCAATGCATTTAGAAAAAGGGAAAAAACTCCCCCCGGGATAAATTGGTATCGCGAACATCGTCAGCAACTACGAGCGCTAAAGAACGATGCTAACCAAATTGAACGGTATGGAGGTAGGTAGACGTGATATGGTTACAGCGGGGCTACGTCCTATACAGAAGGCGCCACGAGGCACGTTCTGCATGAACGATTTTCTTGTTTTCGTGCTTTTCTTATTTAGTTTCCTTAAGTTGCAGGTCTAAGCCAATAAGCCGCAATCAAACGATGCTCTTAAAATCAACAAAACCAACGTAATCACTCAAATTCAGCCGAATTCCGGCAGAGTCAGTCAAAATTTGACTACCCTAATCCATGCTACCGTGCGAGTACCCGCGCAGGCGTTTGAACGTTTATTTTTTAAAGCAGAAAGCTATAAACACTGCTCGAGTGATCTTGTTTGAGCACCAGAAACTCAGTTCATTCTTCGACATCCCTCACAAAGCGGATGAAGGTCTTGGCAAACACACTTTTGGCTTCGACACACCGTACGATGCGATGTACCCTGACAGAGAGAATTGGAATAAGAAAATACATAGATATGCGGTAATTCGATATTGCAATATATCCAGCGAGTTGGACCTAAAGGTGGCCTTAAAACATTCGACATATTATGCAATGTGAGTCAGGCAAAGGTTTTTGGCCGTACTCAAGACTGCGGTGCTGCTTAAAATGAGATCGATATCCAACAGGAATATCGTCAATTACATTGATAATCAGGCTGCACTTAAAGCGCTAGACACGTCACGTACGCTATCAAATCTGAACTAGTCTATGCTTGCAGAAAAGTGTCAAAGTGGGTTGGATACCTGGACATTGTAAATGTCAACGTTCTGGCCATAAGAAAGTCGCGGAGCTTCCATTACATGTAGCATTGGAGGGTATAAGAATATACCAATCTCTGTGAGCGGCAGGATTGTTTTTGTAGAGGGTTTCAATGGAATTGTACCCCATACTAGATCGGAAAAAATATAAAGAATTTATTAAACCCACCAGAACAAGGCCTTTAAAGGCACATCTTTGTAAATTTTGAAGATGTAAGTCATACAAAACTGAGACCATACTTAGGTTCGATAGCGAAATTGAGTAAGAGCTAATTGGCTTAGGTTTTGACCGCTAAGTTTTCCAGGTAAGTTAAAAGGTTACTGCAATAATTTTGTGAAAGGGGGTTTCATTTATGCGGTAAAGTGCTGACAAAGCGCCAACGGAAAAAGACAGCTGAGGGTCAGTAAAAGAATGACACGTTAAATATTTAGTTTATCGCACCCGGAGGTAAGAGGACTTCAAGTCAACAATTTTAAATTTTTCGTAAACCAGAAAAGCGTATTTGTCCAAATTTTAAAATATTTCTTACTAAATATCTAAATACGAAAGAAAATAACGTCACTCGTACTCAGCAGGAAACTAAATAGCAAATCGAAGGAACAAGGTATTTTACAAGTTTTCGTTCAGCATATCAAAAAGAAAAATAAGGATTTGACTTTCGAAATTAATCTTCTATCTCATTAGACTGAAATTAAAAAGGGAACAGAGCAAACAACATTTAACGCTGGAGGAACGCCCTGCTATATAGCACCACTATACCACTGAAGATTTCTATGTTCAGAAATAAATCATTAAATGACATGTCTTCAAATACAGAGGTGTTTCTATTATACAGAAAGGATGGTCACCGTACAAAAATGCCTTGTGAACAGTTAATATCAATTTGGAATCTAACATCTGAGATGCTTTGCTTAGCTATTTCGCTATGAGTATGGTAATGTTGTTGTCTTATTAGTGCACCTATACTGAACCAGACATAGCTATCAACAGGACATTTCTAGGACGTGTCAATTAAAGTCTTTATCTATAGACAACAACCATAATACGATGTCAAATATATGTGGGCAGTGGTCAAACTTAAAAAAAATAACTACCACGTTTGGGAATATTTTATATTCATTTAGCTTTGTCTCTAATCTCAATGTCTTGCCAACCTAAGTAACGTGTTAAACACTAAGGCGAATGTCACACGAGCTGCAAAATAGTAGAGCACCCAATTTTTAACGTGCCTTTATTTAAAACTCGCTGTTGTTAATTTATTTCTGTTATTCAAAATTGATAAAGCTAAAAAAAACAATTCTGGGTTAGAAAACGAAAAAAATCTTAATGCTTAAAATTACTTAAAATAAATGGAAAATGGTGAACATTTGAAATTCGCTTTATAGAAGTGGAGAAATAGGGATATACAAAACGGTTCCCGAATCCACACCAACTCTTTTTGGGTAGCGAGCATTTTTGTCATAATTCTAATGCGTGTTTGTATACCTACTGATGATGAAAAATCAGCTTCTGTGACATTGGCCCACTGCTGTTTTTGAAATTATCGAAGAAGTAATACGATATCAGAAATACTGCTTTTATTGCATTAAAAGTGACAATTATCGCAAGGATTTTAATCCCTTTCCTTTGCCTCACCACTTTTCTTCTACCATAGAATGATATTTTTGTCCGTGGGTTAGTCCTTTAAACTACTCTTATTAAAACGAATGGGACATTTGCAGACCCATTTGCTATTGCTTCTTTTTGCCCATGAAATCTTTACATATGGGATCTTTAGTCTCAAAATAGCAATGTACATTGTACATCCATCTGAAGATGTTCGGGCTATCTCCCGGTTTTGCCCGGTAGGCTCCGGCGTGTCTTTCCTGGTTATCTGTGCTTCTTCCAAATTAGTATTGTATGTTGTACCCACAACCTTATCGGCCTCAGTCAATCGAGTTATTTTCCTCGTAAATGGAACTATTGTTGTTTTTGCCGGACTTAAGCTAAAGCTATGTTCAGACGATTGCGTCGGTGAAAAAATTGTCCCAAATGTCCTACAACCGTGTGAACTTACAATTTTGTCTAACAATATTTGCAGAAAAGTCGTTGCCAATAAAATTGTCAGGTACCTACAAATCGTCTAAACCTACAATTTGATTGTCAGACCATTGCCAGACTTTAAGGACATTTGCAGACTCATTTGCTATTATCAGATGTGCTGTGCTTATCACATCTGCAAATTTTTTATTGCCAGACGAATATTTTTCGAATTTGATTGAGCAAAACGATGTTTCGGTGCTCTTTTTTTGCATTTTTCTGTAGATTGATGAAAAATGAGTGATTTAAATAATGTTGAACATGTGGACGAAGAAGACGATTAAAAGGGATCTAGAAATTTCCGTCCAAACACTCCGACGTTTGGCAGCTAATTCATCATCAAGTGATTATTTTTGTTCCATTTCGTTTTTTTTTCTATTATTTCACCTCGCTTAACAAACTTCAGTTGCCCGAATGAAAACAAAAAACTATTTTTATGTCATTTTCCATTGGGACAAAAAATCAATCTTTTTTTTGATCTAAATCACTTTTCATTTTCCATTGGGCAAAAAAAATCAATCTTTTTTCGATTCGGAGCACTTTTTGCAGATCTCGATATTTTTTCAGATCTACACATACTGCCACTATCACCAATACACTTTGCACAGCTGTTTTACGTCAATTTGGGAAGTTTGTTTTCAAAACAATTGTGCAAAGTTTCGTGAAAACCCAAATAAAAAATTACTAGCCATGGATATCATGTGCATAAATAAATTATTTTATTACTCGTCGAATTCTCCAACCGGATCATCACATTTTGCACCAAAACTATTTCATTTTTATCTAAAAAAGGGGAAAAATTGTTCAAATTGATATCCATATTTGCGATTTTTCCATAAATGAATGCAATAGGAACAGCTGATAATGCTGTCAAATAAAGCACTCATACATTTACAAAAGCAGAGCAATTTCGTTGCATGTTCCATTTGCCGGGTAAAATCTGAGATCTGAGATCTGAAAAAGATTTCTGTTGGTCCCAATGGAAAACGACATTAATTTGTCTGACAATGCTTTTTTACAGATCTGCAATTTTTTTGTAAACAAACATCTGCCAACTGGCAATTTTTAACCCGACAACGTTGTCAGACAAATCACTAATAATTTCAAATTTATTAGCTCTAATAATGTATGGACTCAATTAATTTCTTAAAAAATATTATCGGGCACTAATATTTCCATCTTTTTGACATAGGAGTCATAAGTCAAGAAGTGAATAGTATAGTCTTCGCGACAAATAAGTATCAGCCCACGTTGTGGGGCCGTTATGAATTATTCACACTGGAACTGTTATAAGTAGGTATAAGTAATCGCATTCGTGTATATTTTCATAACCAATGAAAAAAGGTAAAAAACTAGAAATGCATTTGGTAAATTTAATTGTAAAATAAAAAGATTTGTTGATTAAAGTGATGCTTGGAAAAATACACCAGGAACCCACTGCGAGTGTTGAATTTCATGATAAGCCGAGGGAATATATAAGGGACGAACTCTGGACAAGCTTAAAAGATGCACAATTGAACATGGTAAGTGGCAAATTTATTTAAAAATGATTGCATAAAAATTACATATTAGATACTTAAATAGATAAAGGTAGACAATGCGCGAAAAACTAGGGCGTAAGAAAGACAATTTGGTTGTAACATAAATCGACGAGAAGGTTCTCGTAATATTTCCTGAAGACGTTCCGGATGTTGTTGGGTTACCAGTGAATCAATGGAGCGGAGGCCATATAGAAAACTTACAGATGGCTGAAGAAGCGGCTGAGGTACCGAGCGATGACGATGTTGATCGCTAACTAATGAAAACAAGTACACACAATTTTCTTATTAGAGCATTTCTACCCAAGTTACTTGCCTAATAGAAAAAATACCATTAGCAGGTACGAGAAAAATTATAACTATTAAAATCTCTATGATTTTTTATGATTTTTCTGCAGTAATAATTTCCCACTAATAACTAATGGCGCTGGAGGAATAAGCTATTAGTAATATTAATGAAACACATTTCTACTAATAAATTGCAAAATACTAATAATTTATTAGACTAATAGTCTTATGAAATATGGTCCGGTATATGACTCGTATAAGAAACACAAGGAGAAGTGAACTTCTAAACGTCGAGCAGCTAATTCTCCTGTCTTTTGACAGAGCGGTCCATTCTCGATGGTTTGGCCACTTCAAACGTGTTTGCACAACTTGGATTGCAATACGCGATATGGTAGCTATGCTTGAGCGAGGCGTTCTCTTGTAGATCCAGGATGAATTGGATAGGTCAAGACCGAGTTCTTCGCATGAAAATCAAGAGCTGTGAAGGGTTCACTTAAGCACTACACCCGCGACCCTTTTAATGGATAAGTGGAAAAATGAAAATGAATGAAAAGGATATTAATTTTACCAACCAACAATGGCGTTTCTATCATTTCGGTTAACTTTTGACTTCACAATTTCTACCGCACATTTAAACCCGAATGAAGGCCCAGACGAAGATCGGGATCTATTTATCTAAACAAATTAACTTATAAACAAATAGGTTTTTGATTTTAACTATTGAAATAATCATATATTATCAGCGATACTAATAATCATTTTCAATACAAAATTGTATACCTATTCAGACCTAAAAAATATATAAGGTGAAGGTTAAAAATGAATATTAAGTACGGCCCAATATTTTGTATATGTTAGGTATGGTCATTTCTAACTAGGAACTACGGCTAGGTCTTAATATTATTTTATTACAATTGATATCACTGCAGGGTCTGTTGTGTAATATAACTCCTTTTTTAATATTTAATAAAAATTGGTGAGCGAAACTTTTCTTTTTTAACTTATAAGTTTTTGTGGCCCTAATTAATTGCTTCCTTATTCACAAAAAGGATGGAGGACATAAAAATTGGTGCATGTTTTGATGCTCTAGGTAGGGTGTTGAAATGACTGCTAAAGAGCAAAAGAACAGTGTGATGTTATGTTCGCGAACTGTTTTTTCAGTTTAAATAGTTTAAAAACAAAAAGAAATGTTGACAGCATTTTGATATACCTAATTGTAAAAAAATTAAATAGTTTCTTTGCAAAAAGTAACCTCCTATAGTACCGATTAAAATGTAGGACCACCGCAAACGCTACGATTAGGATCTACCAGCATATAAGGTATAAGCATTTTAGAAGCCCATATTTCAAAGAATATTTAAAAAAATGCGTCTATGCGGCTAACTTGGATTTTAGAGACAACGCCAAAAAGACAAAACTGAAGTACAAATAGAATGGTTGAGGTACTTAAGGTACATATTTAGATAATAGACACTTTATTTTTAGATATAATTAATTTAAAGAATGGCAATAATAGGCACTTACATTTATTAGTTTTAAATGTTAAAAATCCGGTTTCTCAAAATTTGAAAATTTGAATATATTCGCAGATTGTATTGAACTTTTCTTTTGAACAGAATTATTCACAAGTTATTTATAAAATAAAATTGGAAATCACTTGCAATTATTTTGAAGAAACAATTAAAGGCAACACTCAGTCACTGTTATTGATATTTGCTATCCCCCGATTAGATGTGTTCAAAAATATCGACAATGTATTCTATCATATCTGAATGCCCGTAACTAATGTCCGATGTTTACCGAATGCTGTTCCACAACACAATGTCAGATGACATGTTGACATTGACTATAAAGAGCTCCTCAGAGCCGCAAAACTGAAAAACACCCGAAAACGACTAATTCAAAATTGTCGTGTGCCACACGTTCCGTATCTGCTTTCGAACTGTGTGTATGAGTTGATGACGAGTGCATTTTTCGAATTGGTTGATGGTTGGTGGTTATACACTTTGCAAAGTGTGCGCGTGAATACACGTGCAGGAGTGTGAGATTAGCATAACCACACCGCAACACCATCAAACTACCGTGGCGTGTAAATGAAAAGTGAATCATTATCCGCGCACTGATATAAGAACAGGACAGTCTCGGTATATCAGTTTACGGGACCCATTGTGGGGGTAAATTTTGTACAGATATGCGCGATACTGTCAATAGATGTACACTGTACAGTACGTGTACAGTACACTGTACATTTTAATTCAAATTCAAATCTTGACACCACTTCGGTGTGTTTTTTTTAGATGGAGGGTGGTTGTTTGGGTTTCCCGCCAAAAAGGTGGACATGCGCACTGGCCAACTGGAGACTTTTTCTATTTTGTGTTTTTCTTTTTAATGTAAAAATCTCAAGTAAATTGGAGACCAAATGCCCATGCATACATAGATACAAGGACATTATAACTCCACAGACTACTCACCCCATTGATGGGGATAGAGACATGCGCATTCCCACAGACTAATGGCCAATAGCTACGCATTTGGCAGGAGTGGTTTTTCAACGCTTCAATAAATACAAAGGCTGTGTTTTTGTTTAGAGGGAAAATCCTTGGATAATTACGTATTATTCTGTGGAGGGTTCCCATTTTTCGCTTCTAAGCGAATCGGAATGTTTTGTTGTGTGTTGATTTAAAGGCGCACGATGTGAGTGCGGAAAGTCCTGTGGGGGTTGGTTCAAATGCATGGGGAAATAACCAGAATTTTTCATAATGGCGAATATCAATGTTATGTATATGTTTTCACTTTCGATGTTGATACTTGTGCAACAGGTTTCACTTTCATTTTGGTATTGGTGGTTCCCCGATACTCCGAACTTATTTGCACAATTATTTTTACAATGTTTATTTTTATCGGTATTATTATTTATGAGGTACCTCTACCTGGGAAGGTATGCTTTCGCGAGACCACTAAGCATACCTATCTTGTTATTCAAATGGATAAGGAGTTATAGTTGTTTGAATTTTCGCATGAAAAAAATAACCAGTTATCACCAACATTCCCAGATCCGGACCAGGGTCAAACAAAAAAGTTGGTTTATGTAGGTAACACACAAAAAAAAAATGTTTACCCATATTCTAGATACGAAATCCTTAGCTTATGTTCAAACCATAATTCTGAATATTACAACAACAACAACGGCTCCCTCAGAGGTCAGTAGAAAAACAAGCTTAATCAAGTAATTAAATCAAGAGGGCACTTCATGTTGTAAAATAAATTCTTGCATTAATAGGTACCTATGCTGCATAAGCCAAAACGCTAAAAGAAGAGTCAAACTTTTAGTCCGTTGACGCTCAAGTTTTTCACCCATTCTTAGATTTTAATTATATGATGGAAGCCTGGAAACAGAGAAAAAAAATAGTTGGCGGTACAAGTCCGTAAGGAACCGAAGACCTAGCTTCTCACAACCATTTGCATTGTATGAGTTTTTTATTTTTGGGTCGAATAAAAATAATCTTCAATTGTCTGCCGAGTCCAAACGGCAAATTAAGAAGCTCTCGGATGTTTTTCAGAAGTTCGCGAGAACTGGCAAGAACCTTTCATTTGAGTTTTCCGATGATCGAAACTGCGGGACCCCTCGCAGATAGCAATTTCAAAAATCCAACCGGTTAGATATGATCGTTACTTTTTGCTCCATAGCCCGCTTGATTTAAATGTATTCTACACTTCGCCCATTAACACACGTTGATTGCTGTAGCTTGATCATTGCGAGGCGTCAAAATAGCTTTTTCAGAAAGCCAGGAAAAACTCAGGCGCTTACTTCGTCAGCTCTTGGGCCTCGTAAAGTCTGCGTAACAAAAACGCTCTAATGACTCTCATCGGTTTATCATTTTGTCGTTTATCTTGTAAGGTCCTGTCAAAAATTCGTCTCACAATAATAGAGAACAGTAACATAAAACTCGACCTTTATCTCTAATCGAGACAATTTTGCAACTCGGGCTTTAATTGTTGTTTTAAAAACATAAAATGAGAAATTTCATCACCGCACAACGTATAGCTGTAATCCCTGACGACGCCACAGCCAAGGCAAAATTAATGCATTCGAATCTGCGCCAGGATAACGTTTGATGAACACATTTATCGGTTCCAAAAGACACAAAGTATCTCGAAAGCGGTGCAAATGCGAAAAACGGAGGACAATAAGAAGCTGTTTTTAAAGGAGTACTTCGTTATTCTGCACAATTCCTTTCTTGATGATTTTTCGGCCGTCTCAGAGTCGTTGTCTGTTGTTTTGGAGTCGAAGGATCAGTTGCCAGTTGGTACTTTCTTGTGGTGGATTAGAACAGAGCGAAGGGATGTCTATAACTGCTCGGGAGGAGGGTGAGACTATTCATTGGGTCTAGTAACAGAAAGCAGAACGTATTTCGAATAGTCTGGATACCCTTCCTAGGCATGTTATACTTTTAAAATAGCACAGGATGATTCTACAGCGCATACCACTAACATTTTTAACTTTCTTGATTTTTTCAAAAACGGTTCTAACGATTTCAACCAAAATTGATATAAATAACTATCGCTCGCCATATAATTGGTATTTAAATCTATTTTTAAACTTGACTTTGCACTACAACAATTAACGCATTTATTTTCCACACTTTGACACTCTTTTATATCATGCTGTCCAGCACATTTAACACAAACTTTTTCTTTGGTACAATTTTTGGCTGTATGATTATAGCCACAGCAGTTGAAACATCTAAGTACACTTGTATGCTGGTACACTCGACATCTGTCCACCCAATATTTACTTTCGTACTCTCCATTACTTTTGCATAGGCAACACTGTCCATTTCAACCACTGCACTGTAGCATTTTAGTTTTGGCGACAAATATATATGCATGCACTTTATGTCATATTCAACTAACTCATTCTGGCTCTTTAAAGATTTTATTAGCTCAGCTTCACATAACTTCTCTTTCATACCGATTATCAGTACTCGCGGTTTTTTTCGCATAGGGACTTTTACATTATAATTGTCGCCATGCTTTGTTTTAAATTCGCTTTCGATTTTTTTCACCGACTTTTCATCACCCTTGATTATTACTGCACCGTTCTGTATGTCTTTCACGTTGTTTATTTTCAAAGCTAGATTTGTGGGATCAATAGTGGTTTTAATGTCATCTCTTGTTTTATTGTTGTTTTGATTTTTATTTGGTTTTATTATGACAACACTATTTTTTTTTTTAATTTTGTCTGCATATGTAGGTTTTTTTGGTGGTATTGGTGTTGTTTTGATTTTGTCACTCATAACAGATTCTTTTATTTGTTTCAATTCATTTACTAAATCTTGCTTTATCTCTTTCACACTTTGTAATGTATTTTTATTCTCACTCTCCATTTTTTTCACATCAACACAAATTTTGTCACTCTGAGCCTTAAATCATTCACTATAATTACTTATTTTTTCTATTTCTTTCACACTCTTTTCACACGTTACTTGGTCAGTTTTCATAGCCTTTAACCTATCATTGTATCTTTCCTCAATCGCCTCAAGTAAATTTTCTATTTCAAGCTCTTTTTTTTTTAATGATTCTTCAAATTCATTTTTGTATTGTTTTAAATAACTTCCATTTTTTTGGACGATTTCCTGTACTTCCCGCACTGCCAAATCAACATTGCGTATGTACATAACACAATCATCACACATAAATTTTAGCATTGTATTTGTGTCTAAAACGTTACTGCTATACCGGTCTAGACCACTACAAGCAATCTTTATATGGAACACTTTCCCGCAAACACCTCTACATTGTATTCCGGATTCTCCACTGACAACACTTTTGCATTTAAAACACTCCATTTTAGAGGTTTAATACAAAGTTTCAGCCTCTTGCGCACTCAAAAAGCAATAAAGCCCCGTGCACTCACGACAATCCGAAAATAAATGACGATAAAGTATGAACTTCCTTTTTTTATTTTTTTTTTAACCCTTAAACCCTACCCATCCTTGAAGAAACACTATTACTACCCTGGGGTCCAGAAAACCCCAATAAAGTTTTGTTATTATTTCAAAAACAAAAAGACTTTGTAATATAAACGGTTTTTAATTAAGATCACACTAAGTAGTTTAATATTAAAAATATCTTAAAATTTAGAATCGAGGCATTCTTGGCACACAGACCGGCTATGTTCGCCGCAAAGGGGGTTTCGGCACCTGCCGCATCTAATTTTCGTCTTCCGGTCCTTATCCCTTGGACAGATTGCACATCTTTTTTTCTCAATTACAGATGGATTGGGCTCAACTAATGGCCGTTTCTTTTTTAAAATATCTCCGAGGAGAACTTGGAGATTTGCAGGTAAAGTTGGCCAAGTAAATCTTTCTTCCATTTGGGGCGTGATGAGGTCAAGTGCAAGTTTTTTGAGGAAATGGCGCCTTTTTTGGCGCTGATTTGATGCCATTTTCAGAAGAACATATGAATTCTATTTTTCTATTACTTTATCAACTTACCAATCGAATGAATTAAAAAACAATATACCACGAAAACTCGAATATATTATACAGTATTCCTACCCTGGGGTCTAGGCGACCCGGAAGTTGTTACAATTACGACTGTACCGCACGCACAATTAAAAATGACTACTGACGAGACGCCTACTGCTACTTTACAGGATTAGCTTGAATAGCGCCATCGTGTGGTTTGTAATTGAAAAAATATCTACGAAAGTTTAGTTTATGCATCGCGCTGGACCCCAGGGTAGGGTTTAAGGGTTAACTAGGATCGATTTAAAGCACATCTATCGTCTACGAACTCTCACTAACTTTATGTAGTTGTGGTTAACATGGCTGCATACCCAGTTTTTCGCAGAAAAATCGAACAACGGTAATTTTGAAAATTCGTCATACTATCAGTCATACTATTCAGTCAAAACCATTGCGACAAAAATTCATATTTATGGTAATACGGACATACGGTCATTCTCAACATGATGGCAAACTCAGTTTTTCCCTAAATTATCGTTCAACGGACTATTTTGGAAAAATTTCGTTTTTTAAGCATTTAGTTAATTATGGTTTACTTGAAAACGGCTATAACGGTTTTAACCAAAATGTATACTTGCGCTACTCTACATGGGGCCCAGCTTTTGGCTAAAAAAACCGAATAACGGTACTTTTTAAAAGTGGCCTTATCTCGAAAACGGTCAATACGATTGAAACAAAAATTATTTTTTAAGGTAATATGGTCATTCCTAACATTATAGCAAACTCAGTTTTTCAATAAATTGTTTATAATGGATTTTTGAAAAAAGGCATATTTTGAGAATTTTTGTTTTACCTACATGAAAACGGCTAAAGCGATTTTGACCAAAATGCATACTTGGAGTAAAATTGACGTTTTCAACATTATTGCGTCCTTCATTTTCGATTCTAACGACCGGAAACGCTGATTTTGAAAACTGCACAAATCTCGAAAACGCGATTTTCTATTTGGATAAAACTTTAAAAACCACGTAACACTAACATCCTGAACAATACCCTTATACTCAGTTTACGAGTATGCCGTCCATGCTCGCATCAGTCTTTCGAAAATGGTGTCGTTCATCTCACCAGGTGGACTTTGCACTGAGTCGACAATCGTTTTGGTTTGGCCTTTTAAAATTCGTTCGCCGCGGCCAATAGCGGCTCAATAAGAGTGAAACCAAGTAAGTTTCTATTATGGTGAAACGGTCCTGCCTGGATCGCATCAGAACTTATTCAATGCCCAGACACGTTATACACTTCGTACTCGTACCTCCAAGGATGCTTGTCTTTGGCTTTGGCAAAGGGAGTAAAAGGAAGAAATACTGCCTTTTAAACCGTAATCCGGATATCAAAAGAACCTTTTTTAAATGTCTTGAAGCTGCCTGTTTTACCAGATGGGTTAAGATCCACTCAAATCGCTCTTATTCTTCAACTGTCTGTAACATTAAAACTTCTTGGAGGTGACCAAAGGCAAGTTGGCGCTGACTGAGTCGCACCAATAGGTCAGAGCAGTGCAGCTAGAACTACATCCCAAGGCAAACGAAAAACGCAGTCAAGACTTTTCCAAACTATGGTTACATTAGTCCCATTGGAATTCACCAAAACGATTTTCTTCCAAAGGTTCAAAATACCTGTAGGTAATAAATATTATGAATTTTTCTTTTGATACGTTTAAATTTGCTATTCAGGAAAGACGATGTAATGCCAACCTTTAATGAAATTATTTTGTGATCATCTTACGTTTACGTAGTAGAAGAACGATTGAACTATCGCATTATACAAAGACTCAACTCTTTCCAATATAAACAAATAAAGTCGCCATTATATCGCTGGCTGTAGGGTCAAATGTTGATGTTGGAAGAGACATGTTTATTTCGGGCATTAGCTGGATAAATCCTCAATTAATGTCATTTTGAAGAGGAGTGTTGCCAAATCATTCAAAATAATGGTATTGAAAAATAGAAGCGAAATTGAATACCCTGTTGTTCAGCCTGAGCGTTTTTTTTAATCTGTCAATAAACACAAAAAATATGTTTGAGTCCAAAGATAACACGTATGTTCTTCATAAGCCGACAGAGGCATACCTATCCCAAAGCAGTTAAAAGTTGAGACTACTCAACATGCACAGTAGCGTTTCCCTAAAGAGCATTTGATAAAATAAAATGGTTAGGTAATGCTTTTGTTTACTTGATCTTGTTTTAACTTTCTCGTATACATAGTGAGAGAAAGATATTGTATTCGAAAAAAATTTCGGACTTGTGATTTTAATCAATTCTGACATTACGATGATAAAGGAACTCAAAGAAGTGGGGCTCGTAATTTTGTCCGTCTGCTCCTGAAGTCTACAGCCTAAGCGACTGGACGGATTTGTTTAGCCCTATTATTAACAAATTTGATTTTTCGAAAACAACTAAGCTCCTGTAGGTATGGGGATAACGTTGCTGTGTTTGGTATTATGGTAGGTACCTACATACTTTTGGATTTGGATTTATCTCAAAAACGATTCATACGATTTCAACAAAAATTCATTCTTAAGGTAATATGGTCATTCCTAACTTGATGGCAAACTCAATTTCTCTCTAAATTATAGAACAACGGACTTTTTTTTTTAATTTGGTTATCTATAGTTTACATGAAAACAGCTCTAACGATTTCAACCAAAATTAATATTTTGGCTTACTTAAGTGCGTGAGTTTAACATGGCTGCATACACAGTTTTGGAAATTGGACTTCCCGAAAATCATCATCATCATCATCATCATATAAATAAAATTGGTGTAGTTCTGTTCGACTTAGATTCAATTTGACTGCATGTCGTTGAATGCAAAAATCTTAAAAACTGCTGAATTTATTCTAATGCATTTTTACGGGCCTATAGAGGATACCTAGCCCTACAATCTCCACTTTGTTTCAACTCTATATCCCTATAAATTTCTGAAAAAATTAGACAAGAGTAATGTATTTTTTCGTTTTGTTTCGCTTTTTTCTTTGCAACGCTTTGCGTTCGAAAATACTGGGAGAATTTAAATATAGTAAATGCCAGCTTACGGAGGACATAGGATATCCATTAACTCGATATCTTAAAAGGTTTTTAAATAAATAGCCAACATTTGAAACATTTCTACAATTTTCAAATGGGTGAGTGGATATGCACTTCATTCTCAAATCAAACGTACTAAACGGTAAACGCGCAATATATTTGGGTACATCTCTTTTAACTTAATTTTACTCCTGTGACAGACAGAGATAGTATTCTGTTTCGTTTGCTAAGCAACAAAAAAATAGGGTAAAATAGCCTATTGTTGGCACCCCACCATGAGCCAATTCCTGGCACAAAGTAGGTACACCGCCCATCATTGGAAAATTGAGAATTGAGACACTGTTTGCCTGTTTTTTTTAAATTATTTTATACCGCAATATATAGGTGCCAATAATAGGACTGAGGAATGCCAATGAATGGAACGAAGTGCAGATAATTGGTGAAAATTGACTTTACTTTATTTAACTGTATTTTTCTGTATGTTTTTTAAGATATTTGATGTTTTGTTTATGTTTTGTATTAAAAAATATCTTAATAAAGGTAAATGAACTATGTATGTACTTTAATGTTATTTGAATGTTATATTTTATATTTACACACACATATTGACTCAAGTTTTCTTAAGGTGCCAATGATTGGGTGTTTTACCCTATAAAATATAATGTCAAATATGTAGGAAAGACCTGTCTGCTCTCTTGCTCAGTTCCTATTTCACTCATGCATTCATAAATCCTGTGGTGTCTATATAACCCGATTCCCACCGACTTCCAATTTTTAATTTCCACCATTCAACACCTTCAACAAAAACCAAATACACACGAAAGCCCACCTACCAAATACATTTAATGTTCACAAAAAATTGCACACACGTAACCCATCAACTAAATATTTTGTGTGTATCCATTTTCACCCAGCATCATCGTCTTCACGACAAAACAAAGGTAACCCCAAATATGTCGGGTTATTAAAAGCTCTCACTGTCACTGGACAGTTGAAAGAACATTTTTTATTTGTATCTATTTTTTTCTTCCCTGAGGAGAGAAGAGTATACCGTGAAACCTCTTTGTTCAACCCGCTTGGCCATGCGCGATCACACACACACAAAAAACAGTACTGTACAGGGTACAGCCAGCGGATGCAGTGCAGGTATGGAATGTGAGGTGTTTCGTGTGTGTCGATGCTTCAGACACTTTTATAGGTACCGTCTTTGTTCTGCTCTCTTGATGAGTTTCTATTTGATTTAATTTAATTATCCAAAAATCGCTTTTCCTGGTTGTGTTTGGTTATAGGTGTCGTGCCGGCCTGGGGGCGTGGGTTTGAGAGGCATAGCAGAAAGCAGATACGGTGTGAAAAGTTTACGGGATTGAGAGAGACAGTGATTTAACATTTGAAGCGAATACCTTCTAACATAACGTTAATAAGGAGGAAGACGAATTATTTTATACAGTGGTAACTGGTAAAAAAATCTCCTATTAGCCAACTTAAGCGTTATGAGAAATGTGGATGTGATAGAGTTCGGGAATAGGTAGGTACTACCATTTAACAAAAATTAATACTATTGGTTAGTATTTATACCTATAACTATTGTTTAAAGGCGCTTAATTTGATTTGTTTGATTAATAAAACCATCTAGAGGAGATGTTTTACGAAGTTGAAGTATTATTATTTTTCATAAACACCTACACTTATTCATAAAAAAATACTAAGCACATTGTAACGAATAATCAAAGAAACCACATTTTGCACGGGCGAAGCCGGGTACAGCTATAGTCTTCAATACGATTGGAACAAAAATGTATTCCTTAGGTAATAATCTCATTTCTAACTTGAAAGCATACTTAGTTTTTCTATAAATTACGTAAAAAAGATTTCTTAATCTTATAATCTAAAGACACAAGCTTCCAATCATAGACACGTAAAAACAGAATCACCAATCTATCACAGTCAAAATCAAAAACATTCCGCAACAGATCAAAAACCCCTGTTACGCATGTTCTTGTACCCAACAATCTTTTAAAACCCTTAAATGCATTGTGGCCCACATCTGGCACAAACCGGTTTCTTGCCGATATATTGGCATACAAACAAAAAATTGATGTAAGCGCATCGAGTACCACATATGGAACATTCAATGAACACATTAATGCTATTTTTATTTTGGTCCCGTTAAAACATTCAAATAAAGCAATATCCAAAATTGTTGAAGAAACAAATCTGTACGCACAATCCAAAAATGAAGGTGATTCTTTCTCAGTTACGAAATACGATATCCTTAAATATCTCCGGATTCCTATCCTATCATCAGTCGGTAAGTTTTCTAATATAAGGCTTTATTTTGACACAGACATCGGAATAGAATTATTAAAAAACACAATGACGGTGAATCATTTTGAAAAACTTCGATCTCTACTGCATTTCAATGATAATGCACCTCAATTCGACAAGCTCTTCAAAATTCGCCCAATCGTTGAAGGTTTCAGAAGGAAGTGTTTGTCTATTCCGATGGAAGAACATCTTTCCATTGACGAACAAATTTGTGCAACGAAGGTCACGCACCATTTAAAACAGTACATGCCTCTTAAGCCCCATAAATGGGGCTACAAGCTTTTTGTGTAATGTGGGGTTTCTGACTTTGCATATAATTTTCAAATATACACTGGACTCGAAAATAATAATGGGGAAAGTTTATCATTCAAAGAACCAGACTTGGGTGCAAGTATAGTAATGTTGTAATGATCCCACGAGGATCGAACTTCAAAATTTATTTCGATAATTACTACACTTCTCTTCAACTTGAGCATTATTTAGGGAAACTTGGTATCTATTCATTAGGAACGAAATAAAAAAAATAGCTAGGGGTGCATCTGTTGAATACGTGGCCGATTTCGAAGATGTCGACATATCAAATTTAATTTGGAAAGACAACAAGAGTCATAACATGTTATCGAGCTTTCGCTTCCCAACAAAACGTGGAAGGCCTTCAGGAAGTCCATCTGTTGCAGTTTAACACGGAGCAAAGAAAATGCAAGGACCTGCTACTTCCATACCAAGTAAGGATGTAAGACATGACGGAATTAATCATATGCCCATTTGGAACACTGTAAGACAAAGACGTAAATTTCCAAGTTGCACGTCTAAAACTCTTATGTCGCTCTTTGTCTAAATAAAGATAACAATTATTTTCAAAATGTCCACAAAAAATAATTAAATCTAAAAAGCTTTAAAAATGTTATCTATTGACAAAGTCATGCTTCTGAATTAGGTTCCTACATATTATGTTTTTTTTTAAATATTTAAAGCAGTTCCTAAATGTATCTTAGATCAAAATGTAATGTAAATGAATTATTACTTTTAAAGCTACCTATCTAATATATGTGTTCGAATTATTTATATATTTATTTATATTTCTTATTTTTTTTTTCCATTGAAAAGATCACTAATTATTAATATTATTATTTGTTTTGTTTTGGAAAATATTGAATAAAATTGATACTTTGATCAAATGAATATTATATATCATTTTGGTAAAAATCTATGATCTATTTATTTATTTATATTTTTTGTTTTTCATTTTCGTCATAAAAATATTTTTTTAACTTATTTGAGTTGTTATGGTTATTGTTAAATGCAGTAAAAATTAAGTTTTAAATTAATTATTTATGTAACAATAAACGTAAATTTCGCAATTTCAATTTGAAATATGTGTTACTAATTTCAAACGTGCTTAATGCATGGTGTGCCATATATGGCACAATCACATTTTAACAATTTTTTATTATTTAAAATAATTTTTGTCGAAAATTATTAATAACAGAATGTTGTACGAGTTGTTTCTTACCATGAGTCTCGAAAGCACTCATTCATATTGACGAGTCCAGCCCTTCCCAAAGATCGGTCCAACACGCTAAACACTAAGCCATTGGGTCTGCAATACAAATAACTTAATTTAAGAATAATTAAGAGAATAGATTTCTGGCTACTCCTGATGTCGTACTTTATATTGTTAGAGTGTTCGCTGTTTTTTAATAATTTTTTTTTTAATTTAAAAGCTCTACAAAAATCTGTTACCATATTTATCTATTGAGCCCGGGCCGTGCCGTGCCGTCAATCTCGACTCTATTCGAACAACCTATAAGTACACCCTTTGCAATTCCTTGAACCAATATCAAAGTGAAAAACAAAGTTTTGCTCATTTCAAAAACATTGTTGTATCAATCAATTGCATTTGAATATTGTTGTGATAATTTCTATTCACTGAGTCGAATTATTTGTCGGATTATTATCGTCGTTCATTCTCTTTATTCGTGTGCATAGTCAAGTGTTTGATCACATAATTTTTCAGATTGTACCACAACCCCTTCTTTAATAATAACAGGATACCGATTCGGAAATGCTTCCCCACCCACCTCAGTCGCGCCTCTTGAACCTCATATCTGTTCGAATATAACTGAAACAGTAGAATTTGTCAACTTTCATGTGCTGAAAGTTGCCGGGAGGACGACAACACATTCTGCATCTTTTTGTATTACCAAAATACCACCACCGCACTCACCTCACTATCATCCGCAACAGTGGCAACTGGCAACCCCAAAAACGTTTTCGGTTCGGTTGTCATCGTTTGCCATTCTGTCTGTTATCAGAATAACACACTATAGTCGTTTGTTTTCGAATAATGGACATTATGTGCTATTATTTTCGTCTCATCCTTTTTTTATGACACTGGGGTTGCAGGCTTTCAATTATTAAGGCATTTAGAGAAACAAAATCCTCATTCTATGGCCGCTTTTGCATTAGAGAGTACATATATATAAAGCTGGAGCCAATTGGAACGCCTTTGTTGGGCGAAAATGTCGCCGCTATTTGTTGGCAGAAAGCACACAAAAGTGCACTCGTACTGCCAAAGGAATTAAGTTGATTTGTTGAGGTCGAAAATGGGTTTTGTGCGCTGTGCTCTTTGAAGGACGAAAACTGGGTATGTTTGGTTGAATTCCTGTGTGGCTTTGTGCCAATAGGGATTTTATTCTAATGGTCGTATTTTTGGTTTTATATTTTCTTTGCTCTGCCTTATCATGGGTAATAAAAGGAATCGGAAAATAATGGCAAAAAATCAGGTTTTATGATGACTACGCGCGAAAAGAGTTTATTGTTCATGGATGGTGGCATGGGAAGTTTTATTTTGGTGACGAATTCTGAGAGTATTTTTTTTTCTCGCAAGTTGAACTGCAAATTGTAGGCGAATTACTTATTCGCTCTTCAGTGATATGATCTGATCGATGCCATCCTTTTGTTCGGACTCAGGCCAATGTTTTCCAGTTCACATACTTAGATGTTAGCTAAATCTGCTGTATCTGAAACAAACTTGTTGGCTTCTACATCCTTTGACAAAGACGGTAAAGGATTTTCAGTTGTTTCGTATAATTTTGTTCTTCTTCTTTGAGAAGTCTCAACATAAATATGATGGTAAAGCTTGTATGAACTGAAAATTAAACCCTGTTTCTGATTAAAATTACGCTTGATTTAACATTTTTTGTTCATATTACGTCCATCCCATCAAAATCAGATTGGCAAAATATTAGTAAGTTTTATCTTGTCTTAAAACTTTTGTTGTGATAATAAAACGAATTGTATTTATATTTATTTATTTATTTATTGTTAATTTTACAGAAAAAAATGCAATTCTACCACAAATTAATTGTTGCTTTTACAAAGATTTGGTCTTTAACTTTTTGTCAAATTAACAAACAAACTGTTAATAATATCGAAGTAGTTTGTCAATCAGATATTGTATTTTGTTAAATCAACAGCAAATATTGGTTATTTATAAGTAGGTACTGCCGTTGTATTTTGTAGAATCTTCAGACAGATTGTTGGTTGATTCAACAACATAATAATTGTTGAGTGAATAGAAATAATCTGTCGATTAGTTATTTATTATTCTGTTGAATTAAATAATCTGTAAATTTGTCGATATGATTACCACTCACTTTCAGCCGCCCTTTAACTAAATTTTGAATGAACAAAATAAGTATTTATTTAAATAAAGAAATTATTTCCAAAATATGTCTACAATACAATTGTAAAATAGATAAGGTATTTATAAATGATACGCAAAATAAAAAGTAATTTTAATAATTAGATTTATTAAAAAAAGTAACTAATTACACTAATTAAATTAGTAGATAAGTAAATATTTTGCACTAATTTTAATTTCAGCTTAATACAAAATCTAATAACTTTTTTTCAATACATAGGTATATATTATTTCTTTATTTTTGTTTAATTTTAAAGTTAAATTATTTATTTATTATTATTTTAAAAATAACAGATTTTGAATAAGTTTTTTACTACTACCTTTAGGGTTGCAGTGGGTATTGATTTAATTATTGTTTGATTCGCTTGCTTTAAATTGTTAGAATTTGTAGGTTTTGTTTTGTATACCTCCTGTTTTCGCTTCAGCTCTGTAAAAATAGACCTAGTTATGTGTGGGGTTGCACCATCTTGTTGAAAAAGACTAAAGACTAAATTTATAGAGGTTTCATCGTCCTAATTTTCCTTTTTAGTTAAATCTAAATGTTAGTGTGTAAAATTAACAAAAAATGTAATTAAAGGAAAAAAGTAATTTTGTAACAGCGAATTTGAGGGGAGAGGACATGGGCACTGCCGATGTTTCGCCGTTCAAGTACTGCTACCCTTTTGTTGTTTTACACTGCAGAGGCTGAGGCACTCTACCGTGTTGCGGGTAAAACTTCGAAAGAGCAGATGAAACAACAATGTGTCAATGTAGAAACGAGTCCTGGGTTGCGCAGAGTCTTGGCTGAAATTCTATTCAAAGAAAAACAAAACGCTGACAATATATTTTTCTTGCAAAAAAGTCGTTCTTGGTGGAGGAACAGAGGCTGAGGTGCTCTACTGTGCTGTTCGACGTCGCAAGTTCAACTTCCCTTTATTCAAAATGTTTTCTTCCTTATATACTAATTTACAAAGCTTTTTGTTTATTTTGATTTGTTATGATCGGCTTTAAGAGATTTCGTTTATTTATTACAATCGTTGCCAGATCTTACAAAAGGGCTTAAATGTTATTTTATTTTATTTTGTTATATTAGAAAAACTTGAGCAGCAAAGCAAGATAAATCAAGTTTTATTTGACAAATTGAGCAAGCCCGAGTTCAAACCTCGGAAGCCTAATAACAAAACATGAATATGATAGAGTTTCTTAAATTACTGACATGGAACGCAAACGGCCTCCTAAACAAAATTAACGAACTAGAAATATTTCAACGGAAAAACAATATTGATATATGCCTGATATCGGAAACCCACTTAAAAAAGGGACATGGACCCAAAATAAAAGGTTACAGAGATTATCACGCGCATCATCCTTCGGAAAATGCCAGAGGCGGATCCTCTCTTTACATTAAAGATTGTATTAAGCACTCAACAGACATAAAAATAGAACTCGATTCTATGCAAATAAGTTCAGTCTCCGTTGTAGTAAACCATTTAGACTATCTTATCAGATCTTGCTACTTCCCCCCGGGATATAGACTGATAGACGACGACCTTGACCACCTCTTTGACTCATCTGGGTCTAATTTTATTATCGGTGGGGACTTTAATGCGAAACACACTTTTTGGGGTTCAAGATGCAACTCAACGAAAGGCAGACTACTATACAAAGCCAGTATGAAGCGTGGTGTGGACTTTTATTCGACGGGAAAGCCAACATATTGGCCAACTGACAAAAATAAAATCCCTGACCTCGTCGACTTCTTTATTGCAAAAGGGCTAAACAAAACTCTGACGGAAGTCGAAGAATGCTACGATCTATGCTCAGACCACTCAGCAGTCACCCTGAAAATGGGTATAAGTGTAGCAACGAATGTAGGACCGCCCAGGTTAAGTAGTAACAAAACCAACTGGGACGTTTTCCGAAAAGACTGTAAAGAAAATGTTGCTTTAAATGTGCCACTAAAGACACCGCTAGAAATAGAAGATGAAGTTGACAACCTCGTGGAAGCCATTCAGAGTGCAGGGTGGAAAAACACTCCCTTCCGGAAGACAGCTACACGGAACAATAAAGTCAAGTACACGCCTGAAATAGAGGACCTCATACGAGAAAAGAGGAGAGCGCGTAAGAGATGGCAACAATCCCGCGCACCCCCTGATAAAACTTATCTGAACCATCTTTGCAACAAACTTAAAAATGAGCTACAGGATCTAAGAAATCTCGAAACTTCTACTTACCTAGAGGGCTTGACTGCTGAAAAGAGCTCAAACTACTCACTTTGGAAAGCCTTGAAGTCCATAAGGAAACCAAAAATGCACTCGCCACCAATAAGAAGGGCTAACGGCGAATGGGCAAAAGGAGACAAGGAGAAAGCGGATCTATTTGCCGAGCATCTAGAAGAAACATTCAGGCCGTTCGACGGACGACATTTAAACGAAGAACCGAATGTTAATACGGGATCCGACAACTATAAAGTAAAATCCGTATCTCTGTCCGAGCTTCGAATGACAATAAGAAAGTTGAAAAATAACAAAGCTCCAGGATACGATCTTATCACTGCCGAAGTTCTAAAGGAGCTACCGAAAAGAGCAATAGTTAAGCTGCTGTACATTATAAATGCTTCTCTGAGACTTTCATATGTTCCAAGACAATGGAAAGTAGCCGAAGTCATTATGGTTCCGAAACCAGGGAAGAATACAAATGATAAGAAATCATATAGACCTATTTCGCTACTGCCGATAATATCTAAGGTTTATGAGAAACTTCTGCTAAAACGATTACAACCAGTAATTGAAGAAAGACGCTTGATACCAGATAATCAATTCGGCTTCCGGGTTCAGCATTCCACAATCGATCAGGTTTATCGAATAACAAATGAAATTGAGAATGCTCTAGAATGCAAAAAGATTTGCTCTAGCGCTTTTCTCGACGTATCGCAAGCCTTCGACAAGGTATGGCACGAAGGCCTCATGTATAAGCTAAGGACAATCCTACCGGAAAAATTATTCAAAATATTGAAATCCTACCTTGAGAACAGACTCTTTCGTGTTAGACATGAGACTGAATTCTCGGAATTCAAAGAAATCCACGCCGGTGTTCCTCAAGGAAGCGTTCTCGGCCCAATCTTATTCCTGCTCTACACAAGAGATATACCACAGGATGAAGGGACCATCGTAGCAACGTTCGCAGACGATACGGCTATCCTCGCAATCGATGAGTCAGTCGAATCATCAACTGAAAAACTCCAACGGGCTCTTAATAAAGTATGCGAGTGGACAAAGACCTGGCGAATTGCCCTTAACGAGACCAAGTCGACGCATGTCAATTTCACGTACAAAAGGATAAACAACTTACCTGTTTTCATTAACTCGGTACAAATACCGTACGCAAACGAGGCGAAATATCTAGGAATGACCCTAGACGCTAAACTTAAGTGGAAGCCACACGTAAAGAAAAAGCGCGACGAGCTCGCAATCAGAGTTAGAGAAATGTATTGGCTACTCGGAAGATATTCAAAGCTAAGCGTATACAACAAACTGCTCCTGTATAAACAAGTGCTAAAACCTTCTTGGACATACGGTATACAACTTTGGGGTTGTACCAAACCAAGCAATATGGCTATAATACAAACATTCCAAAACAAAACGCTAAGAGCAATCGTGAATGCTCCATGGTATATAAGGAATAGTGATATTCACAGAGATCTAGGAATTGCTACCGTGAGTAACGAAGTAACAAACTTTGCTCGCAAACTTTGTTCTCGTATTCATGGTCACTGCAATAATGAAATAATCCGTACTCTGGACGTGACAAACCTTGACCGCCGACTACAAAGAACAAGACCGTTCGACCTAGCGCCATAAGGAAAAACCGCATGTAATGATGGTATTAGTAGGTGCGTTCGCTGGAAAGCTACCTACCAAACGCGAATAACACTACAGAAGCGTAAACTACTTGTTAAGGTAACTTAGTCGTAGTCATCACTTAAATGAAAAAATGAGAGGAACAAATTTCATACTACTATGAGCGCGAATTAAAACACTTGTTTCTTACTTTTAAAATTAAACAATATTTATTTGGAACTATGTCCTTTATTATTGAAATACTTTTTACTAATTCTAAAAGGAGCTTAAGGCTACTATGTAGTTACAATAAGACTGTTGATAAATTCATCATACAGTCGTATTTATATACTTTTCTTATCTATCTACAAGGAGACCCAAGCGTACAATCGTCTTGCTTGATAATGAAGAAGAGATAATATTCCAACATTGTATACAAACGATATTATCTCTTTTACATATGTTATCATTGTAGCGTTGTGTGCAAGACTGTACTAGAGACTAAAGATATCATTGAATACAATGCTATGGATACTTAACTCCCCCCCTTGTTAAACGAAATCGTCCCGATTTTTCGACGCTATTTTTAACATTTCTCTTTCATAAGTTTTGTTATATGCGTCAATCTTTTTTTGTTTTTGACGATCTGTTATACATTGTATAGTTTTTATCATTATGTACGTAAATGCTAGAATAACAATCAGTGTTACAATTGTGTATATAGTTGATAATATCGGTTTTTCTTCAAAAGGAATAATTAGTTTTTTTAAAGTATCTATGTTATCGAATTTGTACATTGTATCTTCTTTAATTATTTGGTCGATGTAAGACTCTGAATTATGATTTCTTAATATAACTTCTTTAATTTGCTTATGCATGTTTTTGTATATTTTATCGTCTAGATTTATAGTATTTTCATAAGTAACTAAGTTTATACCATTAATTGTTTGATTATTTAACTTATGCTTACCGCTTAATAACATAACACCGGATTCAATTTCTAAGTCGTAATCGTATTCTTGTTTAATGTTGCATTTTGAAGTTATATTCTTTAAAAGTGGAATAAGACAATTTTCTTCTTCAAAGTTAATTTCACAAATGTTTTTACTTAGATGATTTTGACAATTTCTTGTTCTTAAATAAGTTTGGTTACATAAGGCAATTGTTTTATCTGTAATGATTTTTCCATGTTTTGAATTTAAAGGTGTTACTTTATACAATTTACATGATTTAATTAGAACTGGATATTTATATATTGTGATGAAGAATTCATCAGTTCTAGCTAATAATATTTTAGAGTACTCAAGTATATTTATTATGGGTACTTGAATTATTTCATGTTGAATAATATTTTTAATGTCATCTAAGTCTAGGCTTTCTGATAAATATTCATTATTTTTTGCTGCATTAATTGTTCTGGTCAATAATAATAATTGTTCGTACACTTGTTCTATTACTAAATGTTCTTTAAGGCTCTGACCTTCGAATTGTTGCAAAATTTGTTCAAATCTAGAATTTATAGTTTTTTGTTTATTATTGTTTTCTATGAGATTATTTATACTCGTTTCTATGTTAACTAAGTCATAATGGTCAGGATTACCAAACACATATTTGAAAGCTGTTCCTAAAAAGTTAATTGATCTAGTATGCCTAGTATGTTCTTGTAATTGGTCTGCTAAATTCTTAATTTTACTTAACCAAATTTTTTCTTCTTGTGTAGGTTGATATTTACTAGTTACGATATTTACGTAAGGTTGAAATATCGAAGTCAGGTTGGTGGCATGTAACAAATAAGTTTGTTCTTTGAATAAATACACGTCATCTGTTTGCGTAAGTATAAACTTCTTGTTTAGTAACTCAGTTATTTGAACGTTTCCTTGCCCTTCTTGACTCTGTACAATTCCTAGTAATGTTAGGAATATTAATATTTTCGTCATCTGAAAAATGATAATTCTTTATGTTATCCTTGTGAATTTTTATTCCTTCTTTAGAGATTACAGTGTCTCCTTTATCTTCTTCTACTATTCTTGTTATGTATCTGGCGTTAGATTTCTTTCTAAGACCTGTGATTCTTACCATTATCTTATCTCCTTTTTTATACTCTCTGTGTCGAGTTCCTTTATTTAGACGTTCGATCACTTTTTTGGATGCTGAGTTTAGTTTATTTATTATAATTTCACTATTGCTATATTTATTTTGATTAAAGAAAATGTCTCTAGGTTTCAAACCGGTAACTGAGTGTATAGAATTATTTAATTCACGCACTGTTCTAAATATTTCTTCGATAAGTCTTGTTTTATTCTGAATTGTGAATATTCTAGACAGTTCAGTTATTGTACCGTTTACACGTTCTACCTGACCGTTCGCTGTCGATCTGTATACTGGAGTTTCTACTTTAGTTATGTTGTATTTCAAACACATTTGGTTCACCATTTCTGTTTTGAATCCCTTCTCGTTATCTGTCATGAGTCGTTCACATTTTGGGAAATAATTAGATAAGACCTCTTCCATAACGTCGTACAGTCTGTTTCGAGTTTCGATTTCCCGAAGGATTGTATATTTAGAATACTTATCTACTGTTACAAGGAAAGTATACTTGTCGTTGAAGTATATGTCCATATGAATGTGTGTTCCCACATGTGTTGGTATTTCTGAATTATTCAGAGGTTCTCTGATAGGTTTTCTTTCATATTTTCCAAATAGACATGCTATGCATTTTCTGTTGAAACTCTTTGCTTGTTTATTTAGATCGGGCCAGTAATATTTCTCTGAGATTTCTTGTATATTGTTACGTAACCCTCGGTGTGCTCTTTCGTGAGTTACCCTTACAAGTTTTAGTTGTTCCTCCAAATTTGTCACGTCTTGAAGTTTTCTTGGTGTGAATATAAATCTTACTAGTGGGAATTCTTTTTTTATGTTTTCACCATATTTGTATATGTTTTCAAATTTCGTATGCAAAGCTACAATCTTTTGGGGTTGTATAACTTCTTTCATCTGCCTTAGTAAAGAGTCTTTGTCCTTAAACTTTATTATGAGTCTTATTTTGTTACTAAAATAGATTTGTGTTTCGATATTATTTGTTATATCTTCAATAAGTTCGAACTGTGCAGTGTATGCATTAAAAGGCTGATTCACAGTTTTTATTATATCATTAGAAGAACTTTCAGCTGAATGTGCTGTTTCTATGGTAGAAGTATTTATGCGTTGACGTGATAATGCGTCAGCTACAAGATTTAGGTTTCCTGGTTTATAAACTAATTTTGCTCCAAAGTCTTCAATGATTCCCTTCCAACGTTTCAGCTTTGTGTTGGGATTTTTTTCTGATACAGAATATATAAGGCTCTGGTGATCGGTATATATGGTTAAGTCTGCTATACCATATATGTAGTTTCTGAGTTTTTGTAAGGACCATATGATCGCTAATAGCTCTTTCTCGTTTGTGCTATAGTTCTCTTCTGTCTTACTCAGTGTTCTTGACAAGAAGTGTATAGGTTGCTTATTCTGACTTAGTACGGCTCCAATAGCTATGTTGGATGCATCAGTAGTAAGCTCGAATGGTTTACTATAATCCGGTTGAAAAAGTTCGACTTGTTCTTTCAAATAATTTTTTAAAATTCTAATCGCTTCTAATGCTGAATCATTCAGATTTAACTTAATATTTTTACTTTGTTTTTTGTTTACTTTACCGTTATCTCCTCGTAAATATAATGTCAGGGGCTTGGCTATGCTTGCGTATCCTTTTATAAACTTACGATAGTAACCTGTAAGACCTAAAAATCCTCTCAAATCCTTTACCGTTTGTGGGACTGGAAAATTTTCTATAGCTGCTATTTTCTCAGGGTTCGTAGTGATTCTACCATGTCTGATTATGTGACCTAAGTATTCTACTTCTTCTTGAAAAAACTTACTTTTCTCATCAGATATTTTTAATGTGGCTTTATTGAGTACGTCGAATACTTGACTTATGTGCTGTATATGTTCTTCCTCAGATGAAGAATATATCAATACGTCATCAATGTAAACGTGTACGAATTTACCTACAAAGTCTCTCAAAATGTCGTCCACGCATCTCTGAAATATGCTTGGTGCATTTTTGAGCCCGAAAGGCATTCGTTTAAAATGATATTTTGCGCCATTTATAGCAAAAGCTGTTTTTTCTTTATCATCTGTTTTGATTCTAATTTGGTGGAAACCTGACTCCAAATCTAATGTTGTAAAGTACTTGGCTTTACCTAAATTTTGAATTGTCATGTTGACATCCGGAATGGGGTATCTGTCTGTTACAGTGTGAGCGTTAAGTTTTTGGAAATCAACAACCATGCGCCGTTTTGGTTTTCCTTTTTCGTCCAAACCTTTTTTAGGTACTGTCCATATGGGACTGTTATAAGGACTATGGCTTTTTTCTATTATATCGTCATGTAAGAGTTTCTGTATTTCTTTGTTTACGAATTCGTTATCTGCTATGGGATATGGATATTGTTTAACATAAACCGGATTATCATTGGTCGTCCTAATGCTTGCTTCTATAGTATCTGTAAAGGGTAACGGTCCTATGCTGTTATTAATCTTCATCAGTCTATCTATATCTGCTTTATAAATATTATTTTCCCCAATTATGTAATTAATTTTCTGAATAGATTCGACACTGCTTATGGTAGTTAGAGTCATATTACTGAAATTTATTTCCGCGTTTAGAACTTTAAGTCCTTCATATCCTAATATCATATCAAAAGACTGAATATCCTCTAATTCAAAAAATGTTATATTTTTCTTTAATATCCTAACTACTTTCTTTGTATCTACCATAGAATAACCATGCATTGTTTTTATTTTTATAGGTTTAATTTTAATTTTTTCGCTAGAATCGCATTTTCTATTAATGTAATTATGGGTTGCACCAGTATCAATAAGAATTTTATAAATTTCCTTAGAAATAGTACTAGTTAAATTTAAGCAGGGCAACCCGTCTACTAGTTTAAATGATCTATTCTTATGTTATTATTTACCATACATTCCGTTTCATCTGCTTCTGCATATGTACTGCTGACATCGTCTCTGCGTTGTTGTCGGGAGTTATTTACTCTCTGCTGCTTGAAGTTCTGCTGATAAGATCGTTGCGGTCTGTTGTGTGTGTTGAAACTCCCGCTGTGTTCACGTTTCGCTGGTGGATTATATACATCGGGTTTGTATTGATTCCAATTTTGTCGCTGTGCATGTACAATTTGTCTCGAGTTTATCTCCATCGGCTGTGGTCCTTGATTGTGTTGCTGCATATTATCGTATTGCTTCTGGGGTTGATAATTCGTTGTTTGGCTCGAATAATTTGGTCTTCTTTCGTTTCTGCGTTCATGTGGCATATTTTTGTGGTGCTTATCTTGAGTGAGATGTAAATGCCTGTGCACATTATCATGTTCTATTCTGCGAGCAATTGCGAATGCGTGTTCTAGATCATTTATTGTAGCTGAATATAATGATCCTCTTGTAAAGTTGTCACTCATACCATCAATGAATATACGAACTGCGTCGTCGTTAGCATTTTTAATTAGTCTGTCGATTATATTCGGCGGATCACCTGACATAGTGATTTTTGATATTATTAAATTGAGATTTTTATTTATCTCGTCGTGGTATTCAGACAGTGTGCTTCTTTTTTGCGTGATGGCTTTCATCATGTCTTGTAGCACGTATAGAGGTTCTTGATTAGAGTACGTATAATCTAATCTGTTACGTATCGCCTCAAAATTAAAAATTGTGTTATAATTAGTTAACACATTCGCGGCTGCACCCTGTATTTTACTTTTCACTATAGTCAATGCTGCTGCGTACTTACTGTGTGTTTTGAAGTTTTTAATGCTGTCCATTAATCTGGATGCTTCTTCGCGCCACGACCGATAATTTGATTGATCGCCGTTGAAAATAGGTAGGCTTTTAAATGCGTCTAACTGTATTTCACTACCATCTGTATATGTGGTTCTTATTTCCTCTAGCACAGGTATGTTTGGTACTATGCCTAATCCAGATTTTACTTCATTTAGTTTTGTTTCTAAATTAGTGTTTATTTGATTTTGGTTAGTTATTATTGCTGCTAACCTTGTATTCTCTGTGCGTGTGTGCTCTAGGGTTTGTGTTACTGTGTTGCTCCTGGTTTCTAAAGCTTCTAATCTTGCCATTAATACTGCGAGTTGTTCCATTTTGAACTCGTGTCTGTTGTCGTCGAATTTGTGTGTTTTTTTCCTCCACATATACACTTTCACTGAATTGCTTTGCTGCTTCGTACGAAGAAGCTATATTTGTACCTGCTATGCTAGGTAATTCTTGTAACCGGTAACGCGAGTGTTCTGTTTATACTAGATTTCACTACTTGTTCCCGAGGTCCGCTCGATTGAAGTTAAAAAGTATATTTAACCTCCTGGCAGGATCGCCAATTAAAACACTTGTTTCTTACTTTTAAAATTAAACAATATTTATTTGGAACTATGTCCTTTATTATTGAAATACTTTTTACTAATTCTAAAAGGAGCTTAAGGCTACTATGTAGTTACAATAAGACTGTTGATAAATTCATCATACAGTCGTATTTATATACTTTTCTTATCTATCTACAAGGAGACCCAAGCGTACAATCGTCTTGCTTGATAATGAAGAAGAGATAATATTCCAACATTGTATACAAACGATATTATCTCTTTTACATATGTTATCATTGTAGCGTTGTGTGCAAGACTGTACTAGAGACTAAAGATATCATTGAATACAATGCTATGGATACTTAACTCGCGCGCGGCCGGATCTCATAGTGCCTCTCTGAGGGGTGAGGTTTAGCCCGTAGGCAGACGAGATATACCTGAATCGGGCATAACCAATGGTACGGGCCATTGGTATCTTTTGAAGATTACTCACCTCCAGGCGCAACCAAAAAAAAAAAAAAAAATTTTTAAATAATCGAAAATGCATAATATTGTATTTCGGTGCTTGCTACAATTATTTTTTTCTTTTGGTAGCGCGCTTTATCAGCCGCCCGGTACTTTGATTAACCACTTTGTCTGTTCTCGAAAAACTGATTTTTAATGAACCAGTTTTTTTTAAATTTTACGATGATCTAATCTAAAAAATATAACAGAATGTTGTGAGTTCTTCGCTTCGATTCTTGGCCATGTAAAAGTACCTACTTATTTTGTTCTTAGTAATATCGTTTGTAGACTATGTCTTACTATGGTAAAAAGAGTTACTTAAATTCTTTTGAATTTCTCGGAATATGCCTCGTTAGGCCCGTTTCCAATGCCAAATTGATGGTACATTCAGGACAAACCATTCTGGTGATAAAAAGTGACGATTGAGTTATTGTAAATTATTGTCCTGGGTGACATTAAAGAGGCTACTACGCCATAGTAAAAAAAGGCTTTACACCCAATCAGACTTCCGTGTTTGTGACAAAAACTCTTCAGTTTCACATTATGTATTTATTTTTTTAAATATTTTAAATAGGTAAATTAAATAAATTTAAAGAAAATATTTTGTTATACCTAGTCCAGCAAATTAACAACAGCCTGGGTTTCATGTGTTCTTAAGTAAATGAGCGCTGAATTGAAAGTTTTAAATGTCTACATACCTCAATTCAAGACAAAGTACCTGCCTAAGTCAGCAACGCTGTTCGTTGGTAAAATCTTTTGATTTATTATCCACATTGAATTTTTGCGAAAACAACAATAACAGTTTGTCATACTTTGCCACTCGCCCTAGTTAGAGATCCCAATAACAGCGACATAAACATAAAGGTTTTTTACTTCTCAATTTCTCTTCGACTTCAAAAAAATATCAAAGGCTATAGTCGGCGCAAATTTACTCCCCGATGCTATACGAACCCTATAAATACCCATATAATCCTTGGTGATTGAAATTGGTGAAAGAAAACAAAAGGACGTCGATTCGCATATTCTTTGTCAATTCTCCTGTATATGTGGGAATGAATGCCCCTTATGTGGCTACACCATCGCAAGGACAATAGTTTCCAAAAGCACAACACTCAAGGGGCACTCTATGATATTGATTCCATTCTAGCACTCAAGTGCGTGTCCAAGATAATATTGGAAATTTAATACGAAGACACGAACACTGCGCTGATGCCGCCACCATAGTACGAGTAGGTAATCAAACTCACCTCGGGCAACCGACGAAAGTTGATGTGTTGGTCTGCAGCTCAACCATTTTGTTTCAATTGGCTTCAAGAGTCCTCGTGGACTGATGCCCTGGTATCTATTTATCAAATCCAAACGCCAACATCGAATGTCAATGCAAACAAAAACAAATTGAACGCATTGGGCTGGGGCATGGAGTGAGGAGAGGGTAAGTATTTACGGATTGTATTGATACTGAAAAGAGAAGCGAGTTCAATGGTATCCCCCAAGGGTATGGCTGGCTGGCTATGTGATGTGACCCTTTACTGTCAAATACGTGTATGTGGTTCTTCTTCGATCCACAAGTGCTGCAAGGACGACGGACGCGACGCAGACTGAGAATAGAAATTAATCGGTTTGGCCGGACTTTGGTCATTGTCATTGGCTATCGGCAGTCGAGGTTACCTATTGTCGTGTGTATTTTCGCATCGTATTGAGCCCATTGTCTCTGGATGATAATATCCGATCTCTTTTGTCCTGTTTGTATACTGAGCTGTGGCATGGGACTTTGCGACGTCCTGGGCATGCGATTAGATTTGTATTCGGAAATCGTTAAGCCGATATAGGTGTGATATTAATTTTATTGGTAGAGAGCGCAATAATATTCAGTTTAGGATCAGCATACAGAGGAAACTAGTTGCCGCGTGTTTTTGTTACAACCCCCGGAAAAAGCACAAATTGCACCTTTAGGTTTTTCTGCTTCGTCAGGCGTCACCTCTAGACTCGTGAATGTCTAACAAATTTAGAAGATAACCTGTTATTGTTCTAAAACAGCTTTTCAATAGAGCGTCCCTTACATTCGTCAAAAAAAAACTCCCGAACGAATAGGTACTGGTGAAAAAAAAAATTTTACCGAAGTGAACATTTTTTAATAAATTAAATTTAAATGAAATTTAATTTTAATTAATTTAATTTAATTTAAATTAACAAAATGAATGGAAGGGTATGATTGAAATTAAGCTAACAGAGAAAGGACAAGAGGGAAGACAATTATTATAGGAAAAAAGTAATAGAGTGAAGGGAGAGAAAAAAGAGAGAAAAAAAATGTTTTTAAAGTCTGCACCAATTGAAATGCAATTGTCAGTTGATGAATCTATGATTCCCTATTTTGAAAGGAACTCATGTAAACAGTTTATGCGCTTGAAACCTGTTCGTTTTGGGTACAAGGTATGGGTTGCAGCAACACGCCTCGGATATTGCTTTCAATTTGAGTTCTATCAGGGATGAAATCAGAAACGAGATCCCACAGTTTTTCTTGTTGAATTCGTAGTTCTCATCAGTTATTAATCGGGAGTATCCTGGGGTAACATTCTCATATTTTTACGATAACTTTTGTACAAATCCTGACCATACTAATAAGCTGACAAAACTTGAAGGCGGTGGTACCGGAACCCTAGAAAATAGATTGAAGAACATAAATATGACAGACAAGCAGACATTCAGCAAGAAAGATAAGGGATCCTATGAGTCTTTTGTCGATAAACAAAACCAGCTATTGCTCACCCGCTGGAAGGACAACCAGACTTGTTCAATGCTTTCCAATGTATATGGGATGCATCCTATTGGTGTGGCACAAAGGTTCAACAGTATTCAGAACGCAAAGACAGGAGTTCCGCTTCCGCAGCCAAATGTTAACAAGCAGTATAACGAATACATGGAGTTAACCAACGCGATAACAATTTGTCAAATTATGGAATTGCAACTCGTTGAAAAAAATGGCACAATCCCATAATAATGTGGATGATAGACGTTTGCGTTGTAAATGCATGGACATTATCCAGAAGTTATGGGAGCAAAATGGATTCACTGGAGTTTCGCCGCCAAGTCGCTACAGCTCTCTGTACAAAATATGGCTGCCCACCAATAGGTGGTGGACGGCATTCAAAGCCAAATCCACATCTTTCGGGCGTCCATCATATAATGGAAACATATAACAAAAGGCTGAGATGCCGCGTTTGTCACAGCCAGACTTTAAAAAAAATGTGAAACCTGTAAAATATCACTTCACGACAAAAATGTTTTCAATGATATCTATCATGCTGACCTAAAATTTCTTAAGTTAAGCTAAGAATATGTCTGTCCGGTCTGGAAGGAGCAGAAATATGAATTATAGCTCAGAATTGTCTAAAAGGGGTTTTAAGTGGGGCGGGTTTCCATTATTCGCATTCATTGTCCCCTCTTTCCAGTGATGTGCAATATCGTTCTGTAGGTGTTACCATCTTTGAGATATTAAAAAATGGCAAGGTCCTTTTTATTAATTTTGTGAATTTTTCTTTTTTGTGCGTTTTCAACCTGGCAACACTAGCACAGTTTTGGAGCCACTGCTATGTTTTACCCCTCATATGAAACGTCAATGTCCCCTCTTTCCAGTGATGCGCAATATAATTTGTAGGTGTTACCATCTTTGAGATATTAAAATATGGCAAGGTCCTTTTTATTAATTTTGTGAATTCTTCTTTTTTGTGCGTTTTCAACCTGGCAACACTAGCACAGTTTTAGAGCCACTGCTATGTTTTACCCCTCATATGAAGCGTCAATATCCCCTCTTTCCAGTGATGCGCAATATAATTCTGTAGGTGTTACCATCTTTGAGATATTAAAAAAATGACAAGGTCCTTTTAATTAATTTTCTGAATTTTTCGTTTTTTTGCATTTTCAACCTGGCAACACTGGCACAGTTTTGGAGCCACTGCTATGTTTTACCCCTTATATAAAGCGTCAATGTCCCCTCTTTCCAGTGATGCGCAATATAATTCTTTAGGTGTTACCAGCTTTAAGATATTAAAAAATGGCATGGTCCTTTCTATTAATTTTGTGAATTTTTCTTTTTTGTGCATTTTCAACCTGGCAACACTGGCACAGTTTTAGAGCCACTGCTATGTTTTGCCCTCATATGAATCGTCAAGTCCCCTCTTTCCATTGATGATCTATATTATTCTGTAAGTGTTACCATCTTTGAGATATTAAAAAAATGGCAAGGTCCTTTAAATTAATTTTCTGAATTTTTTTTTTGCATTTTCAACCTGGCAACACTGGCACAGTTTTGGAGCCACTGCTATGTTTTACCCCTCATATGAAGCGTCAATGTCCCCTCTTTCCAGTGATGTGCAATATCATTCTGGCGAGGTCCTTTATTTTACGGAACATTATAACCTTTTTAAATAACAAAAAAAAACTAAAAAAATGTTTGCTTAGTGTTTATAATGGAAACCTCAGCCTTTATAGATTGACCTAAAAATTTACCTTTATTTTAAAAATTGCCGAAACAATCATTAAATAAAAATTTTAAATTATCTACTCAAGGTACGAAAGCCAGACGGATCTGATTTTCTGCAATCATAAATATACGCAGCAATATGTATACATTACGTGCTTTTGATTAACATTTGTTGCCATTAAAACAAGAAAGCCCATCATTACCGCAGGAGTATGAGAAGTTTTACAATTATTACCCTATCCATCGGAATGTGCATGATCTGTATAAACTATATAGGTATAGCGATTCCGCCCTGCCCTTTCACACTCATCTCATAGTCATTTTACTCATAATAAACGAACCCAAAAACACTTGAAGCTTGCGACTGCGAGAGAAGAAGACAACAAAATTACATCTCGTCTTGGGTTGCACTTGAACGTTGCAGGGCAGCCATCGACAAGTGATCGCACAGACGCGAGTTACCACCAAGCCAACGATACATAATACCACTGGCAGCTGGCTTGCTGGCAGTGCCACTACAGAAACAGAGTGTCAGGTGTCACTAACGGTCACCGTCACCGTCACGGCGTCATCTTGAACATCAACAAAAACAATAGGTTAGGTAATAGGTATCCAAAATCCAATCCAAACAATACAAAGCTGACGAAATTAAGGTAAAGCTAAGGTAGAGCTTTTGTTCTAATACAACGACAACCTCAAAGCTAAATTAACGAATACATTTACATAGTATTAAGCTAAGCGTAGTGAAGCGAGTATCGAAATCGAAACGAGAAGTCGAAAAATCGAGTATCTCTGTGAATATATGGCGCAGTGGAAGTGGAATGGTGTTTATAATTGAATAGGTATGTGGGGAGGGGTTCTGCGTTCTGGTATGAGTAAAAAGTGCTGATGCTGCTGATGGCTGAACTGCTGACATTGCGCTAGGGATTCGCATTGGTATGGAGTCGCATGTCGGTGTGTTCGTCGTCGTATGGCCTAGGTTCTATGGTATTGCTGATTGGGGAACTGAAATGATCAACACCATCATTCCATTAGTCGTGTTTTTGTTGTTATCGTGTTTCGTGTTTTGTGTTAAGTTGCGTTCGGCGGATCGCGTATTACTGTGGAGAAAAAAAAATAAAAACCGAAATTTTAAAACGCGCTCCACGTCATGTGTTCTGTCATAATACGTGTTCTATGAATATTTTCCAACCACTTGTTTAAGTTTCTGCGCAATTTTTTAAGAAAAACCGCCCCCAAAAACGAGAGCAAATTAGTTGAATGAAGTATAATTAAAGTGGTACGTAGCGAGTAAATTTTGTAGCGTTTGCCTGGCGCAGAGAAACCAGAAAAAAAAATCTGCTCACGGTAAACAAGTTAAATTCACAAAATTTCAAAGCAAAATCTACCTATCAGTAATGTGGAAGTTCGGGTATGGAAGAGTGGAATAGTGGCTGAAAGTGAGATCGTGATGTATTTAGTGTAAAAGAAGACGAAGTAGAAAATCAAAAACAAACACCCCCCCCCCCCCTCATCATCCGCTAATGTACGTTTTCTTTTTTTTATACCGTTTTGTCTTGTTGATTATTTATATTTAGTTTTTAGTGCATGTGAGAAGTGATTTGATTAAGCGTTGAATTGTTATTTCGTTTGATCATGGTCGACTGACTAAGTGACGTCACTGCATGACACAACCCACAACTGACTGAACGTTGCGGTTGTAGGTACCTAAATGGGTTTTTGGGTTGCTTGAATTGTTTTGTTTTCTTTTAACTCGGTTCAGTGTCGTTTCAATACATACCGACTTCTAGGTACTTTGATTGCCACTATAGCAGATATAAATAATTATTGTATGAAACAAACTGGGAAAAAAAAATATGTGTGCAACATAAAAGACTAATGTCGTTTTGAATTGGGACAGAAAAATCTTTTTTTTTTAGATTCTAAAGGTAAGATTAGACTGTGTGCCAGGTGGTCAAAAAATGCCAATTTCTGACAGTTCTCCTGTCAAAATATGGTCATAATGTAATGGGCATATCTCATTATGCTCGAATGACCTAAATGCCACATATGACCAGGCTGATTTTGACAAATAAAAATGCTAAAATAGCATATAGTGTAATGGGACATGCCAGCAGAAAGCCTATATGCATCAAACTAATTTTTTTATTAATCGACCAGGCTTATTTTTTGGACAATGTTCTGAAATTTGTGGAGCAAATCATAGTTTTATACCAATTGTAATTGAAAGTGTTCCAATAAATTTTTCTATTAAATGAATTTCTAATTTAAATTAAACATTAAATGACTGAAAGCAAGTACTGGTCTCTTAAACCCCATATGCACTTTATTGAAATAATTTCGTTGTGGCATTTCTGAAAGGTATGTAATCGTACAAAAAATCTAACTCGAGATTTTAATCAAATCTGACATTACGATAATAGAGGAACTCGAAAAAGTGGGTCTCGCAATTCTGTCTGCCTGTCCGTCCGTTCCTGAGCTCCACAGGGCAAACGGCTGGACGGATTTCTTCCAAACATCGGATTTGGAGTTTGTGAGCTTACTTCCCATATAACGGTTTTAAGCAAGTTAGATTTTTTCGAAAACGGCTCTAACGATTTCAACCAAAATTGATATTTGGGCTGAGATAGTTGAGGTTAACATGGCTGCATTGTTGCATAGTCTGGACGTGTTGTTTTGGGTTACTACCATAGTCAAGAGGTGGTTCTTTCTGATCTGGTAATGTCCGGTAAGGAATCCTGTGACTCTGTAAACATGACTCCTTGTTAGGTTTAGAAGTTGTCTTGTTCTTTTGTGTGCCTTCTGTTTTCATCCAGTAATAGTTGGCCTTGTTATTCAGCCAGTTTTAATACACGATGGGTAGAAAGAGTTAACTTATCTAGTTTGTTTGCTATTTTTGTCCGCCATGTTCTGGCACCTAAATCAGATGGACTCTGTCTTTGTGCTGGCTGATATGTGAGGTGGCGGTTTTTCCTAAGTTAATTGCAATTAAAGTGACTTTAAACGCAGCGTATAATACCTACATCTTTTTCCAGGGAGAATCCTTCAAACGAAAAAGGGTTCTTAGTCCTAAGGGCGCAACTAGGCATAGGTACCCCTTACCCTTATGCACATCGAAGAAATCCAAAAACTTAGATTAATTTATTCTTTGCTCCATTCGAGTTTTGCTTGGTTTTCAAAAACACATATATTAACTCACGGGGAAAGTAGGTATAATCCTATGCAAGCATTTTAATAACGGGTGATTTTTTAAGAGGCTTAGAACTTTAAAAAAAAAAAACACAAAAAATTCGAAAAAATGAATGAAATATTTATTTGAATCGATAGTTTAAACCTTGCAATTTAATGTTTAAAGATAATTTCATGCAAATGTTGACCGCGGCTGCGTCTCAGGTAGTCCATCCGCTGAGTCCAATTTTGGCATACTCTTTCACACATATTGGCCGGTATCTCACGAATGAATGCATGGATGTTGGCTTCCAGTGCGTCAATCGAAGCGGGCTTGTCCCTATACACATTAGCTTTGACATACCCCCACAAAAAATAATCTAATGGTGTCAAATCGGACGATCTAGGCGGCCAATTGACCGGCCCGAAACGTGAAATTAACTGTTCACCAAACTCGCCTCGCAATTGCGCCATTGTTTCGCGTGCTGTGTGGCATGTGGCACCGTCTTGTTGAAACCACATATCATGCAAGTCAAGAACTTCCATTTCGGGCAAAAAAAAGTTTGTTATCATCGCTCGTAGTGCTGTAACAAAGGCCTAACTGCTGGGAACGGCGCCGAATCGACATTTCGCGGTCTTCTGTCACACTAGCTGATACGGCCGCAATATTTTCTTCACTACGCACAGTACGTAAACGTGTTGGTGGTTTAATGTCCAACAAAGTAAATTTGGTGCGAAATTTGGTCACAATCTTCCGAATAGACTGCTCAGAAGGTCGAGAATGCCGATCATAAAATGGAAGCAGCGCGCGATGAACATTTCGAACCGAGCACGAATTTTTATAGTAAAATTCAATAATTTGCAAGCGTTGTTCATTTGTAAGACGATCCATGGTTAAATTGCAAACCAAACTGAAGCTGTTTGACAGTGACACAAGGTACTAAACACACGTCAGCTGTCAAAACCAGTGTTGCCAAAACCAAACCAGCTAAAAAATCACCCTTTAGCTATTACTGAAAAAGAGGGGATGCAAAAAGGTGGCCTCGAGTAACAGATAAAATTAGAAATACAAAATAGATAGACAATAAAATACAAATGGATACAAGGCAAAAAGGGAGATGCCAACAACACGCGGTGTTCCCAAGCGGTCCCCCATCTAAGTACTAACCACGCCCGACTCTGCTTAATTTCGGTGATCGGACGAGAACCGATTTTTTCAGCGTGGTGTGGTCGTTGGCGAAAATCGAAAGTACACACTTTTTATTTAACGTACAATAATTTTCTTTTTTTGCCTTCCAACTCAAATTGATTCAGACACATTCTGCAGTACAAAAATAAAGCCAGAAGTCTTTCTCAGTCGGAAATAGAGAAAAGTAATGAACATGCCTGTGCGGCTCCAGTCTCCAGTAAGTAATCCAACTACATAGTTGTACCCTTCTTAAGCAGTCGTAATCAAACAAATCAGACGGGTAGAAATCTATATATCGCCGTAAAAACACGAGTCTAGTAAAAATGCAATGAATACAGTAAATAAAGTAATTTAGTGCTACATTTGACTTTGAAAAACAGTATAGGTACACATGTACATACCTATCTAGTCACAGCTCACAGGTTGTATCTACATATACATATTTCCATGTATATGTAGAGTTAAAGAAATAGCCCCATCAATGTATTGGACACCACATTAAGTAATGATTGATTTTCACATTTGTAATGACTAAATCATTTATTTATAATTTAATATTTAATAGGTACATAAATATACAATAATTCCTATAATTTCCAGTGATAATTGCTCGCAGTATCTTCTTCTTTGGGGATGTTTTTACAAAAATCAATTTCCTTACTTTCCTTTTTCCAGTTTTTTTTTGTTTGTTGTCAACCAAATCGCCTGCTCCGATTTAATTTATTTTACGAATAATTCCTTTATAATGTTTTAATATACAGTACATTGTTGTACTATTCCGTCATACAAAACCAATGGATTCAATGTTCGTAAAGAGAAAAAGTATAACGCACAATCGGTTAACAGAAAAAAGCACGTATACGACTCAGTGAACAATTACGTTCACCTTTCCTATACTCTGTCCAACAAAAATTGTCAGTACAGGAAGGATAGGATGTTTGTCTCTCAGTCTGGTTGCAATGACTTACATAAATCTGTCCCTCTTTAAAGCTCTCACAGGGTTGCCGTAGTTTGTATGAAAATTCACCATAACTCAGAGAGAAAAACTGTTAGGGTTACCACATTCCAATTTAAAATAAAAATATTGCTGAACGAAATAAATTCAGTTTATCTTTTTCCTTTTCCCGTGAGGGTTTTTCTAGGGTATTTCCAGAAGGCCTAATCACTTTAGTTTGTTTTGGTAAAACCCAACGATCGACAATACGTAGTATAGGTCTACTTGATTGGTCATTTTGATATTTCAGTGTGAAAAACTATTTGATGACAAATATGCAAAAATATAACAAAAATGCTAAAATACGCCAAAAATGTGTGCTCTACCCATGTGCTCATATATACCCAACTATGCAGAAATTTGCCCTCATGACTAGGGCTGAAAATATGTAGGAACTTAGAGTTGTATATTAAAATATTTAATACGATATCGCAAAAAAAAACAATATTACTACAACGCACTTATGATCACATGTTGCGTGAATGAAATGAATGCGTTAAAACACTTCACGAATAAACCTTTTTCTAAAAGACAACATTGAAAAAAATATTTTAACTGAATATTATTTGATCCTTCAGAAATACAAACAAATTAAAACCGAATGGTAACACCCCACATAAAAATTCGTTTTTAAAAGCACGAAAACCGAAAGTTCTTTGACAAAATCCATATAAAAACCCTTGATAATATCCTTTCATTGTACACATGGTAACACTCTTCTGATGTGCTTCAGTCACACACACTGCGAGCGAAGACAAGCGATCATTCATTCATTCTGCCTGCAGTTGTGTGGCAGAGTGGTTGCAGTGAGCTCCTTGCCAAATTTTAGAAAAATGACAACAACAATTCTTTGGTGTGACAGTGGTTTGGTTTTTAGTTCAGTGGCAATTCTTGTGTTTGACTGCCGTGAGGTCATCTACAGGCACCATTGGCAGAAAAAAAGCTCCTCCATAAGGCCTGTACTGACAATTTTTGTTGGACAGAGTATAGTAAAAGAGTTCTAAAAATATCCGTGCCCCGAAATTCAGAAATGCTCTTTTGCTATACCTAGTGGTAGACACAATTATGGTACATCATTTATGTGAAGTTTGGTTTTCTGTTGCTACTATTTTTTATTAAAGTTTTTATTTCATAATTGCAATTTTTTGGACCACAACTTTCAATGTGAGATTTTACTAGGGTGATTTGGTAGGTAAGGTTAGGTTGAGTAGGGTGTGAGCTCGTCACGAGGACCAGGCACCACATTGGGCCCATCGTTATCCCTATAGGAACCTTCACGGTCAAAAACCTAAACCAATCCTACCAAGCACTTAATTTCCCTGTAGAACCTAAAGATGATTTCACTTGTGTTTGCGAAACATACTTCCTCCAAATTTTCGAAGAAGTACCTTCCAAGGTATTTCCTTCTCTTCCGAGCTATAGCCTGATATTCACATCCGTATTTATTATAAGCCTAATCTCCCGGCATGTTTCCTCCAAAGGCAATCCTATTGTCATTCGTAACTTTGATCTACTTAGATTTAACAATTCTAGAGATTTTTTCCTATCTAACTTTGACCACAGGGCCTTTGAGACCCTATGCCCTTCTATATGTGACCATCTTAGGTCTGCCCTGTTCCTGGTATTTTCAAGAATCAATATTTTGGCCACGGCCAATGGTGGTCTTATGCTCTCGATTATATCATTCTGTGGAAGATCAGTTCCGTTTTTGGCCAGACCGTCGGCAATTTCGTTACCCTCAATATCACAGTGTCCAGGCACCCAACACAATCTGCCAATGGTTTTGCAGGCATAATGCTCTGAGCATAATGTGGCAGCTCCTAACTAGTTCAGATTTGATGACGGAAGACTATAGCCTTGAGAGCCTTTAGCGCAGCCGGACTGTCAATGAAGATGGCGATATTCTTGTTGGATATTGATCCATTTCAAGCAGTTCCGCAGCTTTGAGTACGGCCAGAATCTGTGCCTGGAACACACAGCATGTGTTCGGAAGTTTCTTTGACACGTGCAGGTCTATATCTGACCCTGTACCATCTTTAGTTTTGGAACCATCCGTATGGATTAAAATTTCATTTTAACTTAAAACTTTATCTCTTTGCCAATCTTCTCTGTCAGGCAGGGTATACTACTTCGTATGGTGTATCGAAGTCAAGTACCTACACCCAGACTTTCATCCGCTTTATAAGGGATGTGAGAGAAGGAGTCCCTGATAATGGAGCTGGGTCCTACCTGTTCCGTTTTGAAAAATCCTACATTAGTTAGCCGTAGCGCACTATTACGTGCTTGTAGCTTAATTTGTAGATCCAGTGATAAAAGATACATGAATGCCTCGAGTGCAGCTGCGGGCGTGGTGCGTAAAGCACCAGTGATGCCAGTGCAGGCTGTTCTTTGTATCCTGGTCAACAAATCCCGTATATACCTTTGGCTAAAAAGTCGAATAACGGCATGTACTTTTGAAAAGTGGCCTTAACTCGAAAACGGTCTATACGATTGCAACAAAAATTAATTTTTTATGTAATATGGTCATTGGTCATTCCTAACGTGATAGCAAACTCAGTTTTTCTCTAAATTATCTATTATAGATTTTTGAAAAAATGCATATTTTGAGAGTTTGGTTTTCTACATGAAAACGGCTAAATCGATTTTGACCAAAATGCATACTTGGAGTAAAATTGACGTTTTCAACATTATTGCTTCCTTCATTTTCTATTCTAACGACCGGAAACTCTGATTTTGAAAACTGTTCAAATCTCGAAAACGTGATTTTTGATTTGGATAAAACTTTAAAAACCAAGTAATACTAAATAGTTGAGCAAAATAAATAAAGCTTTAGCAAATATTTTCCACTTCTTTTTTTTCAACCACATTAATCATGAACCTTAAAATAATTCCAACCAATTGGAGTCTACACTATCAGAAACCCGCACTTCATTTACTCCCCAACACGAGTAAATTCCAAAACAAATCTCTGAATTCTTACATCACAAACCCTACTTCGAGTCATGGCCACCTACCAGCATCACCAATTTGAAAAATCTGGTTTTATAGCCTATAGACAATAATAAAAGAAAAATAATCAAACCAAACTGATGATATGAACGAGAAAGTTTCGTGCGATCCAGTAGTGCTTTTTATTTTATTGGTGTATATTTTGTTTATTATTTTACCCTTTTAAGATCTTTTGTGTGTTTCCTTTTCTTTTTGTGGAACACCCATTTACATGTGTTTGGGGAGCTCAATCGAGCCGGGTAGCGATGCCAGGATTATGGAGCAAAAGCAAAAGCTGACAGGGCGAGGAAGAAACCGACAAGCAGATTAAAAGCGAATGGTCAGACGTTCTCATCCGCAAATTGATTTCGGCTGTCGAGATCCGACCCGGACTTTACGATGTCGCAAGTCGTACACATCGGATCCCTTTTTTTACTTTGTTTTTCTTTACAGCATTACCCCACTACAACATTTGGTTATAAATAACAAATGCCTTAAATGACCATCAAGGCAAATATGACTATACCTATTGGTAATTTTGGTCATATAGTCTAATATACGGTTTTTAAAATACTGGCATTTTGGTCATTTGACTGTTGGCATTCATATGCATAATTGGCATACAGTCTAATCTTAGCTTAAGCAGTTTTCATGTTCCATTGGCCAGAAAAAAAAAACAAATTTAGAAATTTCTTAGCGAGATCTACGGCTAATGGGGACGTTCAAGTATCTAGTTTAGTAAGTCTGACAGCTGACTGACTTGATGTATCTTAGTTTTGATTGCCCCAGTTCGGTCACATGGGCAGCTGTGTCAATGGACTTTTATGGAGGGGTAGCCGACGAATTTAGTCAAGAAATTCGTGACTGAGTCCTACCTAAGTTGACAGTTCGCATATGTGGCTGATGTATGAAAAGTAACGTTCCCGACCAATCTAGTTTTTGCGTTCAGGTTACATCGTCAGTATTTATTTCTATCTCCCGATGAAATGAATTAAGACTAAACCAGTAAGTCGATCTTCACCGGTAGAGTTTCTTAAAAAAAGATTTTAAGCGTTTCATCGTCGAAAACGATATTTTTGGTGTACATGTTGATACTGGTAAGGTTGCCAACATTTTTAAAAGTCGATGTATGTTGGGAAAAAATGTTTATTGCAGTCTCCTAGTTCCTAAAGCTGCTATGGCTTTCTGTTAACGCCAGTGCCAATGATCGATTCCCATGCACTGTTTCGATTTCTCTAAAGAAAAAATGGCCCAATGATGGCTTTCTCGCGATGGCACATCTAAATCTATGCTATGGCTTTGGTGCAAGAGAAAGTCCAGTCAAATCACACAATTTTCTATAAATTTTCGATAGATATTCGAACATTTTTCGTCTCCTACCCCCTGGATTTCTCCAAAGTTCTTCCCTGGATTTGATTCCAGGGAGGGATTGGGAGATCGGTTTTATCCACTGGGTATCGATATCGAACCAGTGATGTCGAAAGATCTTCATTTCTCTGCCAGCAATCGCCGGGCACTGAAACAGTTTATGGTCCGCTGTCTGAAATTCCTTCAGATATAGCTTACAGATATCATTCTCTTTTAGGCCGATTTTTCTTAAATTATACCCGAAATAACCGTGTCCTGTTGACAACGCCAACACCCACTTCAATGTTCCTCGACTCATGCTTACAATCCTTCTTTAAGTGAAGCACATTGGCCACCATTTTAACTGTCTACAATATTCCACGGTCGACCACATTCTTAGGTAGATACTCTGCCGTAATCCATTTGTGAATCAGCTTTTCTACCATTCCTTAACCAATTAAAGAGAATAATTCTGGTCCCAGAAACTTTCCAGTTGACCCCTGTTTTACAAGCGAGTCTGCCTTTTCGTTGCCGTAGATCCCTATGTGTCCTCGTACCCAAGTCAGTCAGTTAATTTTTAGATGACGACTTATTAAGTTTGAGCACACATTCCAATGAAAATGATGCTGTAATGTTTCTCTGTCCCACGATCTTGGTGAAAAATGCACGACACCTCTGCTAGAGACGACCATACTCTTAAAACGATCATGCAGACTGTCCATCGTAGGCGTAGCGGTACTTATGGTCATAAACTTTGAACTGCTGTGTCAGTTGGATCGTGTACAGATGTAGACCCAAGTCCCGACGAAAATTTAAAGTTGAAGTCTGCGAGAGGTAGACTTATTGTGCAACGCTAGGAATTACCTGATTCCGGTTCTCCTGTACATTTTCACGGACCTTGGCTGACTGTTTACCAAACCGGTTGTCTCGAATTTGGCCCCCAAACGCTGGCTAATGCGCGCAACGTTTAGGCTGAGGAGCACTAGTTATGATTATAAAATTTCATCTTATGGAAGTGTTGAAACTTGTCATGGTAGTTTAACATCAGTGAATCAATAATATAAACTAAACTAAACAGACGCCACAAGCATTCAACATCGACTAGTCAAAATTGAAAAACAGTTTCGATATATGAAGACATATTTTATTCTCTATAGATTAATATACCTAGATGCTTTTATGTACCAAATTATAAATAAATATAATCGCAATATAAACGCATAATATAAACTAAAAATAAATTCTGCTTGAGGTGATGAAATGATATTGTTCTTATTGTTTAAATGTTATTAACAATGCTAGATAGGTGACATTAAAATATTCGCATTCATTTACAAACTGTATAATAAGCACTTCGTCATCAAAGCTGATTTACATTTTGAAGGCGGGTTATTTGTGTTCGTTCGTTTCATAAATTGATAGGCACTTTCGTCAACAATCATTTCGATAACTGGGGTAGATTTATCACTACTTATAGGTATATATACCTACAATCTACATGTATCACATGTGTATAAGTAATCATCAGCATCACATATTTTTAAAATAATTAACTAGAGAAGATTGATGTTAGACTTGAGAAGTTATTCCTTACCTCTACAGCTTTCTGCGAGCTTTTATAAATGATTTTAGAAACAAATTGCTAATTGTTTACGAATGTTTTCTACGAAAAATCCGCTGCATGAGTTGGCTTACCTTATTTTGTACAATACATGTACGAGTATTTGTTCACTTTAACTTAATAATTATAAGAACCGGTTAAGCGCATGCATACAACTTTAAATTAGCAGAATCCGATTTGTTGTTGGTTCTATTTTTGAGCTGTCATCAGGTTTCTAATTCTCTTAATGAACAGTACACTACAGTCACCGTCAAAAGTATTTGCACAGAAATGCAAGTCGCTCTTCAGGCGAATAACTCCTAACCGTCGCCAGTTAACTCAGTGTTTGCATGTGATGGCCTATATGTGCAAATAAAATCACTTAGTCCCATCACTGGTCAGGTCAGACCTATTTAAGGGTAAAGTTTGATATTTTTTAGAGCAAATTTAAAGCGCTTCTTATCTTTAAATTTAAATAAAACAAAGTGTGTGAGATATCCATAGAAATGTTTTATTCGTTTGAAAGACATATAGATGACGTTATATATGTATGGAATATAACATTGTTCAAATGTCGCCGCGGATTTCCTGGGTGGCGCATCGGAAATTTCCAATTTTTCATGACTCTTGTGCATAAATCAGGCTGAACTTGACCGTTGGACTGGGTTATGTTGGCTTTGAGGGCCGCTGTGGTTCGTGGGGGGTGCGTTGAAATAACGCCGAGCGAAATAACGTCAAATTCCATCTGTCGGCGTTCTTTCACTTTCACTTGGACAATTTTTTTTCGCGATTATTTTTAACTATTACTTCCTCAAATTTTAAATTAAATAGAACGATAAAATTTAAAGTAAATAGAACGAGAAATTTGAGGAAATAATTATTTAAAATTCGCGCTAGTTTCGAACTATTATTTTCCAAAATTGGTAAAAATAATAGCTATTATTCCGCATATTATCTGAACTCAAAGCTAACAAAGGCCTACCAGGCTTTATTTCACTTTAGCAAAGTGAAATCAAAGTAGAAAGCCAATTTTCATCTGTCGATCGGGCAGTCATTTATTCTCCAAAAGGATTACGCTCCTTGTCAAAAAAGCCGAACGGTGAGGCAACTTTTGCTTTATAGTGAACAAGAAACACTTAACTGGCTACCCCCAAGGCCAGATTAACGGTATTGAAAATATATGAGGTTACGTTAAAGGAATTATAGTTGTTCCAAAACTATTACAGAAGTTACTGAGGATAGACTTTATATTTAATATTTTTATTTTGTTCCTTTTTGAATTTTTAAATTATGTTTTTTTTTTTTGGCAAAAGAATTGTTTTTAATGGCTCAGATTATTTGGCAAGCGTAGACTGTAGGTATACCACCGTGTTGAGTTTTGTTGCACCTGCAAATCTGGTCTTCAGACCTCTTTCCTCTTTTAGAAACAATTTTATATTAATAATGTATTTTTTTTTTCTTTTTTTTGCTGACGAAAGTTCGTAAAATAAAAAAATTAAAGGAACAAGCAAGTAGGTACATAATGCAGAGTCGTTGCCTGTTTGTATCGACTTCATGTACCTAATAAATTTTATTCCTTAAAATAATTAAATAAATGTTAATTAAGTAAACAAACCATTTGCATTTATTTTATAAAGAGTGAACTAAAATTTAAAAAAAGGAAATTCTTGCCAAATACTTTTGCTGATGACTGTATGGTTGTGATTCTTATTTATGAGCAACAGTTAGGCAGCAAATTTGATCGCTTGCCGTTGCTTGATTATATATTTGTAAGTTGGAACTAATCCTAGTGAGTAGAACATGATACAGACAAGATAAATCAATTTTTATAAATTTTTCGAGGTGTGTGATATTTTTCTATTACTTTTTATTGCACAATGAGAACAAATGCATAATGAATAATTTTGTTTACCATTTTTTTCAGTAATAAAATATTAATCTCGAAAGTTGCCTTCGAAAAAAGATGGAAACAGATAACGTTGTCATTCGATTGGTTCCAGAGAAGAAAGGTCTCATTCTCAAGCACTCGGAATATGAGGTCAGTCCACCATAATTTATGAATTACAGTAACAAGACCTTCATAATGTTGTTCTTTTCAGATAACTTCGCGAAAATACAAAACCACAGTTGTGCGGCGATATAATGATTTCGTCACCCTTCACAGCTTGCTGGTTGCGAGGTTTCCTTATCGGTAAGTACTGCTTTTGTTTGACATTAAGTGTTTGTATATAGCTGGTAAATTTAATCATTTGCATGTAGAATGCTACCCCGCTTACCACCGAAGCAACTGATGCTGGATTCATTTCTCGAGGAACGCCGACGCGGCCTTCAGCGATATCTACAAATAGTTTGTCAGCATCCCATGTTAACTGGTGGTCCAATGCTAGAGACATTCCTCACAGATAAGTCGAATGAGCACATTGACCACTTGAAGGCGGTTTTCTCTAAGGAACTTGATGAATACTCTGCGCTCAGTGAAAACGAGGTAGGAATAATGCGTAAAATACTTAGATCCTTACACCAATATGAGGTTCGAATTAAGTGAAGTAAAGTTAAATGTGTTATTCTGTCTTATAGGACCTTCCGCTCGAAGATCAAGGGCGACTGGCAGCCAGTAGGGAAAATATGCGAACCATGCTGAATTCTGTGATACGACTGAAGCGTCTGTTTGAGCAACATTCGCAGCGGTTACACAACCAAGCTGTGGATTTCAGTGAAATGTCGAATATTTTAAAAACCATTGGTAAAGGGGATGAGGGGATGATCCTGAAATGACGATTATCTATACAGAATGAATATACTTGCAGATACTTCCAGCTGTTTCAACAGCCAATCATTTAACTCTCTCGAAACAAGTCTCAACACTACAGCTACAACGACGGCCAAAAGTTCGACAACACTCAGTTATGCGATTACAGAGAAAATCAACTTGCTTTTAGATATATTAACTGCACATAGGTAAGTACAAACTATGAATGCATTAAGGTAAATTGCAACATTATTCTTTTATTACCTATAAAATAAGTAGTTGGCGCAACAGGTCCTCATGGATCCTTATGGCCTAGCTTATCGCCACCGCTCGTTTGTGTGAGTTTTTATTTTTTGGGATGAAAAGAAAGGGACAACTTTATGCCGATTGTAAACGGTTGAATTGAGAACACATTCAGACTATCCAGTGTTCAAATCAGAGACCCCTCGCTTAAAGCTTACACTCACTAATCGCTGTCTTAAAGGTTGACACCACTTGGGCAAATGTAACCCGCAAACATTGCGAAACGCTTTAAGCAGCCAGCATACATCAATTTCCCACATTCTTTTTAATGGCAAGATATAGGGTTTTAAACAACTTTGTTTGTATAGGAAATGGCCCGCTTCGTTCTATAGGTTTGTTCCTTTACTTTTGTAGTAAAAATGGAAAATACTGTAAAAATTACAGTGGAGGGGATGAATTCTCTCTCAGAGAGGGAAACTTACGCAAAAGTTAAGGAACGCTTTTGTAGTTACCTGAAGAAAATGATAGATAGCTCACCCACCAAAATGAAAAATAGAACAACGAATTCAAGTCAGCTGTCCATTTTCAGGCGACTGACCGTTGTTTCAAATCAATAACTCGTAAATATTCTTAAAAAATCGTAAGATTTAAAAGTGAAGGAACTGTTTTTCGCACCTATCGCAAATATATAGGATTTTAAATGTCTAATTTTTTTGGGTTAAGAGACTTGGCCTAATTCAGTTTGCGACAGGTTAAGCCTTCGATCAGTAGTACTCCAGTGTGCAGTAGGTATTTGATAACAACAAAATTTCTTCCTGAATCGGACCTATTTCTATTATAGACCTCCAAGCCAAGCCGTCCTGTGTTTTGTTTGCATTTTTTTGTAATAAGTCTCTCTAAACTTATATAACGTATTAAGTTTTATGACACGATTAGGAGTCGATTTTGTGGGTATTCGTGCGGTATGCGCTTAAAACATTTGGGACATCCTACTATACAGTATACCTTATTGTTAAACTATAATCCCACTAAACATAACATTAACCGTCTCGTTTTTAGCGACCTATGCGATCGAGTTGAGAAGGGAATTGTTTCCGACCATCAGCGAGCGCTCTCGAAAATGATCAACATAAATAAGCAGAAAATAAAAGGCGTAATACGTGGTAGCGCGGTAAGCAATGCCGAAAAATAACTTCTTTGTATTTCCATTTAAAATTTCTATTTTTAAAGGCTGAAGATGTTGAGGCTCTACATAAACAGGAAGTTGCACAAACCGGTGTGGTCGGAACGTTGGGAAGAAAGAGCGCATTTAGCTTGCAGTGTGTACTTCAGGAAACTTCGCTTGCTGGAAAATACCTGCAGATACTTCCTTCAATACTTTTATCCTTCTCATATGAACAGCAAGTGCTGAATGCAGAAACAGCAAAAGCATGGGAAACTGTGATGACAAATGAGTGCAATCAATTGAATAAATGAAAAGTGATTTTTTTACGTAGGTACCTATATATTATACACATATTTTAAGACAATGTTTTTGTAAAATAGCAGCAATATACATAGTAGAGTTCTTTTATTAAATACAACTGTGTCTGTAACTTTGATTGCGAAGCGGCGTTAGATTTATGTAACGCATACTTAGTTTGTTTTTCAAATTATCCGCTGTATTATTTCTGCAACAAAAATCACTAGCGGTTCCCACACTTCACAATCTTCAGAGTTGTCTACCCAAAACTGTATGAAAAAGTGATAAAATCAGTTTGGACTTAAGCAATCCAATTATGGGAATGTATAAAGGAAAAAACTATGCAGACATTTCAGAACAAATTCCTTCGTGAAATTATAGATGCTCCCTGGTACATAATAAATAGCGATTTGAAGCACCGTTATATGGTGACGAAGGCAATCAGAAAGCAGGCTGTAAGTATAAGACAAGTGGAGACTGTAAGGCCACTGTAAGAGACAAGATTGCAGATTGCAAAGAACTAAAGCCTCATGGGCCTATGGACTAAAAACTATAGGAAACCTTTTAAATTTAAAATAGAAGAAATAAAAACCATTGTCAGTTTTCCATCAATCGGTTCGGATTAAGGAGTTGTTTTTATTCGTCTTGGAATCCTACACAACTTAGTAACTGATAACTGCAAAACGTATCGTTGAGAATGTTACCTTCGTTAAAAAGTTAGAATAAGTTTTAATAACAATAGATACAAAAAATAAGAAAAATTTGTTCAATGGACAGATGGCAGTAATATGGCTACAGCTCCACTTAAAAAAAAAGGATTTTAAGCATGACATTGAAATAGATGGACATAGTAATTTCGGGTATTATTTGAAAAGCAAATGGGCCTTAGAGGCCTAGAGGGTGAGGCACATTTCTGAACTATATGATCGTTGCAATTAGGTGGCAAATTTTAGCACCAATACCAATTGGTATCATCTCTTCTCTTCTTCTCTACATATAATAAAACTGTAGAATAAAAAAATGCCTGACCGCTCATCACACAGAAACTACTGGACGGATTTTGATGAAACTTGGCATAGTGATTGCTTATGTTCTGGGTCGGGCTTAAGGATACTTTTTTAACCCGAAATATAACTTGGTTTTTACAAAATAGTCAAACAACCGGATATATGTAAGGAAAATTCTGTTTATACAGACCTAGCTCAGTAATGGCTTATCGGATTGAAAAATAAAAAAATAGTAAACTAAATAGAATTTAGTAAACGGAATCATTTAAGATATAAAACATCCTCCTGCGTTGTCCTGAAGCTAAGCAATGTTCAAAACAATTATTCAAAACATCGCCCACAATTTTCTTTCAGTGGATACCACCGTCTGTCAGTAGTCATGCAGCTTTGAGTATCGTTGCAGTAGTGTGTGTGTGTGATTATTATGTGCGCGCTCTAACGTGATCATGATCATATGTTTTGAACTTCAATGTCCAGTCGTCTCTTTTCAGCGCACACATTCAGGTTGAATACATTTTCAGGTGTTGTTCATTGGGAAAAGTTTTGAAATGGGCTAGGGTGGGGTTCGTGTGTCAATGTCAAGTTGTTTCATTCGTGTTGCTTTCTTTCCGTCGAGATTTGAGGTGGGTAAGAGGGAACAAATAACAGAACTTTGCCTAAATATTTTTGTGTAAACTTTTTAGTATTGGAATTCAAATTATGTTTTTACTGTCTTTGTTTTCGCTTTATATTACTTTCAGAAAGGTCCAAGAGAGGGAACATATTTATAAAAAAAACTGTTTGCTGTAGGTAGTTGATGAAAATACTCCTAGCTTCTCGCAACCATTCGGATTGTGTGAGTTTTTGCGACGAATGGAAGGGATCTACAATTTTACGCCGAGTCCAAACGGCTAATTAAGAAGTTCTTTCATGACAGTTTTACTCTCGGATGTTTGTCAGACGTTCGCGAGAGGTGGTGTAGTGGAAAAAACCTTAAGATGTAATTTGGTTCTTTCGGGATTTGAACCGGGTCCCCTTGCTTAGTAGCCCAACACACTACCACTAAGCCACTGCGCCGACACATTTGCATTTGCACTCATAATTGGATATTTTCCGATCTCAAAGCGGAAAATTTGTTTTGAATAGCACAACAAACATTTCAATCTGACATTTTGCTTGTGAGTGTTGGTGAGTTCAGGGCAATTCCGGACGCTTCTTTCGTGTTAAGAATTGATCTGGAAGTGCACTTTTTTTTTTAATGAAGTATGGAAAACAGAAAGAGCACTTCTAGATTTGATCTTTTCATAGAAAGGGCAATTCTTTTTTTCAATCGAAAACGCCTTTAGTTTCAGCCATAAATACAGGGCTATCGTGAACAAAATTCCCCCCGAAACATTTCCCATTTTTTAAAAATAGGTATCGGCAATGAATTTCGAAAAAGGAAAAAAAGTTCCCCCCGGAATAAATTGGTATCGCGAACAGAAATTCCCCCCGGAATATTTCCTTCGTAAATTTGGAGGTGGAAATTCAAAAAGTAAAGGCTGGTACGCTGTTCAAGTGAAGTGAAATTTTCACTCCTCTCCAAGAAATTGCTGTGAAATTGAAAGTGAAATTTTCACGCCGAAATGTCAAAAATTTAATGCGACGGACAATAAAAACCAAGTGATAGCAAGCAACGCCCTCTACATATCACTTTTTGAACAATTATTTTTCACTTCAACAGCGTACTGCCTGGTGAAATTTTCACTTGAAAAGTTCACTTTGACATTACGCAGTGAAAATTTTGTATGAAAAATTTCATTTCACTCGAACAGCGTACCAGCCTTAAGCAGTTTCTACGGGAGTTTCAAGTCTTTTGGGTTTTTATTCAATTCGGTTGATTTGAACCGAGAAAATAGAAGTGCGTCATAGGATTGGTAAACCTTAAAACAACACAGAACAATACTTTTTACTCATTTTGAAATCTTCTAGAAAAAAAGCTGAAAAAGAACTTCTGAGAATGAAGACTGTGCCAATCTATACTCCGTTCAAACTCCTTTCCTTTTGCAAAGAACCTCAACCTCAGGCATGCAGTCAGCTTGACGATGGCAGGAGTGGCGAATGTTTTTTTTTGATTGTTGACAGATTCTCAGAAAGAAAATCCAGTAGATACTTGAACTGGTTAAATCTAATAAGGAACGAACATGTAATAACTGCATTGCAGCGCCATTAAATTTTTACTTACGCCTATGGTAACTCTTTAGAGATTGGATTTATCTCTTAACGTTCTTCTGTTCAGCTTCACTTCATTTTTTCCTCAGCCAACAATCTTAATTCTAAACACTGCGCTGTGCATTTTGTTAGCTTTATATTTTGTTTTCTATCTTACCTAATCGAACACCTTCTTTATTAAAATACGGATAAATCCAATTCGCGTCCTTGCAATTGCTCATATTAACGAAATTAATTGTTTTACAACAAATATTTGCAAAATATTCCCAAATATGAGCTGAATTGACAGCTATCAATTCATTCGAACATGTCTTCGAAAATTCCGGGGGAAATAAATTCCGATGGAGATTCACGATACGACGAATATTTTCCATGGAACAAAAAATTTTCGGGGGGAATTTTTTTCCCTCGGAATTGCCGGTAGCCCAGATAGTTTTTATTTATACGAAACGTATCAAAAATGCTTCGATTTTGAGGTTTCTTTTGAGAAGTCACTTGGAAAAAAGTGCTAGGTATTTCAAATAGTTTATTAATAAAAAATCGTATTATACATTTTATTGCCCCATAAACTACACAATTTTCGTATATTTATGGAAAATCCGTTTTTTATGTTGTCTAAAATCTGAAAGTCTTTTAATTAATTGTGATAATAAAATACTGTTTCTGCAAAGCCGCTGCCAAACGTTGAAGTGTTTTTTTTTTCAAATTTTAGAGGAAATGTTTCTGAAAAATAGGGAAAATAGGGAACAATAATTTACATTTGACCGGTGCAAGGAATATTAACAAAAATTAGTGGAATTTTATAACAAACAAATTTAAGAACAGCTGGCTGATGCAACAAAATGTATCTCCGTTGGGCACGAAAAGGCTGGTTATATGGGCTGAAATTACAGGTAGGTAAACTGCAAATTGAAATCGAGACACACAACATTTTATACAACTCAATACTCAAGTACAAATACGACTGCTTTATTTTGCTCAGAAATTTTAAATTGCTGACTCAATTGACGTCCTTTTGCTTTTCAATCTCCATCTCCATGCGGGAATGCCTTCATCCTCACTGGAAGCCATCCACTTTTATATTCCAATATTGCCAGAGCATTATTTTTCCTAATTTAAGTTGTTATAACAAATCGGCAGAGAGCGTACAACCAGTCAGAAAAATCTATTACAAGTGGAAGCATTTTTTCCGCTTTCATCTACTTTATTCAGCGTTGGCGATGCTCAAAAAACGCACCTGCTATATCAACATCATGATATAGGTTGGCAATAGTTGTTACTCGGTTACGAGATTTGGATCACGGTAATTCAGGCACAATCGACGACGCGTTCGATGGGCGAATGATGTCTAGTTCCAGCAATATGTCCAATATACGTTTGGTAGTGCTCTTTTGATGTGAAACATCTTATCGCGCGACTTGGGAGTAAAAACGATTCGACCGAGACGGAAATGACCAAGCGGAAATTGCGTGACGGAATTTGCGCGGCCTAAATCCTAAAACACTCAGCCGATATCAATGAAAATTTGTGGTTGGGTATGGTGGGTTGTAACTTGATGGATATATAGTTTTGGAACCGATAGGTGGCGCTGTTGTCGATCTTCTTAACCACTCAACCGAGCGGTTTTAATGAAATTTTGTGGGTGGGTATGTGGGTATGGTTGGTTGTAACTTGATGGATAGGATAGTTTTGGACCCGATAGGTGGCGCTGTTGTGGATCTTCTTAACCACTCAGCCGATTTCAATAAAATTTTGTGGTTTTGTGTGGTTATATGGAACGACATATTTTTTGATTTTTTTCAACTTAATTCTCAAAGTGAGTGAACTGAAGAAGCTAGGTATTATACAGACACTATACTACTGAATCAGTTGACGATATAAAAACAAAATGTAAACAAAAACTCTCGAAATAGAAATAGAAAACGTTGGATTGAATAAATTAATGAATACAATTATCTACTGCGCTGTATTAAGATTATAATATTATAAAGATTTGGTTTTTAAATTCAATTTCTTAATGAAATTCAACTACATACAGCACAGTTCAATTTAACATCCACATTTAGCGAGAGAATTTTCACATCTGGCTTGTGGTCACAAGCTCTCTCTCTGTTTTTTAAAATCGATTTTCTCCGAAACAATTGGAGCACAAAAATTAAATCCTTATTACAAAATTAGACATGAATTTTATTTTTTTAATACTTACCTTGAACAAGAGCGTCCATTTCTTTCTTTTTGCCAATAAATAAAAACCTTTAATTATTATTTTTGAAAATTTATTTACCTCTATATTTATATAAACGTTATTAATTATATTCACTTATTGGCCATATTATCTAAGAAACTAGACGAATAAAATAAACAATTTTGTTTAAAATAATAATATTAATTAATTAAAAATGAAATATTATATATAATCACATGGAAAAGATAGGTAGAAACATTGATAAAAATAAAAATCATAATTTAAATTAAAAAAATATAAGCAACTACGGTATGTTCTGTTGCATTGTTCTACCAACTAAAAAACATTGCGTTCTAAGAAAATATTTGCTGCTCTTCTATTTTCTTTTTAGTCTACATTATACGAAGGAAAAAACCTTTGTGTGTGTTTGTTATATATGTTTTTTTCTTGTTCAAACGGAGCCTAAAACGAAAAACAGAGTTTTGACATTTAAATCAAACCTGCCCAAAACAATTCACTTTATCGTTTTCGGTTTTCCGACAATGATTTCATTGTTACTGTTATTTTTATGTTGTGTGTTTAATACGAACGATTATACAATATAATTAGGTAGGTAAATGGGAATACAAATTATGCATTTGATTTTTATTTTATTTTATTATCTTTTGGTTAACATACAAAAGAGAACCGCGCGTCAGATGTTTGTTGGTGTTAAATGTGCATAACCCTATTGTTATTTTCATACATAATAGTGTTTAGAAAACGAAATAACTAATTATAGTAACTTTCTACGATCCTTTGTTGGTCGTAGATCTCTTAACAATATAACCAATTGTTTTTTATTGAATTACATATTATTTCTTTAAATTATTTCAGTTGTAAAAAATCTTAAGATTGCTTTTCAATTCATATATTTCTTAGTGTCCTTAATTTTGTTCAATAAATGCATAGCAAGAGGGTACAACTAAAGTGATTAACTAAAGACACAAAGTATGATTGTTAATACAAAAAGAAAAACGTGTGAGCTTGGATTCTACAGCTAGAAAAATTGTCCGATTGTTTTTTGTAAATTTACGTGTTTGTTTAATTTATTTATATATGCATATATAAAGGGTACTTTGTCGTAGTTTATACGTTCTATTATTTTTTACTTCTTAAGTATATAATTGTATATAAAGACTTGAGGCTTTTATTGTAACGTTTTTTTTTTAATTCTATTTTAAATTTTGTGTCCTAGTAATTTAATTTTTCTTTCCGTTTGAATTTGTTTGGATTATCAAAAAATACATAAAAGTACGTATGTATATGTATATAGATTTGTGTGTTTGTTTTTAATTATTTGACAAGTGAAATATGTTTGCAAAACCGCTTAGAAATAAAAGGAATTAAGCGATTCCATTTGAAATTCTGTCTACTTTATGTGTATTTACATGTTGTACGCGACGTAAATTGGGTCCAATTGATCGGCCAGGAAACCATCACGCAAATGCATACGCTGCTTCTCGCCACGACTGTTGATGGGAACAACCCCTGTAAAATAAAAATAAAACAATATAGATAAGTTCTCGACTAGTCGCATATGCACTCGTACATGCCGTTGAAAGGAATAGCAATTACAAAGGCGACCCGAATTCCCCTGCAGCCTACAGGCCGCTTTGTGTGTTCGATACGGCAAGGCAACTACTAGAGAAACTGTTGAAACCTTGGCTTACTACTTTGATCCAGAGAGTTGCGCTGAGCAATATATCGCTGGTTGAGCTTGGGGCCAATGCTCGCTATCATAAACAATGCTGTTTGTTTTGATTGTTTCCCAACCAAATGCTAATGCACTCAAAAAGCATCGTTGCAATTTGGCTTCGGTTGGGCAACAATGCAGTTTGTTGTGATGGGTCAGCATTGTTGCCCCATCGATGCTATTGCCCTGGGGCCACCAGCGGCATGCTGATTGGGCGAAATGACCCTGAGGCTCGAAACAGACCGAGAGGTGAGTGACGAGTCGGTTTTTAAACGCAATCGAATGCGGAGGTCTTTTTTTCGGCGGAAAATTACAACAAAAGTGTAGGAAAGACGAGAAAAGTGTCCGAAAGACGAGATCTAGAAAAGGATACTCAATAATTGTAGCAATCAAGAAGGTGGTCAAAATGAAAAACAAAGCCTTAAAACAAAGACTTAAGGAAAAGGAGAATGGAGTTTGAAGTGGGCTGTGCTGCGGTTGAAATCGAAAACTGAAAGGCTTGAAATAACCTTTTGCAGCATATGGGAGATTGGTTCACTAGAGCCATTGGAGGTATCGTGGTTGGATGGAAAAGGGACGAGGGCAAAATAGAGTTGTAAGAGACGCGAAATCGACGGAGCCTAAGAGCAGATGATACATGAAAAGAATATCTTCAGCATCTCTGCGTCCCTCAAGGGTATTTGGGTTAATAAGATTGAGCTGGTCTATGTAGGAAAATAAAAAATAATCGAAGATCAAATCAAAGAAATTGACGTTGGACGTACTCAATTCTATGTACATGTACTCAATGAGAGGGAGACCACTTTTGACTAGCGTACTCAAGGAGTGGGTGAACTAAGGTGAAACAAATTATTATTATTATTTAATTGCGGACGAAAATTTAGCTCCTTGTCGTTGGTTGGTTGGTTTAAGTAGTTGCTATTTCCTCCATCCTGATTAGGGAAAAACACAAGTAGCGCTTTAGCGCCGTTTTGAAACCACAACTAGTAGAACCTGGAGATAAAAAGGGTGATATATGTTATGGTAGCTCAAAAACAGCCTGAGGAGTTGAGCAATTTGATGATGTTGTTGAAATGAATGCCTCGGATGGCCGATAAGTCTTCAACGAAAGGACTACCCAGGGCATTGTATCTGCACGCGTTCTGAAAAGGAGGTTATTTGTTCTGGCCTCGTCGAATGTTGGCCAAATCTTTGTTAAAATGACGCAGTATGTGAGGTTCACCCATCGTATGCCAGCGGAGGGAAAATTTCCATCGCATGAGATACGCTCAGAGCAGAGCCACGTCTGGCAAGTTCATCGGCTTTCTCATTCCCCTTAATGTTCCTTTGGCCGGGAACCCAGACAAGAGTGATTTCAAACCGAAAACCTGCCCTGGCCAGTTTCTCCCTGCAGTCCACAACAAGTTTAGATGAAGACCTGGCTGACTCCAAAGCCTTAATCGCGGCATGACTATCAACGAAGATGCCTATTTTTTATCAAATGTCGCACGGTTAATAACTAGATTACACAGCTCCCCAATAGCCAGTATTTCTGCCTAAAAGACGCCGGCTGTATTGGTTGTTCGAAGAGACTTGGAAACACCTAGTGCGGATGAGAAAACGAACGAACGTCCGCAGTCCAGAGTTCATTTTGGAACCATCTGTGAAAATGGGTATATCGAATTTATTTGCGCGCGTGTTCCATTCCCATTCTGATCTAGAGGAAAATCTAACTGAGAATTTTTTTTGGAAGTTAAGTTTGTGTATAATGTAGTCTGTAGATACACGTCCTATCCCAGCGGGGAGTGAAAGTAGGATGTTGGTATGGCCGTAGGGCCTTTTTGACCACCATTTTGATTCCCTTAATTAAGAATCACGTTGAGTGCCTCGGTCGGACTTGACCGGAGGGCTCCCGTGATTCCTAGTTCTTTGGGCTATACTTAGTTTCGTGATGTTGTAGGTTTTACTTAAGGCGGGCCACCAAACGAATGATCCATATGTGAGGATAGGGCGCACCACCCCTGTGTACATCCAATGAACCATTTTAGATTGAAGTCCCCACTTCTTGCCGAAAGTTTTGCTACAGACGGTTCGAATATAAAGTTGCCGAGGGGACTTGTTGCGCTTGCGTGATATGGTAATGGATTGGCTACTACATCCTTTGGTAGCTTAATGGAAATCGTCGAAAGAAGCACGCGATCCTTCTGGTTTGATGCGAAATATGGGAAGATGCACTTAAACAGAAGAAATACAGGGGTAGCAGCATGTAACTTGATACAATCGAGTTCAGTCGATACAATCGAGCTCTGGCAGCACCTAATTTGTTTCAATCGATTGTCCTAAAGCGATTATCCTCGATCGAAACAAATTAGGTGCTGCCAGAGCTTGATTGTATCGACTGAATTCGATTGTATCAAGTTACGTGCTGTCACCCCAGGAATCAGAAGGCAGCGGAGCCCCGCGCATCACAAGTTCTCACCGCACTGTTTCAGACCCAGCACCTCTTGCCGTTGAAGGAGTGACAACCATTGACCTCATACCCGCAGAATGAAAACTCGTGGATGAGAAGAGAGTGAAAGTACGAGTGGCAAGTGGCAACAAACATTGGTAACTAAGGTTGCTCAGAGACGTTGCTAAATGGACAGAGCGAAAACACGAAGGTAAAAATTATTATTATCGGCGCAGTGGCTTAGTGGTAGTGTGTTGGGCTACTAAGCGAGGGGTCCCAGGTTCGAATCCCGAAAGGGCCCAATTACATCTTAAGGTTTTTTTCCACTGCGCCACCTCTCGCGAACGTCTGACAAACATCCGAGAGTAAAACTGTCATGAATGAGCTTCTCAATTAGCCGTTTGGACTCGGCGTAAAATTGTAGATCCCTTCCATTCGTCCCAAAAATTTAAAACCCACACAAAACGAATGGTTGTGAGAAGCTAGCCTTGGGTCCCATATACCTGTCGCGCCAAAATATATATATATAAAAATTATTACACCACGCAGTTTATAACCGGACATGGATATTCGGCCCTAGCGAGGTATCCGTCGGAACGGAAAATTCTCCGCAACGCATACTCTGTCCGAAACTCAAATTCAAATCGTAAACAAATTCCGCAACTAATTTCTGTCGGAGGATATCGGAAAATATCTGTCAAAAATTAAATAAAAAAAATTCACTTCATCGCACTTTAACGTAATTCGCCGATATGCGTTACGGAGAAATATTCCGAATAGATGTTCCGAAGAATACCTCGGAGCAAAAAACCTCCGAATCGTATAAAATCGGAGAATTTTCCGTTCCGACGGATACCTCGCTAGGGCCGAATAACTGGAAACTGCATCATTGGAAACAAGTCGGAGACGAAGAGGAAACAGAATCTGTGGAATATTTCCTGTATCACTGCACGGCCCTCCAAAAATGCCGCTACACTTGATCGGGAGTACGGTTCTTCGAAGTCTTGGAAGATCTAGCAACAATACCTCTATCAGATCTAAGACGATTCATCAACATATCAACATATATATAAGAGTAATCACAATGGGCCTCTGTGCCTTCTGGATGAAACCACATGTAATGCAAACTGCCCTTCTAACCTAACCTACTCAGGAACAAAAATATATATTCGGCCTTGCACAAGCATTTGGAACTTACCTGGATCAACCACAACGACGACACCAACAATGAGCTGATGCTCTTCTAAAACCGTATTCGTAACCAATGGAACCAAGTCCAGAGCTTCGGATTCGTTGCCATCTAACTCCACAACGACGACTAGTAGATTTGTCCATGTGAAAACGGCACTGCAAAATTACATTTAAAAAAATATTACTTGAACTTGTCTCTTTCTCCTTAAATGCACTTACCACTCTGCGATTTTCTTATGACAACGCAACACAGAATTCTCAATATCAATCGGATGATAGTTCATGCCGCGCAGTGTGATCACCTCATCTAGTGCACCCACCACATAGACAGCATCGTGCAGCTCTTGATCTTGATTATTGGTTCCACCACCCGATTGGTTGCCAATCGAGATTGATGACAAATTATGCTGCAACTGACTCATTGAATGTAACGATTCTGTATCACTATCACGGCTGGCAATACTGGGCGTAGTCTCATCTAAAATTGACACAGCCTGTGAACATTCAGTGCGTCGTAAGAATCCTAAATAACCGGTGCGTGCGTATACTTCAGTCGTTGCACCAGTAACTAATTTGGCATTGAAATGATCATTGTAGTCGGTCTCATCACCGTAAATAGTAAAGTATCCGTTTGCGCTATGAGGAGATTGCACCTGAGAAATGAAAATATGCATCAATTCTTTACATAATTTCGTAGACTTCTTTCCCTTACCCATATTTCACCCAAATGCGAGTCTCCACAGTGGCCCTTTGTCTCTGGGTTGGCAATGATGACCTTGACCCCCGGCAGCAGTTTGCCAGATTCGATGAGACAAAGCGAGTTAGGTGCACCGCGTTCCACAAGAGCCACTCGGTTGTTCCGCAACGCTCTCAGGTCAACATAGACCTGCGCACTCTCCGCTGAGCTGGCACCTTGAACGCAAATTGCCGGATTCACTCGACAACCAAACGATGTGGACACACAGCGAGTGTTTAGTCCGAGGGCTTGAAACAATTTGCAGAATTGTTGGGTTAATTGGACGCGGGGACGTTCTTCGGCGACCACAACGCATGTTCTTACGCAGCGCAAATCAACGTTTCTCTGTTTGAGTGCTGGAATCGAATTACTCAAGGCTTTCGTGCACAATTCGATGACTCCATACGAACAGAATGTATCACGTACTCTGTACTGCGAAAGGGTAGACAACCAGAGACTAGGATTTGCTTCCACTTCATAAGGTGCGATTAGAATCGAATGGTGACCACTGTACACACTGATTAAGGTCCACATTGCAAAGCCCAGACCGCAATAGGGATCCAAACAGAGTGCCACATGGCGCGATGGATATAATTCACAGGCGAGCTTCAAACTGGCACACACACTCGAAAGTGACCTAAATAGGGCCAGTATCATCAGTAACTTATTTCAATCGTATCTAGCCAACCTTACCTATGAGTAATGATGACACCGCTCAATCGACCACAAGTTGATACACTAAAGTCCAAATACGCCGTCGAGTCCAGAGTGGAGTTGGCTACTGCAGCCAACTTACGTTTCGGATTATCGTCGATATCCAATATGGGTGGCCAACTCTTCGGGTCTATTGATGCGGCAGCTTCACGAGATTTCAGCAATTTTATGATCGACTGGATTGAGAGAACAATGCCACTCTTCGAAACGTCCACAATCATTCTTACAGTTGGTAATGTGGTAATGAGATTTTGTGGATGCGGTGGCCGAATGGTGATCGGCACTGCACCCAAATATAAACAGCCATAAAACGCGCAGATTAAATCCAATCCAGGCGGAAAGATAAGCGCTTGACGGGAGAAATTTGTTCAAGCAAAATGTTTGAAAATGTTTATTAGAACATGAGTACTTACCAACATGATCACCCGGTTCGATTTTTCCTCTTTCTTGCAACAGAGCGGCAATTTTTTCAGCACGTTTATGCAGCTCCGAGCAGGTCAGTGTCTTTGCAACAGCACCTACATTTGTAAAATAAAAAAAAATTAAACTTCAAAAACCCATTTTTTGTGACAGAAGTTAGGAAGTTCCTGACAACAAAAGTGACCATGGCAACTATGATTATGAATATCAAGAAAGGTAGGCATTCGTCTAGTTTGACCTAAGTATTTGATCATATGTCTACTTTGAACAAGATCTATTTGGTGACGTTGTTAAAGAGCTTAAAGATCGTTTTTTGCAGATGAATTTGTTCAGTAAAATGGTTCAGTCCATGAAATGTTAGGTTCTAAACCTCTTCTGGTCAGCTAATCGTCGTTTTCCTCATTCTCAATTCCGTAATAACCAGAAACCACCATCATTTAATTTTATTCATGCAACATATGCATACGGATGGTTGGTTGGTATCAGTCTAATCTAATAAAATCTGTATTTGTTCTGGCTAGGAGGTCATTTGTTCTGGCAGTGTCATAGTTTGGCCGAATCTTCCTTTGCCAAACTTGAAATGACACAGTTCGTCCACCTATTCTCCGCTCTCCGCCTTTGAGGTTAAGTGCAGGAGGATTACTTTCTTTTTATGTATCCCAGTGAATGGTAAACTTCCCTCACATAGGATACGCATAGAGAGGAGCAACGTCTGCCAAATCCATCGGCTTTCTCATTGCCCTCTTTGTTCCCATGGCCAGGAACCCATACAAGAGTGATTTCAAACAGATGGCACGCCCTGGCCAGTGGCTCCCTGCAGTCCACAACAAGCTTAGACGTATTTTTCCCGCGACAAAGGAACATGCAAAAAACACATCCTATGGTAAAACTGTAACTTCACAATTCTCTAGTGAACTTATATTTTACAATCTAAGCAATGTTTTTAAAACATAAACCTTGAATGAAATTTGGTGAAAGCGAATTGTTGTTAAATTGACGACTTAGTAAAACTGGTGTTCCGCCACGAGGCCATTAATGTTCAGGTGGTAGAGTCAATATTGGAAATTGCACTTTGCTATTAAGGCAACACAATCCAGGCGATTCTCCAACAAACTTCAATGCGCCACAATGCCCACCCTATTAAACCTAATTTGACAAATACGAATCGACTGTAATCGATTACGTAATTGTGTTGAAACGCTGCTTACTTCAAATCAACATTTGAAGCATTTCTTCTTGCGCGTCGATGATTATCTCGTTGTTGATCTGTGCGCTAAGTTTTTTTTTTTTTGCGATGGAAGGTGGAAATCTTGCATGAGACACTAATGGTCCGACGTCCATTGATAGTGCCGGATTCCTTCCAGGTAAAACCACCTCCCTTCCCGAACAGACCGATTAGTTTCTCCCGCGGAACCGCCGTAAGGCAATACTTTGCGAGAGCGGTATAAAGACTTGCTGCTTGTTGCTCAATTGTTGGAACTATTACCTTTCCGTTTGCGTTCTAAGCGGCTAAGATCGCTGAGTATACGCACCGCCACGTTACTTACAATGGTCCAGTTTTCGTCATTCTGAAGCATATAGATAACGATATTATCGAGAGTGGACCACTCACCGAATTGGCCCGTAGAATATCCTCTCGGTTTCGTACCGTTGGCAATGAAAAAACACGTGTTCCGCGTTTTCAGTAACATTTTCGCAATGCGGGCAACGTGGGCTGGTTTCATGGGCGCGTTTAAAAAGATATTCTCTATCAGCCATGACCCGTCAAGAACTGAGTCAGGTAGAAGTTTGTTTCACCATGTTTCCGTTTAATCCATACATCGATCACTGGTATAAGCCTGTGTGTCCATATTCCCTTTAGCGATTCATTCCATTGTTGTTGCCAGGTTGCTATACTCAGACTCCTCTCGTATTTTCTTTTGTCGTTATCTACCCACCCGACCATTTCGGACTCGCTCAGTTTTTAATTTAACCATTTCTTTAGCAAGTATATCGATAGATAACATTGAAGATACGACGCGTATGGCATCGTTCGAAACTGTTCGAAACGCACAGGCGACTCTTAATGCGCCAAGAAGGCGGATGGATTTGGCTCCCCTCACGTAAGACTTAACTTTCATTGCACTTGACCATATTTCTATCGCGTACATGAGAATATTGTCGGCGCAGTGGCTTAGTGGTAGTGTGTTGGGCTACTAAGCGAGGGGCTCAGGTTCGAATCCCGAGAGGGCCAAATTACATCTTAAGGTTTTTTTCCACTGCGCCACCTCTTGCGAACGTCTGACAAACATCCGAGAGTAAAACTGTCATGAATGAGCTTCTCAATTAGCCGTTTGGACTCGGCGTAAAATTGTAGATCCCTTCCATTCGTCCCAAAAATTGAAAACCCACACAAAGCGAATGGTTGCGAGAAGCTAGGCCTTGGGTCCCATAGACCTGTCGCGCCAAAATATTTATTTATTTATTTATTTTTTTTACATGAGAATATTCTGTGTGCTAAGTTCGACTGCCTCCCTTTGCCCTTGTCTTTGGGAACCACGAACTCGGGTCATACTAACGCGGCGCTCATCTCGTGTGATTTTTCGTTCCTCTTCCGTGGATTGATTTACACTGTTACATAGCCAAATTGCATTACTTCTGAGTCGCTGCATTTATAATACTGATTCTCTCGCAATTAGATTCATTAATACCAATAATAATATTTAAAATTTCAACGCCTTTCTCCATAAGATTGGTAAAACGGATAGTCCAGCCTGTCAGTACGGCGACTCTCCAACAGACGACGCACATCACACGTTTTTTGCCTGTAGAAGATGGGAAGCACAACGCACAGTTCTGGAAAGTAACATTGGCGCCTTCAACCCAGAAAACATAGTTCACAAAATGCTGACGAGCGACCTGAATTGGGAAATTTGCCAGTTCATGGAAGATATTCTCAGAAGAAAGAAAAGAGAAGAACAACAATACCGCCCCCTTGAAGTAATGCGAAGAGCGATCCCAGGGGGTGTGTCAGAAACCATAGGGTTGGGAGGAGTTTTAGTCCGTATTCCCGTATTCCCAGGGTTATAAATAGTGTAACTAGCCCGGCTTTGTTTTATATATAAATAGATTGTGATCCTTTTTACTCCTACTGGTAGCCACCATATACTGGTATTTAGCGACCGATGAACTCAAAGATATAAACAAAACAATCGGCCCTAGCGAGGTATCCGTCGGAATGGAAAATTCTCCGATTCGGAGGATTTTCGCTTCGAGGTATTCTTCGGAATATTTCTCCGACATTTTGTAACGCATTTTGGCGAATTACGTTGAAGTGCGATGAAGTGCATTTTTTCTTCAATTTTGGTTCCGATATCTGCGAGTCGGCACAGTGGCTTAGTGGTAGTGTGTTGGGCTACTAAGCGAGGGGTACCCGGTTCGAATCCCGAAAGAGCCAAATTACATCCACTGTGCCACCTCTCGCGAACGTCTGACAAACATCCGAGAGCAAAACTGTCTTGAAAGAGCTTCTCAATTAGCCGTTTGGACTCGGCGTAAAATTGTAGATCCCTTCCATTCGTCCCAAAAATTTAAAACCCACACAAAACGAATGGTTGTGAGAAGATAGGCCTTGGGTCCCATAGACCTGTCGCGCCAAAATATTTATTTATTTATTTATTTATTTTTATTTTAGGTTCCGATTTGGATTTGAGTCTCCGACAGAGTATGCGTTGCGGAGAATTTTCCGTTCCGACGGATACCTCGCTAGGGCCGAATAATACTTTGACGGAATGCGTCTCAGAAGTCAAACATGAACCCCTAAGGAAGTGGACGCACCGCTAATTGATTCTACAGACAAAGAGACTAAAGCTGATGAAAGTCATGATGTTTCAGAACTAGTCAGGGACTTAGGGTGCTGTAAAAGAGATGGTCGCGGAGGAACTCTTTACAGATGAAGCAACTCATCAGGAAAAACAAATTCTACAGTGTTTTTGACTGTCGGCGAAAGTGTTTGTATGATTTCTTCGATTCGATTCGACAATATGTGAATCTATTTTTTCCGTAACCACTTCGATGAGGGAGTATCATACGCTAGTACCCATTTGGGGAGTTAAGCTCTTCCTTCACAAATGTATACTCTTACCTTTTGAATTCAGCAGGGTGTACAGTACATGATCGGGTGAAGTGTTTGCGCGCCATCTCAGCACTCCGGTTATTAATTGATGCTAAAGATTGATAATACTCGTTAATATATAAATACAGTGAATTCCAAACTCAGCACATACCTTCCTCTCGCTATCCTCAGAAAGTCCAATATCACGTCCTTGCGCCATTGCCAACCGATTACCCTGTACCAGATTGCCAACCATTACTGAGGCCGGTCCAACTGATGTGTCTGTAATACCACATCCAGATGAGCTACTACTAGTTGTTGTTGGTTGCACTGCTATTTTTTTTTCAAGTTTTATTTTACACAAATTCGTTGATTACGAGTCGGTCGATTTGTTTTAAAGTTTGTTTAAGCGAATATTTACAAAACACGTGTATGTATAATCGAATTTTGGGCAATGCAACCGAGTATAATTATTTTTTTTTGTTTTGTTTTTAGTTTTATGTTCGAATATATATGTAAATTTCAATGCAAAATATTTAGAAAAACAAAAGTATATAATTTAACAATAACAAATAGAGATATTGATAAATATATTTATATATATAGATAGAGACAGTATGTGGGAGGGTGGGAGTAGAGCGAGTGACCAAGGTCCCAAGAAGAACGCGCGTTCATTGTTTGTTTATATTTTTTGTTTGTACCATAAATCACAATTTTGTTAGTAATAGCAAAATAAATTAGACATTAACGGTGATTACAGTTGTTATTATTTTTTTTTATGTGAGTCCAGTGCCAATGCCAATTTAAGGTAGTTGATGTTGTTGTTGTTTTTTTTTTTGTTATATTGTGTATTAATGTTAATAATTTAACGCGATGAATAAGATGATTATGTTGGTCGCAAACAATTATAACAAAATGCGTTAGAAATAAAACAGTTAACGGAATAAAAGAATATTATACAAAAATTATTGTAAACATTTTGTGTATTTAATTGTAAAATGATTGTGTATGTGTATAGGCGAGTGTTTATGACGATATTAGTTTTGTATATAAAAATATTTTTGATTTATTGATTATTTATCGTATTTTTGTTTTTATTTGTCAGTTAAGAACAACAAGAGCAGCATTCGAATGGAAAAAAGAAAAAAAGAAAAAAACATCGAAATAAAATAGTGTGTGGTATAAAACATAGGTTAAATTTGTTCTATGAGTAAAATTATTTTTGTTTTAAGTACGTAATTGATACAACTGAAATATGGGTTTCCATATTGTTTTAGTAAGATTGTTATAGTAGATGATTGAGATGAATTTTGTGGTGCAAAAAGCATTTTTTTCTTTTCTGATTAAAGTTTCTGTGTAAAGTCTTACTAAAGCAATAGTGAAGGAAAAGAGAGCTCTTATGCTACATACATCATTTGCTTAACTGCATGCTAAATACCAAGCTGATTCTATAAGCTAATGTTATGCATACGTTTAAGCTGCTTGCATAAGCATAGGACATTCTACTGCAGAGTGGTGAATTTTGCGCAGGTTACAATATGTCTATTTATAAGCCCCTAAGTACTAAAAGGACGAAGAAAGAGCATCAGATCGAAACGGTTTGTAGTACTACTCAAGAAACAACCATTATTGTCCTTTCCTAGAGACGATATCATTAAAAGATTTGATTTGCAACAACAAGAACTGGAGCAATGAATCCTCAAACTCAAACACTGACAAGCACACAACAAAGTGGCACACAGATGGGGCAAGAACTCATGAGGGAACTGAATGGGCAAAAGTACCAGCATCTTTCAGGCTGAAATCTATGCCAGGAATACAGGTTAATTTAATTGCCGACTCCTGAACCATTCTGCGGAATAGGGGTTTACAGCCTCAAAGAATAATTTAGAAAAATAGAGAAAGAAAACAGTGCAAGAACCTGCCATAACACTCTGGGCATGAGGCAAGCGAAGAAACAATACAATCTGAAAAAAATTCAAAGCTTGCATAGGCATGAGCAAAAATAACCTCCGTATTCTAACGGGCTTGTAGACTCAAGGAACGCCTCTGGAGGCTGGGCATAACTGAAGCACGTCTTTGCAGATTCTGCGATGCACGAGTTGGGATCATGTGGGACACTGATCCACAAAAGATTGAAATACTTGGAAAAGTACCAATTTATCTGATGAGAATTTACTGTCAATGGAACCAGCTCCTATCTTCAGATTCTTAAGGACTAGGGAGAGTGCTCTAGGACGGATTTCTTTTGATAAGGAGAAATAAGAGCAGACGAACCCACATAATGATTCCGAAAAGAATATAATGTGAAGGAAACTCTTATGAGGGAATATACCTCTCTAGGGCGTAAGCAGAGGTTACAAAAGACCAAAGGGTCGCGGTACAATAAACCCTTTTACATAATAAAAATAATACGTAGCAAATAAATTGTGCAGCAAATACAACTGTGGGACCAGTCTGCCCGTTTCAAAGTTGAGCCAAAGCACAACGTAAGGTAACAAATAATAAATAAAAAAATAATCTACACTTGTAAACTTTATATAAGCCTTCAATGCAAGATACAAAAGAAGAACAGGATATGCCGAGATGAAACAGATTTCTAACTAAGCGCAATACTTATTAAACATTGCCGCAATCCATTCATCGGTAAGACGCCTAGTAGAATATCCCAGATGGAGGAACGCCCAAAACTAACCATCCGTTTGCTCTTTGATTCACTTTTCTGTTCGAATTTTGTTTAAGAACTTCGTGCCCGCTTTAGCTTGTTCTTTTGTAAATTTGAAAACTTTTTATTCGAATCTGATTGACTTGTTTTTTCCCTCGTTCTAAATGTACTAGCAAGTATTTTTGAGCTTAACTGAAAAGTGTCCTTGTAAAGGACATACTTTTTATTATTTTCTCAAGTACTTTTCAATCTATTGATTGGCGGAGTGGCTAGGTTTCCAACTCCGGACCAACATGTTAGCAAAGATAATGCGATCCAAAGAAGTTCACCGGGACCCTCAAGAGCAACATGATTTACAAATCAACAATCCAGGTATTACCTGAACAAAATGAGAGGAGCAAACTATAATTTCTTGTAGTCTGTGGTTTTTAACAAATGCTTTTCACGAACACTAAGTAGAGATACACTGAGACCTTTAACTCGCTGTTCTGCAAATGTGATAACAACCTGCTAGAGAAAAATTAACGAGCAATGATCAACTTTTGTGACGATTTATCAAATCTTTCTTGGCCGAGTTCAAATTTTCCCTTTAGTTAATTAAACTAACAAAAGTCATTTGCGTAGATTTGATAGATAAAGAAAATTAAATACCAACATGTTATTCATTGATATTAGGTAAGGTTAGGTTGAAAGGGGTTGTGAGATCGTCACAATAGACCAGGGACCATATCGGGCCCATCGAAATCCCCAGGGAACAATTACGGCTAAAAGACCTAAACCAATTCACCCAAGCATTCGATTTCCCTATAGAACTTGAGTATGGTCTAAAAACTATCAAAACTCCTCTTCCAAGCTATCAAAGAAGTACATGCCCAGATGCTTTCTCCTACTCCGAGCAATAGCTTGGACATTCACAGAGAAGGTGTGAGATGTCTTCCGCGGCCTGCAAGTCCTCACAGTACCTGCATGTATCCGTATCAGCTAAGCCTAGTCTCATGGCATGCTTAATGAGAAGGCAGTGCCCAATATTGGTGATATTCTTGTCTTTGGAATATGTTTACCCGGCGACATATATTTTATTCGCATATTTTCTATTCAAAGGATACATTTTATACCAAATTCACTCCGAAACCTTCCTGCGAACATTTAACAAACATCCGAGAGTGGTCATTACCTGTCCTTATAGATCTTCTCAATTCACCCGTTCGAATTCGTTACAAAAATTCACTCAAACAAATCGTTGTGAGACGCTGGGCCTAGTGTCTCATTTTGTGGAATGCAAATTTGAAGTCATACACAATATCACAACATATTCACCACTCTTTGTTTAGTTTGCACTGAATTTTAACATTTTTAGTCAAAACAATAATCTATATTGAAGCATACACACAATTTCTAAGTATAAGCGCATCTACCACCTTTTTTCTAAGCATTTTACAACTCAAAAAACTTAAATTAATAAATCAATCCATGAACAAATAACACAAAATCTTCGCACGTACCTTGATGGATTTCCCTCGGCTTGGGCAGGTTCGTCACACAGGTATGTGGGCACATCAGCACATTAGCTGGATGCAATGAACCTTCCAGAAATCGTCGTCTGGCCTCACACAAATGAATTCCTCCAAGGGGTGTTTTGGGTAAATGATTCGGAGGTACTAATGCCAAGCAGTAGATGCCAACCTGATGGATTGAGTCAACAGCCTGTAACACTCTAGACATCCACTGGAAGCTCTCTTCCTCAGAACAATCCGGACGTTGTTCAGCAATAACACACACTCGTTCGTCGCGCAGCACTTTGATACTAAAGACGGCAATACGTCCACGATAAATAAATCGCATTGGTTCCACAGCCAAGACAGTGGCGATGATATCGTCTGCATTGTGTTTGCGTCCGGTCACTGTCATGAGACCATCTCGCGATCCACATACGAATACCAAGCCACCGGGTCCCAAGAAACCAAGAAGCCCAGATCGTACGAAAAATTCCTCGCTTATGGGTTTACCAGTGTTAGGATCCTTTGGGTCGGGTTCGTCTACCAGCGGTTGAACCTTAAACGTGGTGTTGGTTAATCCCTCGAGGCCGTAGTAAGCCGTGCCAGTAGCGCCACTAGTCACACAAATCTCTCCCACTTGATCGGTCTTGCAGAGAACAGGAGTTCCTTCTGAACGCACTACAACCATTTGAGCAGCAGGCATTACCTGGCCACAGTCTTGAAGTGTGAGCGATGTAAGCGAATCCTCGCTATCGACTCGAACGACGCCATGTGAGAGAGCAGCCATAGAGAGAACTCCACGGCCAGTAGCTGACTGTGTAAATCCGCTCGATGAGCGTCCTGGGCGACGCAGCGACACTGTAAATACTTCGGAACTGCTTGCACATGGGCAGATTGCATCGGAACGTAAGCCTTTCGACTGGAAAACACTAAGGAATTGATCGCACGAAGAAAGGGACCATGGATTGGCACCATCTGCAACCAAGAGCATTCGCAACGATGAAAGAGAAATGTCCTTATGGTCCTTAGTGGCCAATAGACCCCAGTGCAAGTCACGGCTTTTGACGAGGCAACATGATGCTCGATGCTTCGTTATCAATTGCATCCAAGAGGATGGTCGCTGTTTCATAAGGGCGTATGGAATGAATAGAACATGCATTCCGTTTAACACTGAAGTGAGAACTGCATGCCACAAGCCTACTTCCCGCTTAAAGTCAAGAACACAGACACTTGTCTCACCTTCGGTATAGTGGCAGGCCATAGTTAGAGCACGACAGTGGTTCATCATCGCTTGACGGGTTACAGTCACACCTGAAAGACAAATATGTTTAAAGAAAAGTTCTGAGAATTTGGGCTACGGTTCATACCCATAACACTGCCTTCCTTATCACTGGTGTATTCGACATAAGCGGTAGCAGTTTCCTCTATTCGCACATTTCCCACGTTGAAGTCTTTCGGTGGCTTTGGCAGATGTTCGGTTACAAACCAATGCAGTCTCGGCCAACCTTTAAGTTTGGCTATTTCACCAGTCGATGACTTTGGCAGGCCTTTCAGACACGCCTCCGATGTCAATGCTACACTTATTCCGCACGAACTGAGCAAAAATCCGACCTGCTGCGGCGGTGTATCAGAAGTAGATAGCGGCAGTTCAATCGGCAGTGGTACCAAGCCACGGAACATGCAACCATACCAAGCTGTAACAAAACTAAAAAAGGGGAAAAAAATATTAACTTAATATTGCCTGTTAAATCGATTAATCAATTTACCTCAGCGGATCACTGTTAGGATAAACCAAAGCCACGCGATCACCCGGTTTCAGCGTAATCTGCTCTGGTCCCTTGCTAAATACTTTTGTTGTTAGAGCATAAGCGATCTTTTGTGCTCGCGATAACAGCTTGCCATAAGTCAGGGTTGTTGTCATTTTTCCGTTGGGATCCAAGACTGTAGCCATTGGGGACTTAAAAGAATTTGTGCCGAAACGCTGTAGTGCCGCTTCTAGGGACCGAGGCAGGCCAGCTGCAACAGCCAATTGTTCTCCTTGCACCGATGTCATGGTGCTGCCTTCGGGTTTTGGCGCATTCGGATCTTTTGGATTCGCGGCAATTTCCAACTCGATGTCATTGTCTTCGTAAAACTCGGGTAATGGTCGACGTTTGGGGCGTTTAAGAGTATTGAGGAGCTGTTGAATTTTGGCCGAGACTTTCCATCGGCCAGCGGTGCCAGTGTCGCCGGCTTCTGTTTGCGATATGTTAACGTAACGAGTAACACGATCGGCCCCGCGGCGTGTGTTGTTGAATTGCGTTATATCGGGAGCGACATCTGTGAAAGAAGATATTGTTTTTTATACATTTTTCATCAATTAGTTAATCTTCCCTCTTAACAAGCAAATAAAATGGGCAAAAAGTTGTGCGTTGGGCGTAAACACCCACAAAACTGAACTTGTCCTCTTCTCTTAGGAAATACAAGGAAATTCAACACAGTCATGGCAAATTAAATTAAATGACCTAAAGTCAGTTCATATTAACTTTACGTATAAAAACGTATCACACATTCCAGTATATATACGATACAGTAAAATGTATTGGCTTATTGGGAGATATTCACCCCTATCCAACTACAACAAGTTATTGCTATACAAGCAAATTCTAAAACCAGTATGGACCTAAGGGCTCCAGTTGTGGGCATGCACATGCCATACAAATATGCAAACAATTCAGGTCTTCCAAAATAAAGTACTAAGGAACATAGTCAATGCACCTTGGTAACGCTGATCTACATAGAGATCTAAATATTGAAATGGTTGAAGATGGAGTCAGAAAAGTTGTTCATATGCATAGAAGTTAACTTAGAAATAACCGATTTATTAAATTCAGACAATGCAATTAGGAGATTGAGACGGATAAGACCTCTTGATCTATAAAAGTTGACAAATTTATTTTCCAAAAAGATTCAGAAATCCGACAACCGGCGGATCTTTCTTTAAATTTTTCAAACAAATCAAAAATAAATTGCCGATTAGTCGAACGACTAGGTACAATCCCATTTGGGATGACGAAAGTCATTACCCCAGGGAGGGTTTTTAGATGGGTTAAATTCCCTCACTTTTGCAGAAGCATCGCTCGCGTTTTAGCTCTGCAATGTCTTTCGATGATTTTCCGTTCCAGCGAAACCTTAACAAAAAAAAATCTAAAGAACAAATCTTAGGTGGCCACCCGGTTCGACATGTCTAGCGACAATACAAATCTGGCCAAAGCTGGATCTTAAACGTTCTAGATATTTGATCTGCCTCAATAGGAAGCATATTGGCGCTACAATAGGTGTCATCACAGGACACTGTCTCAAAGGCATGCAACAAGACTTGGCGTACTTTCAAACGATTTTTGCAGAAGCTGTCTTGACGAGGAGGAGGAGGTCCGGCTCTCTCACAAAGACTAAACCTCCTTATGGGAGCGTTCTACTGTAGTGATCTGAAACATCTAAAAAAAAATCACTGATATTCGATATCTTCATGAGAAGCTCCAACTGGTTCTTCGAGTAGAAAGAATAAATACGCAGATTCATGTGGTATCACAAAGGACCTTATAATGATCTAAGTTACTTCAACCTAACCTAACCTTGTCTTGTTTTCTTTCTCTATTTTCCTAAATTCTTCTTTGAGGATGTGGTCAACTATTCCGCAGAATGGTTCTGGACCTATTCAAGCTTATGTTGATCTCTTCCTTGCTAGGGAATCGGCCATTTCATTACCCTCTATTTCCACATGGCCTGGCACTCAACAGAGAGATATTTGTTTTACTCCTACCCAGTTCAAGAAGTATCTCTAAGCATTCCCACACAAGTTTGGATTTTAAATATTACGAAATTATAAAAACCAATCTTTAAACAATCAAAAATATACTTACATGGTCTTTGGAAGTCAGATATATCAGTAAAGTCGTAATTGTTCTTTCTATGAACAGCTGGTGGTGATCCTGCACTCGATGTGTCGGAATGTGGCTGAAAAAAAAATACAATTTCAATACATATATTAAGGGTATCCCCTTTAATAAGCAAAAACATCTTCAATTACCGGTGGAGGCAAATTTTGTTGTGGTCTCCGATCGGAAAAATTCTTATGACCACCGCCTACTGATGAATCTCGTATTGGCGGTTTAATGATTTGCTCTCTGGAATTATTAATATGATCACGTGGGTAATTGTATTCCCTATCCGGCGTTGAAATTCTTTCTTCTGGTATTGATTCATCGTCCGTTGTTGTATCTTTATAATTACAAATTTGTATTTTTCAATTAAATTAATTAAAATTTGCATTATTTCTATAGGTAAATTACTTTTTTTTATATATAAAGAAAATATTAAGGAAAACAGCAAGACAAGAAATAAAAAGTCACAATGACATAACAGCCACTTTTGTAGTAAAATACTTAATTAGTACATAACAAAATTATACAAAAAAAAAGTAAAACAAAATGATAAAAGTATATTTTGCACACTCTCTGTTTGCTGTAGCTGCTGCTGTTTTATTTGTATTTATATTATTATGTGAAAGTTGTGAAATTTCCTTAGGTATACTGTTCAATCACTAATCACTGCATTCTTAGCTTTGGGTTATTTAGATTAATATCGAAAAGAAAATGTTTAAAAAAAAAACAATTGTTTGCTTGGTTAATTTCTGTTTGATTAACAAATCTCAAAAGGCAAAAAACAAGAATAAACTTAAGACGTTCATATGAGCAATGGCTTGACTGAAATGAATGTGCGATTTATTTCCTTTAAAAGTACATGTTTGTTATTGGTTATTTATCCTGCCTTTATAGGAGTCTTACAGGAGTCATCATCATTAGTGTTTGTTCCTGCACCTGCAACTATTTATGCTCTCTTAGAGTGGTTGTAAACTAACCGTGGACATAGGTGCGTAGACAATAACTATCTATTCCCAAATGGCCGGTATCGCTTGTCCTACCAAAGTATGAACTAGTCAGTTAAGTTTGTTTATTTGGACTTTTCCTCGTTTTCTGTCAAGGTAAAACACAATAGGTCTGTTCCTTTACTTCCAAATTTTACGAATTTTTACTACTTAGGGGCCAGTTATAGCGATAAGTAAAATGCAACAAAAAAATTCTTTTTCTTTTTTGAACCAGTTAAAGTTAATTCTTGAACTCAATCTTGGTCTTACAATGTTGCTTATTTTTTTCTAGAAAAATTGAAGATATTTTACCTACTTACTTTTTTTTAATAAACTTTACAATTCCTAAGCAACATTTTAAGACTAAGGTTGAGTTCAATCATAATGTTTAAGTGGTTAAAAAAAGCAAACGAACTTTTTTACGGTTTTGTTTTTCGTGTCCTATAACTGCACTTTTAGTTCTTATGCATTTTATCTCAATGCCGTTCCTAATATGGAAAAAAATGTGAAAAAATGTAGAAAAGTGCGGCCCCTCCACTGATAATCTTAATAGTTCTTTACTTAACAAATTCCTTGTAATAGGAATTAAAAAAGCTGTCAGCCACATGCCAATTGAAAGATGGTTTAGAATGATGCCCTATTTGACATACGCGCGCATATGCATATTCTGATTTTCTGCGTATTAAAATGGGATGAAGGCTAAAAAATAATAGCCTAATATCCTCCACGTAATTTTTAATGCAGAGTCGCTTTTCCTCTTCTCGAATTGCTAATTAGCCAATTTTTCGCATTTTTAAGACTTTTTTTTTATTGTATGCCATTTTTCACAATTCACAATTTCTCTTTCTGAGAGAGAATTTATCCCCACCACTGCCATTTTGACAGTTTTTTGCATTCTTACTACAAAAGTAAAGAAGTCGATGTTCTTACGGTGGCAGGAATCCGAGTGGTCCAAATTTTCATGACTCTGCCGCAAAGATCCGGCTGAATTTGAGCATTGGTAATATTGGCTTTAAGGGCATTGGTAGATTATCGTCACAGGCTTGCGACTCCAGGAAACTCCATAAGAAAAAGCCCAAGGGGATCTTGGTGGCATACTTCTGCGAATGATAACCATACATTCAAATCTTTCATGCCCCGTCCTGCGCACATTCTGTTTATGTGTTCATTTTGGGCGAATGATAAAACACTTCCTTCCCGTCATAGAAATATATTTGAGCGAAAAGCGATCCGCGCTACTTTTTTATCTAGAGTCCTGTAAGGACAACATACTGAATGATCTCTAAACGGACGCCGCAATGGGTTATGTATGTCCTAATAATGCGAATGTTTTTTTGCGTTCAAACTTACCAAAACTTTACTTTGCATTTATATATTTGACATAAGAGTTAAAATCCACTTGTTAATGCAGTATATGTAGGTTTTGTATTTTCAGGGTCCTAACAAGCTTTTATCAAAATTTACCATCAGAGACCAAATATGACAATTTTATTAGACACATTGAAAAAGGTTTTTAAGATGGAGAGCTAAGGTTAATTTGCTATAAGTAAAAAAAACTGACAGGCCTTCTGTGTAATCAGTCTTTTTGTACTACATACATATATATTTTACATATATAGGTCTATTACTATAATGATGATGATGACTCTTGCAAAACTTTGTGAACCTAAGTGTTTTATAACTAATTTTAAAACCTTATATATCGCTCAACATAATTTTGAATTTATTTGATGAATTTGTTGTTTTTTAATGTTCTCACCTGTATCATCATGATCCCGATCAGGACTACGATTTAAAACCGAACTACGTTTCGATGGCATGGGTAAACTTGGCTTTGGCCGATTTTTAAGAGCGGCCAGAGCTTGTTGCACCGCTTCCTGTCTAACTTCTGTCGGTTTTACCAAAGTGTGTTTGTGATTTTTTTAATTTTTTTTTTCAAATTTTTGATTTTTATTTTTTTTTCGTGATAAGATGATGTGGGAGATGACGTTTTGCAAGATGCACGAATATATATATATTTTTTTATTGTTGCGAAAAGGGAAATTTGATGAGAAAAGAAAAAAACACATATATTGTTTTAAATGTATGAAATTTTACCATCGATTGTAGAACAAAATTCAAATTTTTGTTATAATTTTTTGCAAAAATTTTACAGGTGTATGGAGAGAGAAATTAATGATAATAATTAAAGAGAAAATGACGTAAGAGTGATTGAAATGAACAAATGCATGATGTGTGAAATGAAAAAAAAGTAAATAAAAGAAAATAAACAAACAAAAACTGTATAAATGTGAGGTGAAATGCATGCAAAAATGCAAACTAAATTTGTGAGATTAGCAACAACTACGTGAAAATGTGCAAACTATTTTCAATACTATACCAAAAGCTAAGCTTGAAATGTTTATTTCTATTTTGTTAAAAAGCGAGGTACTCGTATATATCTTTAGAGAAAATGTTTTTATATTCTATAGATGCTAATGAAGAAACATACAAAATGTTAACCACTTAAGCAATATTATTCTACTAAGGAAAAACAGAATTAAGATATTAAATAAATAGAAAAGAGCTTTGAAAAAGGAATACATATATTCAATAAAAACTTTAAACGTAGTTATTTAAAAATACTTCTGGTAAAAACATAAATGAATAAATAATTCAAAAACCAATCAAAAATTATACATAATTTTGGTGTGCCTTTTTTATTGTACCTTATCATTTCTAAAAAGAAATTATTACTATATTACGTTGCGTATACCTCTTTTATTTATATAATTTTTTGTATGTGGGATTAAATTGTCCAACACGGTCTTTGGAATGACCGCGAACAGTACCTATTTAACGAACTGAGCACTTTGCAGATGTCTTTTCAAAATTCAATAAATAAACTTGCTTTTAAATAAGTATGGTTAGGTAAAACTAGCAAGTATTTTGGAAAAATATATATAACTTCTCTATTTGAAGTCAAACATTATCTATGACCAATAGCTACTTGTGATTGTGACTCTTTAAAAACAATACAATAAGATGTAGGTACCACCATTTTGAAGGCTTTCTCGACAATCGGATGAAAGTCTTGGTACACTTGACTTTGACACAACCTATGATGTGACTGGTATAGAAATTTATTTTCGAGGGAAAACGAGATTTCATTAGATATTGATGATTCCAAGACCATTGAGGATACGGGGTTAGGTATACTAGAGCGAATTGGACCAGCTGACGGCCCTAAAACTCTCAGACACCATGCAGTGTTTTCCAGGCAAGTATTCAAACTTGCGGAGTTATTTGAGATGAGATTAATATTCAATAAGAATATGGCCATCTATATTGATGATCAGGCTAGAGTTGCAAACCACTCAGTCTAACTAGTCAGAAATTGCTGCACAATGCTCAAGACTTAATGTCAGTGATTGTGCTGGGTACCTGGGCTTTGTGATGTTTATGGTAACAAAAAGGCCTACGTTCTGGCCAACGAACGTACTTTTATATATTGTATTTCCATCACAATATACTACCAAGAAGTTGGTGTGCGGCAGACAAGTGCACAACAAATACAGTCGATAGCTACCAGCTGGAACAATTTATGGTTACGAGATTGAACAGGCTCTAAATATCTGAAAAAATCGAGGAACGACATATTGCTTTTTTGGGTTGTTTTTCACGATCGCGATAAATTTTTTTAGCAAGATACTCCACTTGAATTTACTATTATCTATTCAAATTACTTTAATATTTTGCAGTAAGGTGGTACTTATGTATCTCATAACCTCATCAAATTAATTGCTCAACATTTGTCGGGAATCAAGTAAAACTTTCAAAATTATTAGTACCATTCCATAATTCAAGTGAACTAGTAAATCTGTGGAAAACACAGAATTTGATAATTTATTTAGATACTTTGTTGATGTAAATTAGGACACTTGCGTGTCTTTTAAAGTTTTCATTCCAATGATACAAAATTTGTATAAGACTTCGTCATTATCCGCGAACTGTAAAATAGTTAAGGTCGGTATATCACACGTTAAATTGGACATCCATTGTATATAGATAGAGGGCGGAAAAAATAGAATAAGGATATTTAAATTTGATTGGTACAAGTTCAGAGTCTCCTCAGTGAGTAAATTGATACATCAATTAAAGAGCTTCGATTATCAGTAAATGTTCAAGAAATTAGGTCGATTATGCATTGAAACAAAGCCGATTCCGTTACGTGAAAAGTGAATCGGGCACAGGTTTGGTATCCCACCTATTGTACCATCGTCACTTTAGACAATTCAGCGGTCGAACCAAACTAGTCGACTTCTGTGCACAACTATTTCCTTGTAAATTTTAACAGAATCTCCTCTCTCCCGCGCTCTTAGATTTCCCGTCTTTGAATATGTGTGAATTAATTTCCGCGGGGTGAAAGTACTTAAATAATCAATAATTTGTCAATGAATTTATAACAATAAATGTTTAAAAATAAATTATTTTTACGGGTTTTATAGATAGCTTTACTTATTATCTATCCATCTTCGGCGCCAAAAAATGCTTCTCCATTCACATTGCTCGACTTTTTAATTTTTTATTGAACATATTTTTGACAGCAGAAGACCTGTTTGTTAATTTTTCATGTGTCTGTTAAATATAAACAAATAATTATTATTTATTGTGAGTTAATTATGTATATCAGGAGTTCCATTTGATACCAACAATTTCATAAACATTAGAAACTCTTAAACTGAACTGTGATGTGAGTCCCGTGTAACTAATGGATACGAAATCTGCCAAATATCCCAAGATAAAAATAGCCACTTGATGCACATCAGACCTCAGCACTGGATTTTATAAGTTAGCCGGCGGCAACAATGGCGCTCCTTTGATTTATACAGACAAGAATACTTAGTATTGGTAAATTCTGTGCCAACTATAGGTATAGCTTGTAGGGTGTAGGAGGCAAACGTCCCGTTTCTGCTGTTTCTGTTGGTGGGAACTAACTCAACCGTCCGAGTATGCATTGGTGGAGTATAGAGCATCCAAAATCATTTATCATCAGTTCATGCGGTGACCGGTGAGGAGGATGCTTCGAGGGATAATTATAATACGCAGATCTCACAACGGCCGACTGCGGCAATATTTAAAAATATTTTGATGGCGTATTGTTTTTTGTTATGCGTTCGGGAGAGTCCGATATCGAAAATATCGCTTTTGAAATCGTTACATTGACGCAAAAAAATACTCTTCTGGTGATTCTGAGAAGAGAAAACCGCTTCTCGATTTGAAGTTAGAATCCACTCAAGAAGCACTAGCCCAAGTGTTATTTATGTAAAGTTTACAAGCCAGCTGACAACAGCCATAGATTATTTTTTGGCATTTCACCAACAAACAGCAGTTTTCTTGTTCCATTGGATTTCGGAATGAGTGAATCCATTTTACCATGGATCGCTGCATTATGCACCAAGGCATCGCAGTCGTAAAACGTAATTCGAGTTCTGTTCGCGAAACGGTGGCGGTCTCTGCATTACGTACGAATTATTGTTGTGTTAGCACAGAGGGTGCGGAAAAGCAAAACGTCTCGAAAACCATCTTCATCACATTTTTGGCTTAATGGCTATGCCAGCAAACTGAATTGTCGATTTTGGACCCATCCAAGACAGATAATGCCAATATCCCAACGTGTCTATACAGAATAACTTACTGCTTACTGGGGCTTATGGCCAATGGCATAAGCGGACCTTATTTTTTCAAAGATGAGAGTTAGCGGACTCTGACTGCGAATGTTACCGGCCCCGACAACCCCGTTCGTTTGGCTATTGGTCACATACGGGCTTTAAAGGATGGTGTAACAAACTGCACATTGCCGAACCAATAAGCTCGCAGTTTCAATTATGCACAGTTTGTTTTCTAAAAGTAGCTAAAAGTCTGACTACACTTTTTGTAAAAGCATGGTAGAAATTAAGAGCATACCTAATACATATTTTAAATAAAACTAGCTTACGAATAACTAAGTACTAAAATTGAATCCCGACAACAGCAACCAGTTGTTGCTGCAATAAAGTCTGACTTACAAAATACGGATATTTTATCTACAACTAAAGTTTCTACCCAGTTATATTAAATGTCTTATTTTATTATGGTTCAATGCGTAATGAGTAATGACAACATGATGGTATGACTTTTGATGAGTGTTATATGTGATTTATTATTATGTTATCAAGCGCTACCAACATTACTCTTTACTTAGGAGCGTAATACTTTATAGACCAACAGAACGTATTCAATATGCGCTGTTCAGTTATGTTCAAGACCAATGACATAGATATATAGAGAAAGACTATGACCAAACCAAGCGATACACGCAAGTTAAAATTTGTTCGATTCGGAAGAAAACAAACTTGGGGTTAATGCGAAACAGTGTGGCTAAGATCAGAGTGTTATTCTAGAGCGGAGGAGAAGGAATGAAAGGATTTTGATTTTTAAATATGAACGGGAAACAGGATTAGGATGTTAAGGCAAAGGACAAACAAAATATCAAATTGCGTTTACCACTTGTATAGCGACTTTCATGCCTTCCCAATCGTCGACTGGGTCGATTATTTTGTGCGGATTGTGCATTGGCATTTTGACCATTTTTACTCTGATCAGATTTAGCAGTTCGTTCAGCGCTATTACCTACTAGACATCCTGGTGGTGGTCCAACTGGTACAGTACCACTTGGTGATTCTGATTTGCTGCGGCTGTTGCCATTGCTATTATTGTTTTTGTTGCCACTTATTGACTTTACGGCTGCTTTACTGTTTTGCATCGATTTGACGGCTGCTAAAATTGCACTTGGTGCCAGAAGATTAGCAGACGATTGTAGTATCGAATGAGGCAGTTGTGGTGCTATTTGCTGCTGAGACGATCTCGAACTTAATGGCACTTGTTTGCTGGGGTTACTAGGTGATTGTTTTTCCATGCTCGATGAGCCGCTGCTATTGCCGCCGCCAGCGCTACCTCCACTCCCCGAATATTTGCGAGTTTGCAATAGTGGAGACTGTGGCATTGAGCCTTGGTCTGGCACCTGAGATGATTTGTACGGTCGGCATCCTTTAAAATTTGATTTTGCAGCTATTTCAGCTGACAGAGCTGCTAGCTGACTGCTTAGGTCTACACCAGAACGCTTGACATTCGATGTGAGCGGACCAGCTATTCGATATTATATTTTAATTGATGCGAATACAATTTGAATAAAATGAAACAAAAAAAAAACAAACAAATCAAGAAGAATAAAAAAATATTTGACAAAAATAATATTTTTAAATATAAAATAATTTAAATGCAATATTCCTGTGATAAGGTTAGTGGTTACAAAAATACAGACATGCGTCGAGATTTTGGGAAATTGTATAAAGATGATAAAAACATTTTCAATATTTATATAAATTTGAAACTTAATGTTTTGCAAGGACAGCAACTCCCTTCCCCGCACTATCAAACAATAGTTAAAAAACTGAATACAGTACTTGTATACATAATAAGTCTGGCTTACAGACAGATCTACACCATAGAAAAAAGGCACGATATAGTTTTCAATTCCCATAAAACCTTCACAGACTTGATTAAAGTTGCAGTTGCTCTAAATATATGAATTTTAAAATTCTATGGCCTAAAGCGGAGCAATTGGAAAAAAACTAAGCCGGTTGGCAACTCGGGTTACAGACTCAGCGTTCAGCGATGACTTGATTCAACACACGAGGAAACTCAATTCCATTACCAATCAAAAACTCTAGTTTGTTCAGTGTCGTCATGGATACCGGACGTGAAATGTAAATAGTAAGACGGTTTTGGGTAGCTGCGAAACAGATAGAACTTTCTGATTTTTAGCATTCTACAGAATGACTTCTATCTACGCCTTCTGTGTTTCATTTTCTCTGAATTGCCGGGAAGGTGATAATTGTACAAAATAGGATGTTTTTCAAACTCCCCCATCAGCAACGGTTGGTCTGTTGTTCGCTCATCTTCAACAAACTAGAAAAGTAGAAACTGAAATCAATAGGCAACCCTACATGTAAATTGACAACTGCTTACAAACTTTAGTTTTTGTGAATCGCAAACGAGCAGTAGCGTCGTCACTCGTCACATCTGATTACACATGTTATGTGTCAAAGCAAACTAGTTGCCAATTGGCATCGCTAATCAGTTTTTTTTCTGTTACTCCGTGTGCATTGGGTCTGTCATAAAATCGAACCTTGTCCTGGAAACATACATATGCATGTCCTGAAAACGACACGTATATACAATCCGCTGACTTAATACTAAAATGTTTTGTGCTAAGGAACTCCTATTCTGAGAAACTTGAGTGCAACGTTTCACGTTTTTAGTAAAATACATATTCGACTTAGTTATTCTTATAAATTAAATGAATATTTTTCTTCATGTAGTAGGAAAAACGATGTAACATGTTAAAAACTTTGTTTGTCTTTTTTGTTAGATTCTTTATTCTTTCTCTTGCTGATGGAGATATGTAATTACTCCAGTTTCAATTTAAACAATTTAATCATTTTGTTGTAGTAATAGCCCTAAAAAGCTTCTTTGCGATATGATTCGTACAAGAATATGAAACATACAGTAATTGAATCTGGGGTCAACTTTGAAAAAGTAGTTTAGGATGAGCTATTCAAACCAATGACTCTGGTTATTAATCAGGCTGGTAAGCAAATCATAAACGACCTTTGGCACGAATTGCAACATTGGCTTGAAGAATTCATTTTCATTTAAGGTAGCTTGTTTTTGTTGGACATAATTTCCTGTTGGAAGTCACATTTGCGATGAAAAGCTTTTATTGTTGTTTGCCTTTCTTGGAAGCGGCTAATATTAAAATGATAACCAGTTGCAAGATAACACTACAATATTTTATGAAAAGCAAAAAATATCTGTTACTTCCTGTAGGTGGCCGAAAGTCCAAAAATGCACGCAAGATTTGAATTTGACGCGGAAAGTGTTGGCAACAAAAAAATAAAAAAAAAAATAAAAATTTTGCAGGTTAGCTTAAGTAAAACTGGAGCCATAAACTAATGGAACAACGTGATTTCATTGTTGAAATATATGTAAAAAATAATTAAAATTTAACAGTCATAGTTTGCAAATTTTGTACAAAATATGGTTAAGTATAATTGAAAAATTCAAGGAGAACGGATCGATTGAAGATTTATGTTGGTTTGTATATATAACAGGGGCTTAAGTAATTTATTAATTACACCACTTACACCTGGTAAGCGATAAACTCTTTCCCTCGTTGGATATCACAATGGGTCAGTACTGACTTGATTGTAGCACGGATTACTCACAAACCTAGCCCAGTCTTACTTATTGCAAATGCTAAACTCCCTGGGAAAACCACAATGTGTCACTGTCTGGTGCGGATTTCGGTTCGGAGGTGTCATTGAACTATATATTTTTTTCAAAAATGAGAATGGTCAAACAGTGACTGCTACGAAAGTTATCGAACGAGTATGCCATTACAAATTTCCATTAATCATCAGTGAGCCGATTCAGTCTCAATGCAAAGCACCTAATGCTTGTGTAACGTAGAAAATCCTCTTCAATCAAAAAGGATTTTTCAATAATATTGTTTGTTTCTTCGCTCAGGACGTGTGCCAAAAAATTAAACATTTATTTCAGTCTTAAGGAAAGCCATTTGCATTTTCTCTTGCAGACATGTTTTTCTATCATTTTTGTTTTGCCTTCTCTTTTCTTTTGTTTGTTTAAATTTTATCTTCTATCCCCTCGTATAAATTATGCTGGATATTACGAAGAAGAATCATTGTAATCCCCTCACATATATGCGATTCACATTGCAGTATAAATGCAAACAAAATCCAATCATTCAGACAAAGTCTGTCTACAAGGATGCACTTTAACGCTCATTAGTTGTGTGTTTTTTTGGAGGGCTAATTTCTTGGCAAGGACTTTGCTCTGTATGTGAATTTGCCCCTGCTGTGCTCTTAAAGAGTCTCATTTAAAAGTAAAATATGAATTCATTTGGACATCTGCACAATCACGGAGCAGCGAGCTTATATATCCAACCTTCTGCACAGAATTCTCCTATTGTTTTGCCTTTCTTTTGCAGTGTGAATGAACTTGCTTCACATCATCCTAGTTATTTTACCATCGTTATCCTCGTCCCTACTCAAATGCAAACTGAATGTAGACATAGGTTTTCGTTCTCCTTTCTCGAATTGTAACTCTTTAAATATTCTATTCTCTTGTTAATGTGTGAGATATTTTTATGTCGAAGCCCCTTTTTTATTTTTCTAGGTCGTTTCATATAGTAGAGATGAGACATGTTGCTCTAGGTTTATGCTGATTCAATCTATACATAGACGAGTTATATCATCGCGTTCCCCGATAAACAAATATGTAAATTATTGTTCAATAGAAGGACGATGACCTGTACATTACTCTTACCGTAACCATTTTTGCTGATTGAGTAAAATTAAGGTGCTTCAGGGTACCTACACAATGTTAGGTAGACTTAAAAAACCGCTATCGGCTTGCCATTTACGATAAGCAATAATTGCTGAGCATTTATTTAAATTCCAGTGGTTTAAAATTGGACCAACAACAGCAAAGTGTTGTACTGACGACAACGATAATAATCACGTAAAAAAATTGCCACTTGTCAATGTCATCTGTTTATCCCTGAAGAATTATTAATGCTGAAGATAACACTTTTAGAAAATACGGTCGGGGATGATTTATAACGTTGTCCCCCTTAAAGAACATTGAATATTTCTCTACACACCACATTTATAGAATTAAATATTCATAATCCTTTTAAAAATCCATGAATATTTAAGAGAATACAAATTAACTGTTCAATGTTCAATGCCCTTAATCCTGTTACAGTGAATGAACCCTACTTCGTATTCATTTTTGTAGAGAATGACGACAAATGTTGATGATGTCAATGAACTTGTTAATCTACTTTGCGTTACTGCATCCTCGGGGCACTATATGAATGATGCTTCGTACTATTACACAATAGCTCTGTGTGCAACAAAAAGATTTAAGACTTTCTCTGCTGGCACAGAATGAGTGCTGAAAGCACATCACATTATTTGCGTCTCGTTTTTGTTCAGTACTACCTACATGTGATACTCATATGGAAGTACCCACATTTGTAAGCATTTACAAATTTGAGATATTTAATTGTAGGCAAAAACTCAATAAATGTTAACTGGAATCTATCAACTTTTATCTCAGGGATAAAAGTTATGTATCAAGTACTTAGTTAATTAGTTACTTTGTCGAAGTGAGGTGCACTTAGACTATTCAAAGTCCATTGAAAGATGACTGAACAATCTGAAGAGCCCTGCCCTTAACATACAGGACAAATGAAACAATGTTGACCGCGCTGAAAGGCTACGGAAAATTAAAATTGCAGATTTCAAGGATATACAGTTGCACATTAAGGAGAACAAGTAGTGGCGTTGATTAAAGGGATTGGTTTATGAAAACACTTTTGTGCACCTTTAGCTTAAATAGCTTTATTTTGCTATGCTGTTGAGATTTAGGATAATTGATTTCTTCGCCTGAATAATATAATAACGGGCATGGATACAATGTTATGAGCTTTTTGTAAAAATCGTGTTTTTAGGAATTAAAAGTAAATATATATTTTGTGAAAAAAACCGCGTGCAGGTAAACGCCGTAACCTCTAAGTTAAAGTTATACACTCATAAACTGTACCAGAAAAACCGTGTTTGTGGTACTGGTTCCAACACTTTTGTTACCGAGATCAACCAATGAAGCTATACGACTACGGGCGCTGTTGAGCTGCTCCCCAACATATTTTTACTACATACCAGCAAGCATGTTTTTGAACTTTTCTTTCGAAACAACTAAGTAATAACGTTGGCGGAAAAGCTTCTACTAAATCGCAATCAACTAGGGTCGAGGACTTCTGAAAGTGCGCCCGTGTGAGACGTCCATGTTAGCCGGCACCAGGATTGGATGATATTGAATAGAGCAATGGATCGCTTATTAAACACGAATCGACTTAATTCCTAAACGGTTAAAATTGTGCCTTGGTGTGCCTTGCATACCTTACCTAGTTAACTAGTTGTGTATTTGAAAGAAAATATAGTCGTTCTCAGAAATGACCCCGAACGTAAAAATCACGTGTACGTTGTAGAATTGCGAGCGTATTATAAGCTTCCTTATTTCGAATCAAACTACTCAAGTGTTTAAGTAAAAGGATTATGAGCTACTCTGTGAATCGAGTCCTCTCAATGACCCTGACATGGGATTTAAGGTGTAACTACATGGTAAGTGGCGGATCGTCACAACGGCGAGAGAGTGAAATGTCAGTCAACAAATTTTCAAACGACATCGTTTAGTGGTGGTTAAAAAGTAGAACTCAACTTAAACGATCACTAAAATGAATCAGTTCTTACTGTGAGTTGCAGTCATGTTCACGACAACGTTTATTACGTTTCTTGGTATAAGCTTTGAGGCTGGTATTAGTTTTAAACACTACTTAGGTTCTTGAACAAGCTTTCATTGAACCATCGATAGCTGGCAAAAAGAAACTATTCACCCTCAACATTTATTCTGCAAAAGTAAAGCAAAAATCGGAGTGCCGTAATGTAAGCCTCAAAATCGTCACAATAACGATGCATACGATCATATAACAACTATGGGCTCAGACTGCATTGAGGTCTATTATTATTCTGAATACCCGAGCCCTCGGAGCGACCAACATTAATTTTGCCTGCTGTCCAAAAACCTTCAAAAACAATATGAAATAGCAATATCTAAGCGAAAAGACCAACAAGACACGTGAACTTGATGTCTAAGCTCCCTAGCTGTTTGTTGAAAACGGAGTGGTATAGGAGGCATATATACCAACTAATAAATGGAATTTCAAATTGGTTTGCAAGATTCCCTGAAAAGGAAACCACCTCAGCTACTTTCACTCCGTCGGAACTTACCTACTACCTGAAGCTGAATAAGTCTGAACACCGCATTAAAAGGTGTAACACGGTAGGTGAATTCTCAAGTTTGAATCAGTGGCGAATGGAGTAGAAGTACCATCCGATAAATAGCTACTACTCAGGGTTGATTAACAAAAAAAAATATATTTCTTTTTTTCTAGGTTATATGTAAAATATATCGATGTTCTAAACATTCTAGAAACACAATTTGTCCTCTTTATTTTTTGAAAATAGAAGCTACAAATTTCATAAAAAGACCGCCTGAAACCAAGTCCAGTATAAGCAAAGCAATAGCGACAGCCGGAGGCGAGAGCTTTAAACAAACAACAAATCGTTTCTAAATAATATGATGAATAACCTCAATTCTATATTCACACATAGTTTTGCATTTGCTTTTAAAAAGAAAAACCTCATTTGAATTTGTTTCAATGAACTATGCAAACTTAACCTTAAGGGTTGAAAACAGTCTATCATATGCCGTAAGCACACATATGACATTCATGAACGGCACCAACAGTATTCCTAGTGCCCTATTTAGTGGTATAGTTTGCATAGCATTAATCTTGAAGACTTTCGAATGCTGTCGATGTATACCATGAGGGGAACATTTCTTTGTATACCTACCGAAAAATATAAGGATCTCCCTTGAGTGGCGTATATACCTTTGCTCCTTACGAAAATATTGATGTAAGGATATAATATTTCTTACTGACGAAAAATTTAAATATTGAAGATGTTTGCTCTGGGGGTGTAGTCCTAAATTTTGAGGATTTGAAAAAAAAAGATTGAAGTGAAACATTAGTACATTTATGTGAAGTAGGGCGGATTAGCGAGTGTATGATGAGGGAAATATTAATGATGGATAGCACTTTAGACCGGAAATGCAAACAATATACTTTTCGCAGTTGACCGAAAAGTATAGGACTGGAGAACAATGTGTTCAAAAAGGCAGGCTTTTGTCCGTGTTTTTTTTTAATTTGAATAAATGTTATTTGGATAATAAAAATAGATTTTTAGGAAATAAATTAGGTCATGAAATGGTTCAATTTCGCCAATGACGTGAACTTCTTTTGTCCTCTAGGTCAATCCAATTGTTGCTGTAATATTGGGAAAGCCAAGGGAAGAATTCAAAGAGCGTTTAATAGCATCAGCCGGCGATCAATTGCCGTGTGAGATTATGTGACTTTAAAACTTTTCTCCAATATTTTGTTGCTAATACATATTTTGCTCCCAGAAATGAGTTTTTTTTTTATTTAAAGTGGTATCAATATTTTGAAATACAACTGCAATTTGCTAATATTTTTATTCGCTTAAGCTATAACGCGAGTAGCCAAAAAATGTTTAAAGAAACTGGAAGTGGTTTTAAATGTGAAAAAATTTGACAGGAATGCTAAAAATAAAGAAATTTTGTAATGCACTTCTGACACAGAATCCAAAAAATTCTGCAGCATGGTGAATTAGGTGTTAAATTCCGCCAATAAAGGAACTTACCTACAACTTAGAAGTAGCGCAGGAATCAAGCAATAAACACTGCAAACGATATTGATTCCAATAAACATCCAAGGTTTCACGGAAACGACAAAATGAAGATCCGCCTTTATGGCGCGATAGGTCTCAAAAACAGCTCGAAACAAATTTTTGCTATATGTATTATGTATCTATTTTGTTTTACTTGATAAATATATAAATCTATATTTATATAAAAATGGATCTTGGTTTGTTCGGATGCTTAAAACTCGAGAACGGCTCAACCGACTTGAATGATCTTTGTTTTGTTTTGTTTGTCTTACATCAGCGATGGTTTAGAAGAAAAGGAAAGTTGGAAAATTCTCAACAGGTGGCGTTGTAGGTACACATTACATTTTTAATGGGGAAACGCACTTTCAAAAAAAAAAATATTAACTGGATAGAAATCGAGTAGTGACACTTCAAATATAGAAAAAAAATATTTTCAAAATCACAGTTTGTTGATCTTTTGTGATAGAAACACTTTACTGCTAAGTGCGAGAGAATCAACAGGTGGCGCTGTGGTCGATCTTCAGAGCCGCTCAACCGATTTCAATGAAACTTTGTGAATGCGCATGGTTGATTCCAACTTGAAAGATAGTATAGTTTTGGGCCCTAATGGAAACAAAGTGCAATCAAAAACAATACAAATAGAAAACCTTGGATTAAAAATAAATAAATAAATATTTTCGCGACAGGTCTGTGGGACCCAAGGGATAGCTTCTCACAACCATTCGTTTTGTGTGGGTTTTCAATTTTTGGGACGAATGGAAGGGATCTAGAGCTTTACGCCGAGTCCAAACGGCTCTTTCATGAGAGTTTTACTCTCGGATGTTTGTCAGACGTTCGCGAGAGGTGGCGCAGTGGAAAAAACCTTAAGATGTAATTTGGTTCTTTCGTTAAAAAAGCCATTTGCAAAAAATAATCGGGATATGGCACTTGCCATATAGGTAACAAAATAATTAAATTACTATAGGTATCTGGACATTTATGAAGCCTTGAATTTTTGTAAATGGTGTTCAACACAATGGGGCAGTAATCAAAAAGGGCGCCGTTGCACCTCCCTTAAAACACGACTCTGCGAATTGTGGCGGGACTTAATACGAAAGGCACGGGCAGCGCCGTGGGAGTACAGCTAGTAATAGATAAAACATTTCAGAAATAAATATGTTTAAAAGTAAAAAAAACATTTTTAGTATTTTTTCTTTTAATTTAAACATAAAGTAGGTACGATATTTATGGAATAAAAAATCAGGCAAAAGCCCTCCATGATTTGAACGATTTTGGTCGAAAAATCACCATCCACGTTTTGATATTTAGTAATCAACGAAACGATTCAACGAACTCTATTTGCTGAGCATGGTCAAACGATTTTCGTCAATTAAACATTTTAAGCATGGAGTTGGAGACGCAGATCTTTAGTGAATATACGATGTAAAGAGCGTCTTGAAATTGACGATTCTTGTCCACGAAGCCGAACGGAACTGTTATTATTTTTAAAATGTTGTGAAAACACGTTGTTTTCTAGTATAGTGTTCTATTTTTGCTAACCCTAAGCTGTCAGCCTTCAAACTGGTTTCTTTGTTTTTAGTTGCCAACACTCTCCGCAAATTAAAATATTTTGTGAGTTTTTCGAGCGCCCTTTATATCTACTAAACCGAGTTAAAGAACACAATTTAAAAAACTGCTTCGAGGATTTTTATTGTTTATTTGGCATTAAATCTTTGCGATTCTTTTGGCAGTGTTCGAAATATTCCGCATATCAAGCATATGTGAATTATAAACGAAAACAAATTTGCCTATCGTAACTGTAATGGTAAAAGTCAGTTAATTTTATGTTGCTTATAACAATGTTGGCCGCTGTTGCTCTAGTTTTTTTTGGGCGTTGAAAATCCTTTCGAATTTTTTTCCATGTCCGTAAAAACCAGACACTTATGAAAAATTTAAAACTATAATATTTTATTTTATCTTCTTTTTACAATTTCCAAGTTTTTAAACTTTTACTACTTTTATAGTGAACATGCAAATGACAAACATCAATAATTGGCAAACAAAAAACGTGGAAAAATATAAATAAATCGTACACACATTTCATTCATTCATAAGAAGGCTAAAGTATTTCTACTTAGTAAAATATCAAAATGAAAGTAAATGTAACATGAACAATATAATACAAAGGGAGAGGGAGTGTATTTAGAAACAGAACACAAATATCTATTAAGCTACAAAAAAGTATAGAGGCGACCCCGACCTGAATGATATCGCTTCTCGTTGTGGGTGACTCTTCGTTGTGTCCTTCGTGTTCGATTCTGATGATGTCCGCCGCCGCCACCACCACCACTACCAGCACCTCCGCCTCCACCTCCCCCTCCTCCTCCACCACCGCCGCCACCACCACCACCACTTCCGGAATGATGATGGGACGATGCGGATTTGTGGTATGAACTGGAATGTCGATGGTGCGACGATGGCAACGATGGAACTTCAGTCACATAGCTATATCCTTCGCTGGAAATTTGCACTCCACCCCCGCCGTTACCGCCGCCATTTCCGGTTTGTTGTTGTTGCAGATGTTGATCCTTCAGGTTGTAGTACGGTGGCATACCACCACCGCCTCCACCATTATTACTGCTTCCATTACCGGCATTATTACCACCACCACCACCACCTTAATACAGGTTTTTAGTTTTGTTAGATTAATATGTTGAATAGAATGGTATATATATATGTAGTTAATGAATTAGACACATTTCATGCAAAACACACATACACGCCGTTATTTACAAGCACAGAATATTGACGCATTTCAGCTTAACATCACATACAAAGAGTCTGCCAGCCCGCACGTATCTATAAGTTTGCCTAAGCGAAAGTAAACAATTCATAGGTGTACAAAGGACACCTCACAACAGCGAGTTCGGAAAAGCTCCAGAAATAAGGGTTTTCAGTAGGGGAAAAAAAATAAATGTCAACATGAGTGGGTTCAACAGAGCTTATGGTAATGAACGAGAACATGTAAATGGGATATGAGTCGAAAGTAATTTCAATCAGAAGGGTTACTTGACTTGATGTGTCACATCACATGGCGTACTGGAAGGAACGGCCGGCGCGGCAAAGGCGATGTTTTCATACAATCGAGTTATCCTTTCCGTTAGAGATTTTCTACTAAGGCCCTTAAAGTTGATATTATGCCAGGAGCGATTTTACCTGAGGGGTGTGAACGATTAAATGGTTATCCTGCAAAACTTTTGCTAGTTATTTGATTTTGTCGTGCAGACAGGGTGTCACAGTATAAGACGTGCGACCGATGACAACAAGCCAATGGATATAACAGCTATGTATTTTGAGGTCAAGATATACCTACATTTCCCTTCAACTGAATAAGTACACACATTTTCTAAGCCACGTTGTCCATTTTTTGCAAACTTATTATATAATAAAGGAAGATCAAAATCTCTAAAAAATGCTGAAGAGCTAAAATCGATTTAATAAAAGAACAAGGAATAACCGGGCGTCCTGACAAAATTAAACGAAGTTTTAGTGTGGTCTATTTATTTAGTAAACAAAGATTCGTACGGAAAAAACACGAGAGGACAAAAAATGCCAAAAACAGCAGTTGATCGAAGAGGAATTTTAATATGCGCTTCCAATTCTTGCGACTCTGCGGCCAAAGTAAAGTAGAGAGCCGGTGTTAGTGCTCATGTGTCAACAGTTCGAAGGGTAGTCAACAGTGCCAATCACCCAAAACGAATGAAAAGTCAAATGAAACCACCACTTAACGAGCAAAGGAGAAGTATGCGCTTATAGTTCTCTATATACTGCATATGGGTTGGAAAAATGAATGGCATCACGTAGTTTTTTTCGGATGAGAAGAAGTTAAATTTAGATGGCCCTGATGGGTTTAATTATTACTTCCACAATGTGAGGAAAGAAGAACGTTTTATAGCGCGACTTCATAGTCGAGAGGGTGGCGTTATAGTATGCTATCCTGGTACTGTTTCAAACCTCAAAAATGACTGCACGTGACTATAAAGGAATTTCGGAATTCCACACGGCGCGCATAGTCAAAAATTGGACAGAGGTGCAGGATGTGGAATCGCTTAAATGATAGGCGTTCTTAACATTATTGAAAACGTTTGAGGATGTTTCCTTCGAAACATTTATGAGTCTGGCCGTCAGTTTGAGGACTTATTGCAGATGCGACCATTAAATTGGCCTGGAGGGAAATTTCGTTGGACTTCATAAAGACGCTGTACGATTCCATGCCGGTTCGAATTCATGAAGTCCACTACTAAAGTTAAGATATAAAAAACTATTTCAAGAAAAACTTGTTTCATTTATTTCCAATAGCTTTTATTTCCAATTTTAAATGTATTCGGTTGACACAAAATAAAACTACATTGTTAGAAAATTTGTGTGCTTATTCAGTTGAAGCGAAGTGTATATCAGTCAGATACCGATGACTAAAATGACGGCAGGGATGATTCAAAAACAATCGCAGCAAAGAGACAGCGTACTGCACATTTATTACTTAGTCAATTAGGCATTCAATTTGAGGACTCTTTTCGGTAAGTAAAATATAATAAACTTGCCTATTACCCGCACATTTTCTGTGAAATGTCAAAAAAGTTTGAAAAGTTTCTTAACATCCTGTTGTTTATTACTTTACTCAAGAAACTGGCAAGCCCTTGGATAACTAATTTAAGAAACGTACTCAAAATCATCGTGCTGATCTCGGTCAGTATAAATTATAAACCAACCACTCGGTCAGGAGTGACTTCTACAGCGAACATTGCCTGTGCATCGGCAAGACTAAACATTATCCTATAAAGCAGATGATCGCCCGTGGGTTAAAAGTCTGAACTACTTTATTTACTATTAACCACACGCACACAGACACACTCTCCCCTTTGGTTGATGGTTCAACAAGTACGTCGTTTTTGTTATTGTTATTAGCTCCGGGACATTTTTGTCATTTGAGCGCGTACACAACATATTCTAGGATAATGGTTGGGTGTATAGTTGATGCACTAACCAACATGCTATGCTTCTTTCTTCACTCGAGGATTCGCATCCATCAATAGCTGGTTTCGGTGGTGTTCGTTGGCCTTCAAGGTTACAGATGGAATAAGAGGCGTTTTTCTTTTATGTGCTCGCCTTTTGCAAACCGTTGAGGAATTTTCAATTAAAAATGAATTTACTCTATGATGATGAGAATTGCAGTGGCATCAGTTAAGCTACAAGATGTACAAGAAAATGGGAACAAAATCGTTGGTTGATATTATCTGTGGAATTCTTAAGCGTTTTGTTTTATTAGTTGGATAATGTCGTACTATAAAATATCTCATCTGCAATTATGGTTCTCTCGCTATACGCTTCGCCTCTGTCAGTGGGATTGTACTTAGAGACGTTGAAATAAGGCCGACTTAACTGACAAGTTGTTAAAGTTAAGGAATTGCTGGAACAAGTGGAGGGGGATTTTCAGTTTGTAGCAATATATTTATTTACAACCTACGAGCTAAGAGTACTTTACCAGAAGGAACACATCTATTTATAGACTTGTTAGTGTTAACAGTTTTTGATGGATACGAATAGAGAAATCAAGGACATTTAATGCATGTTGAATGGGTATCATGTCGTTGGTAATAATGTTGGGAATGTGACGCATTGTTGTTGGGGTTAGTTGATCATTTCAAGACGCATTGCATTTGGAAGTCATTGTTTATGCCACATATGTGTTAAACATAACGTTCGAGATGCATTGGCTGTACGCTGCGGTAATTAGAGCATAGTCATGCGATGGACTCCTACCTCCGCTCTATAACTTATGCTCAACCTTCTTCCTCTAGACATCGTCAGTAAGGAATACGACGTTATCGTATCAATTAGACAAACGAAAGGAAAGCACTGGATAGGACTGTCAGCATCCTCCTAACAGTCAAGCCCCTTACCTGCAAGTACTGATTACCTGCCTATGAAAATTAACTTTGAAAATGGCTTAACGATTTGTCAAGTCATAGCGTGGCTGTCAATTAATACAGTATTACAGAGGGATATCGTAATATACATTGACAGTTGGGCTGCCATCAGACTCCTTGTATCCAGCAAAACAAGATCGAAAGCGGTGGAAGGACGATTGCCGCGGATCTCTTAACGAGATAGCTGGACAGTACAACCTCACCATTTGCTGGGTTCGGACACTGTGACATCCAAGGGAACTGCGCAGATGATAAATTAGCAGGAGTAAGTTCTTCCGTCGTTGATAGTGTAGTACGCGGACGCAACAGTCAAAGCAAGCCATAAATGGATACCAAAAGAGCTTTTGCGACTCGCCAGTCGCTACGGGAAATTCATTTTGGGGAGACACACGCGAAGGCTTGAATTGCAATACAATGAAGATGAGTCCGTCCGTCCGAGTTAACATGAGTACCCAGCAAAGGAAATTTTGTTCTCTGAATTACATCAACGATATCGGCGCGGAGACTGTAGGAGGAATTATTTTTGTTTTTTCGTGCAGAAAAAAACTTAAAATTACAAATTTTGGGCAACTCCTTTGGTTGCTTACGCAATCTTAACTGTCATTCATCTTTTGTCAAGTTGACATGAATAAAATTCGTTTTCTTTTCCTTTCAATTTCTAAGCCGTGGTTGACCCCCGGAAGAGCATTCATTATCAACTGCGTCACCTCTCCCGCGAACATTGTAGGATTTTCTTTAATCGCATTGTAGCACTCGTTCCAGAAATTAAGCTGGTAGAAACAAATTGTTTCAACTACACTTAGATATTCTATTTATAAACCTTGACCATCTCACAAGCACTGATTCGACTTAAGTTTTATTACTCGTTTGGGTCTCACTTTTGACTATTCGGATATTCTGTGCTTATAAAAAATCAAAGCAATCTATAAGTAGAGCCATTCAGTAGCGGATGTGACAAATCATTATTCAAATTTTAATTCGGCGATGCTTACGTTGCTAACTACTTTAATAACTTTTTCATGTTTCATTATATTTAATTGCGTGTGAAAGACACATTTAGATCAGAGTTATAGGGAAGCCTTGTTGCTGCGAACAATCTGCCTTTGTGGAGCTGTGAATATAATACCACATTGCGATGCTCGAACGGCGACCAAAATAGTCAAGCCCAATTTCATACATATGTGGGTAAATTGTGCAAAACATATTTGCCTTCGGGAAGACAGAGGGAGACTGAAGCAGTCTATCCCCACCAATGGCGTCTGACATCCCGCGTCATTACGTTTGAAAAAGTTATGTCTATGGTGGAGGTGACCGGGTGACGGTTCCTCCTTTGAAAAGTGGCCCAACTTTATAGCCTCTGACTGAATGCTATGTAGATAAACACTTCTCCCAAGTACCTACTGTCTAAACAAAACTGATGAGATGAACAATATAAAATATATATTTAAAACCACCACTCAAAATTGCAATAATTTCGTTGCATTTACTTAACACATCCAGCTTTTTCAGGCAGAAGTACTGGAAGTGCGTATAGACTGCCCATAAACCAAGCAAACACACAGAAAAAAATAAGCGATTAAGGCTTCGTCCAAGTATACGTCTAAGCTTATTGTAGATGGCAGGAAGACACTTTCAAGGGCGTCTCATCGGGTTGAAATCACTCTTGTTTGATGGGTCCCTGGAAAACATAGGGGGGAATGAGAAAGAAAGAAGTTTACCCTTCGCAGGGATAAGTAAAGAGAGAAATCATCCTGCACTTTACTTCAAAGGCGGGGACCGGGGACTAGGTGGACAAATCTGCCGAACTGTGTCATTCAAGGAAGATTTGGCCAACCTACTACGCTGCCAGAAAAAGAACCTCCTAGTCAGAACGCGTGCAGATTTCGATAGATTAATGGGCATTTAGGAACTGACGCACAAACTTCACTTCCACCATAACACCCCCTGACATAGCTGCGATAACTAAGCGAAACCGGACACTAGGTAATCTTGTGATAAGTTCTCGGCAATTCAAGGCCTCTACTTCAATAACATCATAAAATGTTCCAACTTTTCAGGCTGGTCTTGAGAATCCGTTAACAGTTCTACTGTGAGACCCTAGGCCTTATCACAAACATTGGTTTTGTTCGAATTTTTAATATTTCGGACCTAATAGAAAGGATCTAAAATTTTATGCCGAGTCAAAACGGCTAATTGAGAAGCTTTTTCAAGACAGTCAGACTCTCTTATTTTTCTCAGACGTTGCCAAGAGGTGGCGCAGTGAAAAAAACCGAACCGGGGACCTCTCGCTTAGTAGCCAATGCGTCCGATGGGAAACCGGAAAACAGTCACATTAGCCAGCCTACACAAGTTCTTGTCGAAATAAACCTTTGTAGAAACAAAAATGTTACTGGAAAATAATTACTTAAGGAACTTAAGCACAAGCTCATCGATTGGTGCTCTTTGGTTGGTATTGAACTTGTCCCGCACGTTGCTAAAAATACAATTTTCTAAAAATACCTAACATACCTACTCGCCTTTGTCGTCCTCGACCACGCATTACAATTTACAAGTAACAAGTACGTATCGGAACATTAGATTGAGAAAAAAATCCTACGTCTACGATGGTGTTGTTCTATTTTTAGAATTGTCTCTCCTGCTGGGTATAGGACAACAAACTGTACGATGGGGCCAACAGTAGGCACCTATAAAATGCATTCCGCACACAACTTTACCTCAATGATATAGAATGCCGATTAATCACATGGCCGTGCACCAAGGGGATCGCATATCGGTTCTAAAGCAATATTTCACGACGACCAGTGAGTGGATGTACTGCGATGAGACGTGTCACCGCCCTAAGATACGAGTAAGAAAACCAGTTGGTTAGACTTGAAAATGAGAAACGATTTGCCCACTTCGATGTGCTGGTAATTAATGCTTGTTGGTGGTCAATGCATTGGTCTATTACTGCCCACCCCCACATGTTCTTTTAGATGTATACAGGCATTTAGGGGATATGGAGATCTTTCGTGACGTGCCCGCTAAAAATGTGTCGTTATTCTGTGAGATTGGTTTCTTCTCAAAATGATTTTAAGTCTACATACTGTTAGTAAGGCAGAGATACTGACTGACACATTCATACAAAAGAATCATTCTTTAAGAAAAAAAATGGTCAGGCCTTACCTTGATTACCCTTTGTCATGTATGGCTGCAACAGTCTTGTTCGTTTCTTCTCGTATCCTTTTTGTGTGATATCGCCTGAAAAAAATAAGAATAGGCAACCGATTAGAACTGATGGTTGAATTTAAAAAAATATGTACCTAAAAGAAAAATAAAGGAGATATAAAATATCTGAACTTTTAATCAAAAGCTCAAATGCTATACATGCGTGAGATGATAATTTAACTATTAATTGTTGATTATAACATTAATATTAACATTCAAATGTATAGTAGATCTAAATTTTGTTTTGTTGTTGTTCTTGTTGCTCCCAGCGTAGAAGAATTACCCTAGGAAACCGCTGCTACTTCGGTTTGGCAAAACAACTGGGTTCAAAACTCGAATGGCGAATGGAGAAGAAGATACAACCGCGAACTCTATGAGCTGTACCAAGATGTGGATGTAGTCCAAAAAGCCAAAACACGTCGACAACATTGGCTCGGCCACATCGAGCGAATGGACAATAATGCTCCGGCTAAGAGGATCTTCGAATCCTAGCCCCCAGGTTCGAGAAGACAAGGAAGACCGAACCTCCGTTTCAAAGACCAAGCCATCGCGGATGCCAGAGCGCTTGGTCTCGACAACTGGAAGCAACGTGCCCGGGATCGTAGAGGATGGAAGGCTGCAGTGTCTCAGGCAGAGACTCTTCACGGGTCGGGAGCCCGATAAGTTAACTAAAGTAAGTTGTTATAAACGATCGAAAACACTGTCATTCATTCAAATGAGTTTTTTCTTCCAGAAGTCGGCAAAAAGTCCGATACTCTGATTTCGACTGATCCATCTTCTGTACCTCTAATAAGGCAGATTTCAGACAAAGAAAGTCACTGAAAACAGAGCTAAATATTTAACAACAATATTAAATGTAGATCATTTTTAAAAGAGACCGTCATGCATCGGTATAACATATTATAACCCACTCTTGGTAAATATAGCAGAGCAGCCAAATGATTACTCCACCTCAATGGGGGAAAAAACAGCTCTTTGGACCTTCTTTAATAATATGCAAACACTCAAATTCAGATATAGCTGTCGACAGGAAAACGTATTACATAACATGTCACTTGAGCTTAAAAATCGACTATATGTCTGTACGAGTATACTTATAATTATAACCCAAACGACAGCAAAGTTTTTTAATTTTAAATTCTAATTAAATAACAATTGTTTGCCGAAGTGTACACTTACTGTGTATATTTATAAAGAAATTAAAATACACAGCAATTTAATAATTTATTTACAGAAGTAATGATTTTGATCATTACTGTGTAGGCGAGACCAGGGTTGGTTTCAACTTATTTCAGACTCGTTAAATTTTTTAACAGCAAACTGTTTAAATGAAAATTAGTCGAACGGAAGAGTAGTAATCGTATATTAACTATGAAAAAACTAGGTAAACATTTTCATAAATTTGTGAGGTGCTGCCACAGGCGGATTTTCCAAAAAACATGGCCAAAATAATTTTTTTGTTTTTTATAGCTAATTATTTCATGACTTCATCAGAAAAAGACAGTAAGAAGAAAAATAATTTTTTTCAGTATGTATTTTTTTTTAAATTTAATAATTTAAAAAAAAAATCAAAAATTCACAGTAAATAAAGATTTTAAATTCTATGGAAGGTAGGAAAAAGGAAAGAATATATTATAAAAAAAAGTAGAATTTGATTTAAGTAAATAATAAATATTAACAAAATTATTCATCGCTAATAATGTATAAATTCAGTAAAATATGTTAACCTTTGCATAGGACATTATTATGAAACTGATACGAACTCCGTTTCATCGACTTCTGGTTCTTTTTAGAAATTTAAAACTTCTGAAAGATACGATTAAACGTTTTTAGGATACATTTTTCTCATACTAGTAATGTATGGATCAGAAGAAACCAACAGATTATGAAAAACATCCTCAATTTTGTTGCCTTGCAAATTTTCTTGAAAAACTTTCTTGACAACGCTTGATATCTTTGTTTCGGGCTTCTTGGGCTTCCTCTCCAAGCTGTCCAATTGGAAGAATAGCATCCGACACAATTTCAGGGCTATGTATTAAAATTTTGTGCACTGTTGTTGGCATATTGCACCACGGATACAAGTGCACAAACTTCTTTGCCGTAAAGCTATATTTTTCATCACAGTACAAGAATCCAATTTCACTTATTCTTGAAATTGCATTTGAGCAGTATAGCACAACTCTTCGGGTTGAAATTCCGAACGCAAAACTTTAGTTTTCCTCCTCTTTGATCGCTCACTTAGCAGTACAAAATCAGTTTGTGGCCGTCCAACAGATCCATAGGCTCGCCGCGGAAACGGAATTTCAAGCTCTAGCCTGGTTCTTGTTTTTAAAAGCTTGATAATTTCTTGAGGAAGCCAACCATTGACTTTTATTTTCATAGACAAAATTAGTTAACATAGGTATTCTTTGTTTCCTCTGAAGCATCAATGCAAGTCAATTTTTTAAATTTTCTGCCAAAAAAATTATTTTTTCTTTAAGTTTATGAGATGAGACAGCTTCTCAGGAAGTCAGAAGGCTGATTTCTTGACAACAAAATAAAATTTGATTGTGAACCTGTATCAAAAACGAGATTTAAAAAAAAACGACCTATTGAGCCGAAATCTTATTTTCAACGTTTTTACAGATTTACTTGACGATATCTTGCAAGATCGCAAAATATCGCAACTTCTTAAGGTGATTCCTTAATAAGCATATATTAAGGTAAATTTCAAGCTATTTTACAAAACACGAAAGTACCAAAATACAAACTGTTTTCTTTATGAAACAAAAAAGTACTTTTTTTTTTGGGACTCAAAAGGTATTGCTTTTGGCACCTTCCAAATATTAGTAAAACTCAAAATTACATAATAACTTTGCATTGTAAATATTCTACTTACTACTAGCAACAGATTCCATAATAATTTATTTTATTAAGTTCACACAAAAATTGAAAAAACAGCAAAGAAAGTAAACCACTTATCAAACACCAAACTGGGTACTGCACGCGCTTCACAAAAGCTTCCACTTTGGAAGCATCAACTGACGAAACGGTTGCAACAAAAAAAGCGGGATTTATCATATTATATGCTCATGTAATATGTTAACAACTTGGCATCAAAAAAAAAACAAAACTGTGGAATTTTTTTTTTATAGTTTTGGCCATGATTTTGGGAAAATCCGCCTGTGTGTGCCGGTGAAAATCTTCTAAATATCGCGTGAGCACAGCTACAGGGGTAGCACCATGTCATGTTGAAGTTGTCGGGTTGTTATTGATTGTTTAATTTTATTTGAGGAATATTTATTGCGCTAGAATCTGTTAAATATAATTTAACATAAATGTTTCCAGCAAAGTTAGCAACAATTTAGTATTTTAGAGGAACTACCCTGACGAAACGAAAGTTTTTCTACACCTCATTCGATAGCGAAATTATTTACCATAAAACTTTGCTAATACCCCGAAATGTATGCAATATAAAAAATACATTTCCGTAGCATGACTTGTGCAACATTAATAATTTGACCCTCAATGCGCCATAAAAGTATAGCTTAAAAAAAAGTAAACATAAAGATGAATAGTTCAGTTGACGAAGATTTATATTTTTTACATTATTCAGAAAATTCATTTGAAAAATATCACCCTTAGTGCACTTGGTATGGTTTTGAAAAACGGGACACGCGAATTGTTACCAAAGAGTAACTCGCTTGTGTGTCTATTTAAACTGCAAAGATAGATAGACTGATATTGAACCCTGTCCTTGATAAAAGAAATACAGCCCAGCAAATTGCATTTTCGATATCGAAATAGGTACACACATGGTGTCCGGTTTGACAGCTTCCAACTGTATATCGACTGCAGTTTGGAACGAGCAACAACACAAAAGTATTCAATTTCAATCCTATCTACGTTTAGATCCAATAAATCTTAACACATACCTTGCACCGACACAGTAATTTGAAACAATGGACCCAGATGTTCTTCAAAGGAGTGCACAAACTGGTTGTGGTGGTGGAGAATTAGGGATTGGCGCCAGGTGTCACCGGCATTGCGCAAATCTACACCGCTATCCTGTCCTACCCCACCTTATAGTGTGCGGCACCACCCATTTAAACTTCATGTCAATTGTCTGAAGTTTGTGCAACGCGCATATATTTCGTTTGCGACAACTAGTTTTTGATTTTTCTATCTGCCGCAAGGTCTGAATGCATTTGTATGTTGAAAATAAATTTCGATTATGGTACCCAAGTGACACATAAGAGTTGCTATGGTGTTGCTCACTATACCCACGTTATTATTGAATTCTGATTGAGTACGTACAGAGTGACAAACGCACATCATTCCAGGTGTCGAGATATGCATATGTACAGCTACATATTCCTGTCAGCGAAGTTGTGGTTTCACGCACATACTGGGCGGAATATGTTGGCAACTCTAAACGGATCCTGTTAATTGCTTCTTTTAGTTGGTTATAAATTCAAAATTGCGGTCATTAAGCGTATATGTCAAGTATGTGTATTGCGTGCAGTAACATGGAGGACATATGCAATAACACTGAAATTGTGTCACATAAACAGCGAGGTGTGTTCGTAGCCAATTGTACAGAACATTCATGTAAAAGCGAAAACGCCTTACATTAGGGCAATTGCAAATTATATGGCAAACACTCGTATTTTAGTGGGTGTTGTCATAAAATAATAGAACGCCTACGATGCATAGTGTTTTGGGGTTCAATCAAAGTGCGTAAACTTTAGGCACATGTTTTGCAAATCCAGGGTGCAACATGCAAGCCGAGCTTGCTATATGGAGACGCTTTATTTTCGTTTTCCGCTTGTGAAATACGTCATCAAAAGACAATTAATGAACGCATCCGTATTTTATGAAGGCTAGAGGAACCATTGAATAGATTTTATACCTAAATCCTAGTATTTTGCTCACGCTAAATTTGATCTCCCATACAAAATGTCTATTAAATAAATAAATATTTTGGCGCGACAGGTCTGTGGGACCCAAGGCCTAGCTTCTCACAACCATTCGTTTTGATTGGGTTTTCAATTTTTGGGACTAATGGAAGCGATCTACAATTTAACGCCGAGTGCAAACGGCTAATTGAGAAGCTCTTTCATTGCAGTTTTTACTCTCAGATGTTGTCAGACGTTCGCGAGAGGTGGCGCAGTGGAAAAAACCTTAAGATGTAATTTGGCCCTTTCTGGATTCGAACCTGAGACCCCTCGCTTAGTAGCCCAACACACGACCACTAAGCCACTGCGCCGACAAAATGTCTATACAAAGAATAAATTTAGCGAGGCAGCTTAGCAAAGCAGCGTTCTGTTTGAACGCTAAATTTTTAACTTCATAGAGACGGGCCGATGTCAAGTCTCCACTCATTTAGCTCGCTAAATAAATGTCCGGTTTTATGGATTTTTTGAAACAAAAAATGTTCAATAATTTAGCGACCGTTGGAGATGCGGAGAAATGAAGTCGAGACTTCGACGATCAAATTAAGGGCGAGCAGGACACTTAGCTTTAGAATAAAAAAGAAGTTACCAGTAAGCCGGGAGAATAAAGCATACCTTTACAAAATATGTATACACATTTTTAATTCCTGCCAGAATTTTCAGAAAAATTCATCAAATTTATAAAATTTTGCACGTTTCGGACAAACCAACTCTTTCGTCGGAATTCAAGTTATATTTAAACTTATTGAAAAAACCAGGTCAGACGATTTAGGATTTCTTTAATAACTATTATTTGTTTTGTTGATGAATTTTGCGAGGTAAAAATCAATCACATGATTGTTGGTTGAATTTATTAAAATTATTATAAAATTAATTAGGTTTTTGTAAAAAAAATAATTCCTTGTTCTCGTTCTGGTATTGATCTTGCAAAAAGGAGAACATAGGTGGAGTTGAGGTTACCAGTCAGAACGCAAAATAAAAATTTAATATATTCCTTCTTTTTTTTTTAGGTCTGAGGATTCAGCAACTTCAATCGGCTTATGTAAGGCGGACAAAAACAATCGGGGTTCCACGGAAAATCATGTGAAGCGAGAAAAAAAAAATGCTTTTAAATGTTAATTCTTGAGACTCCAGGTTCGTAGATCTGACATAGCAAACAGGTTGGACGAGCAAGCAGTACAGAATTTTAAGAGCATATCAGTCCTTTAAGTCGTTTGAAAAGTGGTTGATAAGTCCCAATCAGCTTTTTGCCGGAACATGTGTTAAATGTTACAAATTTCCCGATACACAGCACATGACCAATACTGATTTGTATGTTTTGCTATACGATTTTATGAATTAACAGCTAAAATTTATATATAAATACAGCGTGAATTATATGTGTCTACGGTTGTTGTTGTTATAAAGTAAACCCATTACGCGTGGATGCATGCATGTGGTAAAACGATAATAAGGTTTGCATTATATACTCAGACCGGCCGCTAAAAGCATTTGGCTATAAATTTCGCCCTCTAACTGCAGTAAATTTTGCCTTTACTCGCTTTTGCTTGTAAAATATTCATTTATAGCTATTAATGTATTTAATGTAACAACTAGTATCGGTCGTGGTCGAAATTCGACCGCTTCTTCTATAACAAATACTGAAAAATGAACCACAATTTTATCAACCTTATTTATAAACCCAGCGTAGAGTCTTGTTAACCTTACGCACCCTCTAAAATGTCCTTACGCAGGGAAATGTGATTTATAAAGTTTTAAAAAACTTAAGCAACATAACTTTAGGGCTGCGTAATTTAAACGCGAAAATTTCCGTTTAGAGCCTGCATAGAGCTACCGTAAATATATTTTTGCAGCAAATGTCATTTGCCCGTGGTCGAATGGTAAACAAAACCAAAAAGTGAAACTAATTTTTGTATGTGCATTCATTTCGTATGTTGTGAAAATTTACGCAAAACGAATGTCGTGTACTAATGCAATTACAAATATAAATTATATACCTATAATATATATAAAAAAATATCAAATAATTGTGTGTTTGTGATATTATTTCTTCTGCTTCAGTTTTATCCTTGTAAGGGAGTGCTTTATCTCTTATGACTATCTACGGCCAGTGGCCAGGCATAAGGTTTGGTGGTGGTGATTTGAATTGCACGCAAAATAGTTTAATATTGACACACATAACTGTAGGTTAATATTTCATTAGACCCTTCAGGAAATTTTGGAATTGTGTCATTTAATTTGACTTTTCATTCCATATGTGAAATGAATTAACGAAGGTAATCCGTCAAAAATAGTTTGTTTTCAGAATAAAAAGTAATAGATTTCAATGTTTTGTGTAATAGTTTACCAAAATTATTATACCTAGTTTAGTAAAGTTATCGCAGAACAATGTTTGTAAATTACAATTTCAGGAAAGCCACATAGAGGCTGCGTACATTTTTACGCGAGATATAACTAAACAACATCGTAGAGGCGTCGTAATGGAATCTAATAAATATGGATGTATATGTTTACAAGAATGTTTTACCGACATGTACAGACAAAAATATCCGTTTCATTATCTGCGCTAAAATGTGTTACTATGAAAATTCAAAATTGTATGTGTTTTAATGTGATTTCATTAATTGATTAAACGTTAAAGCGTTTAGTATGAGGAAATTTTCACTACATTTTAATTTCCTTAACGGCAAGATTTATGAAAATGTGTGTTTCTTCTTGTCTTGTACATCTATAAGACACTGCCTTTCGAATGATAAAAGTTTCATTATAAGAAGAAGATATAAATATATATATATATTAAAAAAAAATTATTTAAACAGGCATCACCTCACTTGGTTTGCCAACAAGCAATTCGAGTATTGCCTTTTGCCTACTCTTTGTAGTTTTAAATATGAAGAGGACCTATAATTGTATGCCTATTCCGCTAGATTGTGGCGCAGTGGGAAAACCCTTAAATGTATGTATTTCAGGAACGTGTAACCCCTTGATCAGCAGTCTAGGCAGCAACTTATTGATATCACAATATAAGCTTTAAAAAATAATTTTGAGTCGTCTGCATCCCTTCAAATCAGATATATGTATAAACACTAGACATAGACACCCAAACAAATTATGTATATGAAAAAAACCTAGTGTTGTAGTTATATGTACATGCATTTTGTTTATGTCAATCTATTATTTTAAGGCTAATTTATTTATTTCTTTGTTAAATCATTTACTTTTATGTATTTTTTATATTTATTTTAAGTCATTGTCAGCGCATGCATTAATTTATTTATTTAATTTAATTTTTTTATGTAGGTAAAGCTTTTATAATGTACTAGCTGTACTCCCACGGCGCTGCCCGTGCCTTTCTGGCACGGCGCCCTTTTTGATTACTGCCCCATTGTGTTGAAATTTACAAAAATTCAAGGCTTCATAAATGTCCAGATACCTATAGTAATTTAATTATTTTGCTACCTATATGGCAAGTGCCATATCCCGATTTCTATCCCGATTATTTTTTGCAAATGGCTTTGTTAACGAAAGAACCAAATTACATCTTAAGGTTTTTTTTCACTGCGCCAACTCTTGCGAACGTCTGACAAACATCATGAAAGAGCCGTTTGGACTCGGCGTAAAGCTCTAGATCCCTTCCATTCGTCCCAAAAATTGAAAACCCACACAAAACGAATGGTTGTGAGAAGCTAGGCCTTGGGTCCCACAGACATGTCGCGCCAAAATATTTATTTATTTATTTTTAATCCAAGGTTTTCTATTTGTATTGTTTTTGATTGCACTTTGTTTCCATTAGGGCCCAAAACTTTACTATCTTTCAAGTTGGAATCAACCATGCGCATTCACAAAGTTTCATTGAAATCGGTTGAGCGGCTCTGAAGATCGACCACAGCGCCACCTGTTGATTCTCTCGCACTTAACAGTAAAGCTAAAGTGTTTCTATCAACAACTGTGATTTTGTAAATATTTTTTTTCTATATTTGAAGTGTCACTACTCGATTTCTATCCAGTTTATTATTTTTTTTTCAAAGTGCGTTTCCCCATGAAAAATGTAATGTGTGCCTACAACGCCACCTGTTGAGAATTTTCCAACTTTTCTTTTCTTTTACTATTTATTTCAGTACATTATATTCTGTATATATAAATACTTTGTTATGTATAGGAACACGCATATGCCTTGCAGATTTAAATTGAGTGACAACAGTTTTAAGAACGAAATAAAACATTGCTATTCATTACAAATACATTTTCCAGTAGATACCAGTAGTTTAATCCTAAACGGATAAATTTGTTAAAAATACTTATTGAAGCTTACGCTATTTTATAAGATATTGTATCTTAAGGTGTTAAGCTATTTAATGAAATGAAATAAAGATAGAACTTTGCATTTCCTTTTTCCAAACATTGTCTAGTGTTCATAAAAAATGTGTATTGTTTTTCACTCTTAACTTTGAACAACTTCAATTAACCCCTGTTTTAAAAAAAAATCACCAACCATTTGAATTGAAATGCCATTTGAAAGCTCGATCAACCGTAAAAGAAAACTTTTGCGTTTCAATGTAATTTCCTGCTTCCCAGCAGAACAAAATCTATAGACTATAGCGAGCAGCATAGGGCATACTCTCGTGAATAAACACCAAAATTGAAAGTATTTATTGAAATATAAATGAAGGAACTGCTTGTCACTAACTCCCCGAATGCAAACTTTGTCGGAGAGCTCTCTGACAAAAGTTACCCTTGAAATTTATCTGGAAAGTGTCGACCTAAGATGCCAATGCAGTTTTACATATTTATATAGAACATGATAAAATTTCCAAACTTACTTCTAGTGCACCTTCGACGGAGCGTTGAGTGATTTTTGCCAACTTTCCGTTTCGACTTTTTTCGGCGAATCTTTTTACGTCCGCATGGACCTTCTGCTATATGCCGGCAGGAACAGTAGTCAGCAATAGCCACGCAGATACAGTCAGCCAATTGGTTATCACAGTTCCAACAAACATCACAATTCGAAAGGAACTCCTGTTCGCTGAACTCATCACTAGCGATTGAGGAACACCGACGCGAATCATCTCTTAGTCGCTTACAGCAATATGAACAGGTCCCGTCTGCATTAGTGGTGGGCTGTGACGGTTTATGTGGCCGTCGACGGCCGGCACAACCGGGTTGGCTCAATTGAATGGCATCAGAATCATTTACAGATGGGAACACGCTGGCCAGCGAGATTTCCTTGCGGGATTTGTAGGCGTCCGATTTTTTATATCGTCGGCCTGTGTTTTGACTTCGTCCAAAGGTACGCCTGCGTGGCGAGGTCATGCGCCAGTGCTTGGGATAGTTAAAAAGATCTTGCGTGTCACGCTGATAACCTATACTGGCATACAGATCTTCATCTTGATTGCGATCCTCATCAGGATGATCGTCATCATTGAATGTACGAACTTCTTGGAAGAGGCATTTTGATTTCTTCTTGTTGTTCGAAACTCTCTTGTCTGGATGGGGAAATTCAAAGGTTTGATCCTCGGCTGACATATCGGCGTAGATTTCGCTGAGTGTGGCATCGTTGATTTTCTTCCGCTGGAGATAGTAGTCTTTTAGCCGTTTCAGGTGCTCCTCGAAGAACGCTTCAAGGTCATTGATCTCCTGATTGAATGGATCATCGGCGTACTCTTTCCTCGCCTTCAAACGCCGCCGACGTGCACCGCAAAATTCTTCGAACTCCTTCACAAAGTGATCTTGGCTCGGATTCAGATCAAGGTGAGAGGTTATAGGCGCCAGGGTTTTCGGCTTTCGTTTGCGCGAAGAATTGCGCTGAAAGTGAAAGTCCTTGCCGCCTTCCGCATACCTCCTTCGAAACAAATTCTTAGGTTTTGTGAGAGTTAGACTGAAACCGGAATCTCTAGATGACATGGACTTGAAGGATTCATTTTTCTTTTTGAAATTCCCGCTCATGTCGAGGTCATCTCCTTGCCCAAGATTTAGTTGCTTCCAAATTCTGCCCAAATTGACGGCATAGAGTTCCTTCTGTCTAGTAAAAGGGTTTATTTTGACTCTTAGGGGGTATGGAATTGAGCTATCCGGGGAAATCATGTCCGCATCATCGTACATCTCCACTTCGGGATCAAATACAAACGATTGATATTTATTTTCGGATAACTGAGCGGGATCTTCAGAGATCGTACCAATACCGTAGTGGACTTCCGAAAAGGAGGAACTTCTCGAGATGATCTTCTTGGGTGGATGAACACGATGGTTCTTGGACTTTTGTAGCTCTTTAAAGATCTCATATGTACACTTGGCGTTACCTGACGACTCCTTTTGATACTCAAAGGGTGAATCCAACTTTTCCTTCGGCGCGATCACGTGATAATCTTGCAAGGGCGACTGATCGCACTCTGCATCATACCCGCCTGATATGTGGATAACAATACTCTCGCCAGAATAGTTCTTCGGTCCTTTTGGATTTACGTGATCTATAGGATCGTCATATATCAATTGCGTTTTCGAAACGTTGTGATCGATGCTCTTGGTGGGACTTACTGTGGAGAAGTCTTCAAGTTCTTCAACAATAGCCAGAGGTGCGCCAAGACTAGTCTCGAGGCAACACCTAACCGGGGCATTCGTCTTGAAGGTAATCAGTTTCGATGATCCTCGCTTTTCCAATCGTATGGAGTCTGCCTTCTCGTAGATATTCTCCTCAGATATCACAGACCGATCTCCGTCTTGTTGGCTGCCAACAGAAACGTTGGACACATTTGCACCGTTTGCCTCTTCAAGGACATCATTATAGATCGTTTCGGTGCTGTTGGAATTTTGAAAATCCACCGAAATTACTTGCACTTCAGTCTCTTGTTGTATACCCCAATCGTATATAGCACCATTATTATCATCCTCCTCGCCCTCATAATCATCATCGTCATCATCATCGCCCCCAGCTACAGAATTTTTTCTCAACGATCCGATGAATATTCCATTCTTCACTTCGGGCACCGTCATCACAGCTGCTGGTAGATTGCTTGCTTTTGCTTGTGCTGCACTCATTGCTGGATAAAACTCCTCACTGCGGCTAGTTCGGTCCAGATTGAAGATTGCTTTTTCTGCTTCGAGTTCTTCCACAATTATAGCACTGGTTGTGGCTGAACAGTGATGATTACTGCTGCTTCTACCTCCCGTGCAATTGGTATTAGCGCCAATTGCTTTGGCGCGTAACGCAGCTCGTTTACGACCCCGATCCAGATAACTCTTTCGTATGCTGATGCGCTTGAATGAGTCGCTCCGCTTGAAGCTGGCGTCCATGATGCCGATGCCATCTTTATCCTTGCCTTTCTTTTTCGTACGAAGAAAGTTTCGTATTGACTCAAAAGTGAGTGGTTTCATTGTTGTGGTTATTATTATTTTTTACTCGTCTATAACACTTTTTTTTAATTAGTTTTTTTTATACAATAAAGATAGTTTTTTTTTTGAGGCATATTTGTAATCATCTGGAAAATAATATCAAGGTTTGATAAATTCAGAATGTTTGTACTGTAAAGCGGTAAAGAAGGAGGATCAGCATAATATATATATTTATATAAAAACTGATTGTATGAGGGCAATGCTCCATTCTAGCATGTTCCATAATGTTCAACTTCAACCAGTGCGCCCTATGTCTAAAACTTAGTATGTATGTACACTGGAAACCGAATGCAACGGGTCACTCGTCGATCCTACAGAAGTACTTTGGTTGTGACTACACGGACTACATCAAATCATACTTATAATTTAGAAGACCTTTCTCGAGCACCTATCCCAGTAGGGAAGAATGGAGAGACGGACTCGTACCTTACACACAACATGGGGTCAGGCATCTTCTCTGAAACGCTGGGCATATCAAAATCGGTACGCTTCCCCGACTACAGTAGTGTCTTCCAAGCAGAGGTCCTGGCAGTGACAACAGCAGCCCGTGAGTTGGTGGTAAGGGCAATACCACCTGAAGGTGAAGGTATTACCTTTTTTATCGTCGCGAAGAACTCAAGGTTCTTGGCACTCAGCACATGGTATCGCTCTGCTGGGTCCCGGGACATCAAGACCTTCCAGGCAATGAGAAAGCGGACGAATATGCAAGACTAGGTGTGACAGCTTTTTCAGAGCCAGCTGATCTCTCTCTGAATATCCCGTCTAGTACACCCAAGTTTGAAGCAGATAGAAAAGCCACATGAGAGGCGTAGATATGGACTGCACAAGAAACTTGCCGTACGACAAAAACGCTATGGCCGCCCTTCAATGAAGCCAGAACTGAGAGTCTTATACGGAAGGATAGGAAATCCCTTTCCACTCTCGTAGGTATCATAACGCGAACAGTACTCTACGATATCATATGAAGAAAATAGTGATGAGAACGCTCTGAAGGACACTACCCACTTCCTATGCCACTGCCCAAGTCTACAGCACACCAGGCACAGATTCCTAGGGAGAGTCTTCTTTCAAGACCTAGACAAGCTTGCCAGCGCACCAATCGACAAGTTAATGGGATTCATCAAATCCACAGGATGGTTTGTATGTAACAGCGCAGTAAGTAATTAATTAAAACACTTAGACAGGTTCATAGTTGGTAAGAGACAACCTCTTTTCCCAACGGGTCAGTATTGACCTGAGTGTGGCACGGAGTATTTCCAGCCAGTCCGCAAACCTTACCTAACCTTGGGGTATCAAGTTTGTTTTATTTATGCTCGAGTACCGCTTTTAATAAAATAAATTATTAGAATCCATAATAATATACATTTTATCCATTAAGAGCTAGATTTCCAAAAGGCTAGGGGAACTTTTGTAATACTTTTTAGAATTATTGCACAAGGTGGCGCAAAAGTCATCACTCTATCGGAAGATACTATCATTTTTGCAAATGGCGGCAAATATTCATTTTACTTTGACATTTGTAAAGTAAACAGATGCAAAATAGATTTCTTGGTCGTTCGCCAACAACTGGGCAACTAGGACGTTTAGCCGCTGGCCTAGAAGAGTTTGGGATAATGTGTGATGATGTCAGGTATCGCCGTCCCCGGAGTAGCCAATCTGCTGAGAATATCGCAGATGTGGCTGAAGATCTCGCAGAGAACCCCGGGGTATCAAAAGCCAAGCTGTGAAATACACTTTATTTTGAACATTGTTAACTCCACATAAATAGAAAATAAAGAATATCAACTCATCTATCCATAAACTAGCTTCGATGTGTAACATATTTGAGAGATGGTAATTGAGCTATACACTGAGAAAATGTGGATACTAAACCCGAATATTTGTTTGGTATACCGTATACCCACAACTTAGCAGGCTGAACCATATCTAGGATGTCATTCACAAATCGAGGCTATTGTAGATATGTAAGAGAGACTTAAAGTATGCGTTTGTTAAAGAACCGTAAACCGAAGTCCAGTTACCCGCTAAGCTTGCTGTCGAATATATATACTTCTTCTTTAGAGCTTTTTGACCTTATTTTTAAATGCTCCAAAATGTTGTTACTTTTCAAAACAAAAAGGAGATACAAATGCAACTTTTTGACTTTAATTTGTTTTAATTTTTGTGCAGTGTTTCTCTGAGATCGCTGTGGGCTTCCCTAAGTAGCTGAATGTGCTATAATGGCTTAGGAGGTGTATGTCGTTATTTACCGGGTTCAGTTGTGAACTCCCTGGATCTATGAAATTTTGGTAAAAACTGAGTTAAATGGTCTTATAAAGCTTCTAAGAGGCTATACCATCCCACAGGATAGGCTTCTTCTTAAAGGCTATGACAGCTTCTGATGTATACTCATTAACTCTCTGAAGAGGTTCTAGCAGATCTGTATACAGGTACCAACATTAAATATTGTTTATTGGTTTCCGTTATCCCGTAGCTCTGTTTAATGCACCTAAGCCATCAGTTGTAGCTGCTTATATTTTACCTACATAATATGTACATAGCGGGTACATTTAATAGGACTATCGATCCTTCTGAGTGTATACAATGCAACTTCACTCCCAAATCAATGACTGACTGCTCTGATCCCATTCTGCATTCATCACTTATTACTCAGACACGTTCCCTTAGGGCAATAAATTTGATGTTAATAGCGTGTACCATTGGAATTTCCAGATAAAAAGTAGCAACGATTTTTTTATTTTCGCCCGTTTTTAAGTAATTTTTGATCGTCTTTTTTAGTCCATTATAGCAAATAGCTATGCAATTCAATACGGAATCAAAGCTTTGAATATTTTTTTTTGCAAAATCTGTTACACACTTGCGCGACCTGCCAGGTGATTAGGATTAAGCAACAGAAAACGATAATCGTCTTGCCTATTGACGAACGAAAATGCGTATCCCATATAGGATGGTTATGCAAACATAAATCGCACAGCTTAAGAGGTGCAGCGGCATTTAGCCGCCCACAACAATTTATCAGTATGTGGTAAAGGCGACGATGAAAAAAAGGTTAAACGATAGTTATTTGTCCTCCATCAGACAAAATCTGAAAATAGTTTCTTCGATTGAAAGTTAATCTCAAGATCGTTTATGTGATTTCATCGGCTAATGTCTTGAGTATAGACTCATTTATGGCTGTAAACGGTTTACTACTATTATTGTATGTCTTGTTAATGGCATGTTGACGTTGATATTTGCTGCTGTGGATGACGTGCAAATTACAACTTGTCGGTGACCGATAACTGAAGTAATTCATTAGAATTATTTCAGTTATTATACCGAACCGTATTACAAAATGCAAATAAGTTCTTGTCACCGAAGCAATCTGTGAATGTAACTAATCAAACATGCATCTTTGGGGGACAGGAACTTCTACCATTTTGAGACAGAACCATGGGAAGTAATTGAGTAACAATCTTTTCAATAGCGTAAGCCACTTTGTAAGGAAATAGTATTGCTTGAGAGCTTTTTACACTGTTGTTAGTCACAGAGCTCAAATACTATATGAAAGATACAACACTCTTTATAAACAAATAAGCCTGTGCCTTTTTCGGGTAAGTCTTTAAATTTCAAGTTTTTAGTAGGAGTGCTTCAGGATCAGGATTTAATCTCTTCCCTTTAGGCTGCAGTCAAATAATAGTCACATAACATTTGGAGTAACAACGTCATCGGCGGATGAAAACTGTCTCTCGTTAATATACCTGCGTACAACACTGAGTAAATCGATATAAAAATGGATCGCGGATAAATCGGATGCTTAAAACTTGAAAACGACTGGACCAAATTCTTCTTCCTTTTGCAGGTTTGTTTGTTTGTAATTGTTACGCAAAGGTTTAGAAAAAAATAAAAATCGGAAAATTCTCAAACGCATTAAATTTTTCAGTTCAATTCAGTTACCGTTCAACAGGTGGCGCTGTTGTCGATTTCCAATACCGCTCAACCGATTTCGATGAAATTTTGTGGATAAGTACCAACTTAAAAATTTACACTTAAAGCATTAAAGCTAGCCGCGTGACACCTCTGGGTTATGTTTGGCTGCAAATAACACTCGCTCTAAATAAAAACTTGCACGGTTTAATGACAGATATAGCTCCTACTTATAGCTACAGCAGGTGGAAGCATAACGAGCTACAAGGCTTAATGAAAGTTGAGTGCAGTGCCTTTCTCCTTAAGCGTGGCGTCTTTTCTTGATGATAGACCAGATCAAACTTCTGCTATATTCTTTAACCGCTTTTGCGCCATAAATGGTGCCACCAGCCGTATTCCCCAGCATTTAACAAATTTTTAAGCCAATGCTGTCACAAACGTATTATATTATATTTTAAATATATTTTTTTTGGGGGATGCCACGCCCATTAACCCAAAACCACCCACAGTCAAGCGTCGTAGAAGTTCTATAACATTTTCCAAGTTATGTCGTGATATTAATGTTGTTGGCTGTGAATAAGACTAATGCAATACATGACACTGTAACAATCAAATATGGTGCAAAAAATGTTAAGTATTGATTGAGAACGGCTGGGCCGATTTGGCGCAAATTTGTTTTCAGTTGTTCGCAATTGCCAGAAGATTGTTACGAAAGAAAATGTTGGGGAAACCCTCCAGAAAAGTAGGGAAGTATGAAAAATCGAAAATTATTTTTTTAATCTTTGGAATGGCTTTCGATTAGAACAATTTTAGTGCAAAACCCTGAAGGAAATGACATTCGTCCGAAACCAAGTTTCCCACCTTCTCTAGTATTTTTAATACAACTATAAATTTTCCCCGACACGGTAATAAATAAAGCATAAAGTTTCCGGTTCGGGTCTTTAAATGTGTAGAAATAGGGAAACTTGTTACTGCTTATGACTGGTTTTGAATTTTGTGACCTGCTCCATAGAGATCACACTTTTGATTGTTTTTTTGAGCCTCAAAAGTTGTGAATGTGAGGCCAGATTACGAAAAACTCAGAAGATCAATTTCACCACACCTTGTGAGGGTTTTGTGACTTGTGACGTATCACGTGTCGTTTGACTCCAAACTCTTACCAGTATGGCTTTTAAAATTTGTTTCCTTGTTTTCTTCTCTTAAATTTAAAATTCTTAATAACTAAGCTAAGTATGTACTATAAAAGATTTCATCTTAATGTGCATCCCATAATTGTGAAATAAATTGATATTGAATTGAAATTGAATGCGGTTTGCACAGAAACGGGGTGGTAGCTTGGGCACTAAATATTTGTTTGGTCAATCTTAACGAGCAAATTGAATAGTAGTATAACGCAATGACAAAAACTTAATAAATATAGTGTTTAAAAAAAAGTACATTTAAATACGTCCCACGCAGAAATCATGCGTTTCCGAATGCCATACATCAAGATTACTCAGCTGAGACTTAATATGCGAAATCTTACCCTAACTAATGAGGGATATGATCTTATAACTGAATATCGAATGGCATTCCAGTAACCGTTCTGACTTAAATCAGATGTACCTTATCATAATTTTCAAAATCGATCATTAATCAAGAAAAAATTAAAAGAATCACTCATATTAAGAGAAAAAAACCGATCCAGTTTACACGATAGCACCGTATTCCGTCACTTTGTGATTCCGAATGCTGAACACTAATTTGCAATTACAAAACCAATAGGGCATCGCTCAAAAACTATGTCATTATCAATGCCAAACGAATATTCATCCAAATATACAATCATCTTAAATTATACCGAACGCCTAGCGGGAGAAACTAAGAGAAAAAGAAATTATATAATTTGGCCGGTAGATGTTAGCGGACCGCTTCAATTCATTTATCTCCCTGTTGAAAGCGAGTATCTAGTGCAAAATAATAACTTACATTTGCAAGCCACCGCACGGCCCCGAACTAGGTGGAAATAATATCGCAAAACTTATCATGATATGAACCTACTTTGTATGGAAATTATTTTTCACGGAAAATTTAAAAGAATTTTCCTCCAGTTACAAATAAACATAAAGTGGTCTGGGTGCAGAGAAGAGAGAACTACATGAAATAACGGCGTGTGTAGTCTATGGTCAAACCCACTTGGGCATTCGTGTATCACACGAAAAAGTGGCGATTGGTGAAGCTAGTATCTTACACTCGAAGATGGAACAAATGGTGCTGGTTTCATCACAGATAGAATCTTTATAATGCTCCCACTACAAGAAAAAACATTTTGGAATCTATTTTTTGATTTTCTCGTTATCCAACCGTGGCAATCGATGCAATGAATATCTGGCAATGGTTAGACAATGGTTAGACCATTGTCCGAATTTTGCATCTACTTAGGCAGCGATACCGCAAGGTTCGCATTGTTGGTTGCATTTGGAAATAGAACTCCGGCCATCACAGTAACACAGTGTGAACTAAAAGCGAAGATGTGAGAAGCGAACAAGTAAAGGCACACTAGAACTGTATTTACCGGATGGCATATACCGGAATATCTTCGTAAAATGTTAGCGAGTTACTTTGCGTATAGACTCCTGCTTTATGTTTCTTATGCGGGAATAAAAGAATACGAAATAACTGGCGAGGTTCCACAAGGATCGGTGCTAGGTCCCCTCTTGTGGAACGTTATGAATGACGGTTTTTTGCGCCTACCGATTCCAAGAGAAATGTCAATTATCGGGTTTGCAGACCACATCGCCGTGGTAATTGTGGCAAAAACAATGGAAGATGTCGAAATGCACTCCACGAGAAGTTGCACCTGTGCGTAGTTGGCCAGCTAACTCAGGTTTGCAACTTACAGAGCAGAAAACGGAGGCAGTATGTACTTATTTTGAGTACGAAATTTTGGGATGCGATAACGTTTAGTGTGGGAGGGCATGAAGTAGTTTCTCAACCTAGGAGTGATTATTGATGCTCTTCTAAGCTTCAAATACCTCCTAGAGCATGTTTGCATGCAGTCATCAAAAACTGTTCGGTAGTGCACTTTTAAGGCTGATGATTAAAATCAGAAGCCCGAAATAGAAGAAGATACTTCTTCTGGGGGGCAAATATGTAATTCGATTCTACTTTCGATTCTATTCGAAAATAGTTCCGATTCTACTTTTAAAGAGAACTGTTCTATTTGAAAGTAGAATCGGCCCACTGGCCAGGAACTGTCAGTTTTATAAGGAGGAAATGCCAAGAAACCGACAGGAATGGCATACTAGGATAAAATTGTAAGTTACATGCTGCAGAGAGACAAATATTGAACAACTGTTAGCAACGTTACCTTATGCGTTTAAGGCGTCAACGGAAAGAGAATTTTACTAGCCTATACACATACCCCGGCGAAATAATGAATTATGGCGGTTCCGCGGGGCACAAAATAATCGGTCTGCTTGGGAAAGGAGGTGGTTTTAGCCGGTAAGAATCTGGAACTACCGCAAAAAAAATTAGACCCGACAAAAAACTGTTGTCTTAACAGGTTGTAGTCCGCGCGGTTTTCAATCAATTTTCGAACTTCGAAAAGACACCTGATCTGAATGCGTCTCTGTACTTCTAGTTTTTTTTTTATTAAACTTGCTTGGTCAGAGTTGTTGTCGAAATTATGTAAGCACCTGGGAAGTTACATGCTGTTAAATATTCATCTTCATCTTCTTCTTTGGTGGAGTGTTAAGCCACTAACAAGTCCATCCAGGTATATGTCGCCGTACAGGTCGTATAGTTAGTCGTTGATGCCCCTCCTTCAAAACCTGTTAATGCAAATGGGACCGAACAGTTTGTAAGAAATCTTTCTCTTCGAACGACAATATCTTCATCCGCTTTAGAAAATGAGTGGCACACGTCAAAGTGAGCACGGGTCAGATACATAGTCATGAAGTAGGAATCTAAGCCATCCATTCAAGGATTGATTAAAACATCGGTGAAATTTTGACTCGATGAAAGGGGTCCATACGAATTTTAGGTTATTGTACTTGAGAACTGCAAACAGGGCTTGAACCTATAATAATTAAGCTGTTAAAAGTGTCGTACTCCCAGAAGACCGATCGGCACTCAAAAGAATTCTAAAAGAAAAGGAATGAGGGGCTTTTCACAAACCCACTTTCATTGCTATCCACGCTAACGGAAAAGGTAATAATTTCGACCCTTGCTGTTTATCTAAGGAGAACAGAATAAGCATTCTTTCACTAAAAAGACCCTCGAAGTCCGATATAATCATTGCGCCATTGGAATCATTCTCTGTAAATAAAAGAAATATCCGAAGAAGCTGCGAAATGAGTACAAGTTGAAGTCAATCCAACATCTACTTTTCCATTTCTCCCTTCTGCAAGAACAATTCAAACAGAAAGTAGATCGGAACGGAATATGTATGGTATAAAACATCAGGCAAACGACCTCCGCTCAGACTTTGCTTAAGCACTTTGCAAAAATAGTGAAACATTCTCCTGCAATGTACGGATGGATGTGAGCTTCTTGACATAAGACCTCCGACTTAAAAAAACAACATAAAAAGAAAACCAATAGTGTTAAATCACATCACACACAGAAACGACCACGAAATGTCTTAAGCACTATTCAAATTGTTTCACGGACTGTATGACATGTCGAACCGTCTTACTGAAACTACATGTCAGAAATAACTCGGTTGGTTATCATATCGCGATATCAAGCTCCAGTAACAGTTACTGCTTGACCGGTCTCATTTTCGAAAAACAAATATTGTCCAATCACGTCTCCAGATCAAAATCCGCACCAAACAGCGACACGTTGAGGTTGCATTTGTTTTTCAGCAATTAAATTTGGTTCTTTAAAAAACAAGTGCGATAAATTTAACGATTTACGGAACCCATTAAGGGGAAAAGAGGCTTTGAATGATTTTGCTCCAAAATAGGCAAGGCAAACCTTGTTCATTCGCTGTTAGTTGTAAAACTGTTTTTATTTGTTACCAACATTTACCGCATAAAGAGCGGCATATTTAAATCTTGTTTACATTTTGGGACATTGTAATAATTAAATAAAATTAAAATAAATATTAAATTACTTCAATATAGGATCACTGTTTTTTACATGTAATTAAATTTAAATTTAACTTTATAAATCAAATAAAATAAGTAAATAAATCTAGTTATTCCTGACGATCAATTCCTGCGCCAATAACCGATTAGTTCAAAGTCATATTTATAGTTTTTACCGGTTTTTATTTAGTTTTTCTTTTAAGTCTCAGCAAGAAAATTACCGGTTTTTCTTAAGCCAGTAGGTCAATGAGTTCCTTTTGATTGCTCTACAATTAATTATCTGTTAATTTTTGTTTCAGATACAGTATAAATGATTGATTATTGTGTTGGGATGCCTGACCTGTTAGGTTGAAATAGTTTGCTAATAAAACCGTTTCGTAAAACCTAATTAGCTGAAGTTACAACTAACATTTTACGCTAATAGGTTATTTTTGAATTACCCCAAAGTTGTTAATGACATATAGCTCCATGTGATAGAATGTATTTGAAGGAAGAACATGTACAACAAATTTTAATTTAGTAGGTATGTGTAATACCATATTTGTTTTCAAACGTAATACCAATTTCACATTCTGTGGGCTAAATGACAAACTAAATGAAGAATCATTTAATGGACATACCCTCCTCCTTCCCATTATTTGATTGACGCAAGCTTAATGGTGTTCCTACGGTACACGCATTCTATCTGCTATCTACAGCAACGAATCGCTTGGAACAGGAATTCTATGAAAAACCACTTTAGCTCTTTTACTCTTGTGGTTCGTCTATTTTTCATTACTATTTTGCAGATAATTAAAACCAGCAAAACAAAATTCGAAAACCTGAAATCTCACAAATATAGAAGATCATCGTGGTTAGATGTACATATATATGTTTGTATATGGATAGGCAGAATCTTGTTTCACTCCACACGAGCTGCCTTGCTGGCTGGCATGTCGTTTTAATGCCAGGTGATTTGCCGTGATTAAAGCGCGTCTGGTATGTCTACAAGATGATTAGGTATCTATCGATGAAAGGAGAGGACTTATTTGATGTATACCACCTGCCGTATATCGTTCTCCCTCGTAGTCACATGGCTGTGAGCAAGTGCATAATATTCAAAAATTAACTGATTAAGTTTGATGTCATAGCCATTACTGCTATGTAATTAATCGAGACGATATTTCATCGATTTTCTTGGAAAAACATTTTCATTTGAATGCACCGTTTTACGGAAACTGTATAACTGAGTAGAACCGGTGGTCGTACGAAGTAAGAACCGTTCCCTTGGTGGTTGTACTCATACTTTTACACGAATAGATTTAGAAGACGACGACGCGACGGATGCACGACTTATAATTACATATTGTATGACCTGGGGCACATTTGGATAGACCATAGAGTAACTTAATTACTTTCTTTTTTTTTTTTCTCTCTCTCTCTGGAAGGCAATACCGCATACACTTGTTCGGAGTACCGACACCGAGGTTGATATTTGAATCCTTCTCTCAGAAAGACACATTATTTATTTTTTTACTGTTTTTATAAAATAAAATTGTGGCATCAGTAAAGTGGATATTTTGTAAGTTGTATTTAGTTGTAATTAAAAAGCCATTACATAATGGAAAATTATAACTTTTGTTTATAATTTATTTCTGGCAGTTACAAGGTCAAAAAAGAAAACGGTAGAGAGGTATTCAGCTCACAGTAGTGGTTGGGTTAGGTCTGGGTGAATAAACTTTGTTGCACAATTTATATACCTAATGCACAAAACATTGAATGCATTAAACAATGTTATTACAATAATTATTATATTTTCTTTGCACACGCATTCTTCTCTATCCATGACAAAATTCAAGTTCTGGAAAAGAGCCGTTAAATGTTTTCCACTTTGTGTTAGAATTAACACAATATTTTGCGCCTTTATTTTTCGTCGATTTAACCATTTTGTTAAATTCGACTATTTAATTTAGAAAAAAACTAAAATGGGTTCAGGAAAACATTTAACCGAGGAGAAAAATGATAAGTCAAAGCTTATAAGGACGCCAAAGTAGTTAAGAAAATCGAGAGATTGTTATATTTTTAAGTAATGAGTCGAAAAAAAAAAAAAAATAAATATGGGGAAATAACATGATGCGAAATGGCGACTTATATAAAGAAAAGTGTCAAATTCTCAGGACTCTGAGAAAATGCGGTATCACGGCAAGTCTCATAACAATGCATATATAGACTAAAACTCAATAAGAAGCCACCTTTGGGCCCGTTTGGAAATCGCAACGGCTCAAACTTCGGAAAAGCTTCGTTTGGTCTTCTCATGCGAAAAAAAAAATATTTGGAAGGCTCCGATAGCTACAGCTTCTACTTCCAAGACATCCGCAAGCCAATTTATTATTTAGGCACCTGCATAGCAGAGTTGGAGGTGTTACGTTGTGGGGAGCCATTTCGTATTATGGCAACTGCACATAAAAATGTTTGTATATAACTAACCCAAGCCACTGAATTAGCTTGTAGGTCGATTTCGCTAAATTATTTGGCAGATTTGTATGCAACCTTAAAGTTTTGGAGCGGAAAACTTGAACAGCATACAAATATTTTTTTTTAAATCTAAAAAAACCCAATTAATTACGTTAATCGGAATTCTTTAAAATGTTCTTTTGTTAAAGTGTCCTATTCAAGTGGCGTAAAATATAGGACCCCACATTTTCCCGGTTTAGCTTTAGCAGTAATTTTTCCTTCTAGTCAAACTAAAATAAAGGAAGTGGTGTCCTATTCAAGTGGTGACGATTTTTAATTACAGTAACATATCTACAGACTTCGTAGTGCAAAATATAAATTCTTAATAATCAAATTTAAATTAACTTAAATCCGTGATAAATAGTTTTCGTTGTAATGATTCATATAACTGTCCATGTGAGAAAGCGGAATACTCTTAATTAACTCCACAAATTCCTAACGTTTGCCCTTGCGCCTTATTAATAGTAACCACAAGCGCAAGGAAACTGAAGTCGTTTAAATTTGGAATATCAGATGGAATCATTGGGATGCTTGGTATGAATACATCTTCGTCTTTAATACTATGTTCCCAACAACGTGACTTAGCTAAATGCACTTGATTTTGCTCACTAATGATGTGATTTATCATACATTTTCATAATTACTAATTACATGATTTTTACGTGTTAAATTTTTAATTACGTATCTGTCATTGCAAATCCACACAAAATAAAATCGAACATACACAAAATAGAATCGAACAGACACAAATAAAATCAAACAGACCTGTTATCGACTTTAGCTGTTTACACAAAAACAAACTGTCAAAAAATACCAGATAGAAATTGTTTATATCATTTTTTGATTTATTCTGGTAGGTAGATAGATATGAATTATATCGAAAGCATTTGAACTCATTTTAAATTGTTGCAGGCAATTTTCTTTTGCACTGGTATATGTACGATATTGAAAGTTTGCCAACTAATTTTAAATGTCACACTAAAACACTGATTATTATTCCGAAGTATAAGAATAGTGACTTCATCTTTCAATTCGAGATTATGTGGAGGCAATCCTGGTAAATCCAACGATTCGTTGATTTTCGAGATATAAGATTTTGAATATATTTTTTGTATGGACGGTGCCACGCCCCTTTGTCCAATTCTGACAAATCTTCACAGAAATACTCCTGGACCAATACCTAAGATTGTGTGTAAATTTGAACTCAATTGATTTGGTGGTTTTCGAAATATAATGTTTTGAATGCATTTTTTGTATGGGAGGTGCCACGCCTCTATAACTAATGAACCAATTCACCTACAATACACCTAAGTTATTTTTTTTCTGGTTTCGATAGTGAAGTTTTTACTAAGCAAAGCGAATAGTCGAAATGGGTCGAAAAGATGCACTTGCGATTGTTTTGGCGGCAGTGAGAAGGATGAATTTGTTCAACAGCATAAACATTATCAACGTATTCGAAATTATTTTATTCACTCAATTTGAACCAATCTACATAAAATGCAAGAAAATATCACCAAAACTTCGGTTTCTTCGTTTAAATTTGAAAAATGTTTGGCTGACAATAAAAAAAATATGTATGATCCTAGATACTAAGCTTAGAATCACTCAATCATGAGTTTGTTTTATATTTATTTTTTTATTTTAGGACGGATGGAAGGGACCTACAATTGTGCCTTGTGGGTACTTCTTTTTCAAAGTGCATAAAATCGGAATTTCAAGAACATAGCATACTTTTGGGATAGAGAATCGTTTTCAGAATAATTTATCGTGCATCTAATTTAGCTATTTTAAATGTTAAAGCAGATTTCTTTCTTCGTCGTTGACGGTATGAGACTCAAGATGAATAGACTAAGGCAGTTGTGAAATATTTACTAACGATTTTGTTTGTTAATATGGAAAAATCGAATATGACGCTTTTTCCATGGTTTTGTATACCCAAAAAACCAATGCGGAGTATTTTAAAATGTATAAACACTTGGAAGCTGTTAAAAAAACGTTCAAAACTTTTTTTTACTTCTAGATTAGCTTGTGTACACGTTAACAAACTTTATAAAACTATCAAATGGACAGGGACAATCTCTACATATAATAAAACTGTAGAATAAAATATGCCTGACCACGCATCACGCAGAAACTACTGGACGGATTTTGATGAAACTTGGCATAGTGATTGCTTAAATGCTTATGTTCTGGGTCAGGCTTTAGGATACTTCTTAACCCGGAATATAACTTGGTTTTTACAAAATAGTCAAAAAAAAAACGGATATATGTAAGGAAAATTCTGTTTATACAGACCTAGCTCAGTAATGGATTTTCGGATTGAAAAATGAAAAATAGATGAATTTAGGAGGTTTTCCCCTGAGTCATTTGAGATATAAAACATCCTCCTGCATTGTCCTAAAGCTAATCAATGTTCAAAACAATTATTCAAAACATCGCCCACAATTTTCCTTCCGTGGATACCACTGCCAGTAGTTATGCATCAGTGAGTATCGTTGCACACATTCAGGTTGAACACATTTTTGGGAATTGTTCATTGTGATAAGTTTGGAAATGGGCTGGTGGAATTAGTGTGTCATGTTGTTTCATTCGGTTGCTTCCGTTTCGTCGACATTTGAGGTGGGTAAGAGGGAAATAACAAAAATTTGCGTAAATATTTTTTGTGTATACTTTTTAGTATGACTTTAAATTGTGTTTTCAAAATCGTCCAAGGGAAGGAACAAATTTACAAAAAAAAACTTCGATGTAGTTTGACTAAAATTATTTTTGTCTTAAAAGTGACAGGCAGGAGTAGCAAGGCGAGCACGGGTCAGCTAGTTCTTAATAAGATAAAAAGAGGAAAACATAATTTTCAATACCTATAGGTACATGTGAGGAAAAAAAAATGTCTGTAGGTAGCCATAGGTGAAATTAAAATTCAGTATTTAACCATAAAGAAGAGCAATCAACAAAAACTAAGTAGAACCTCAAGAGAGATAAAAAGAAGGTTGTGTTCTACAAAGTAAGTGAGAACAGTAGTGAGTAGTGACTATTTTCCTATTGGTAAATTCGTTTCAGCCCAAACCAGTTCTTAGCAAAGACAGACACAAATCTAAAATTTCTTCAAATTGGTTAATTTACTAAATCAAGTATGTTCTGCTAATATGACGACCTATATGAAAACATTGACGAAGCTTTCAACAAAATGCAGAAATAATGATTTCTTAACAGCTTTACTGACATACAATTAACATTGTTACAACTTTTACGTCACACGCTGTGTGAGATAAATACAAGAAAAGTTGTAAAAAAAAGTACATATTAACGAAACACTTTCGTACGGCGAAATTTTTTTGTTTGCAAAACCATGTTTACATACACAAAAAAGAAGTAAGTATACAAGCCCGTAAGGCATTTACATAAAAATCCATTAATTCTGGGAGATGTATAATAAACCATTAACCATAACGGAATTTGTAAACTTCAAACTCCTCTCTAAATACCATCTTACGAGTACGGAAAAACCAATGCACCGGGGGATAGAAAAAAAACCGCACAAGTTACAAGATTTACATGAATAGCTAAATGCCACATTTGAAAGTAAAAACCCCCAAACTGCAAGACCGGTTAAGGTTAGTGGAATTTGTATGTTGTGAACTGATAATCCTATAGTTACTTAAAGATATCTTCAGTACCACGAATCCAATTGGAACGAAACCAAAATACATGGAAGCAAAATTGAGATCGGTGAGCGCTCAAGCCTGCTGCAATTCAGCCTCCTCCACATATGCATCTCCGAACGTTAGCGAGACTGCAAGGGGTACAACAAATGGTTTATTAGGCGAATACCATTAGTTCCAACATCAGTGAGATCATAACCAATTGGATGGGCTCCTCTGGCAGAAATTGCGCTTCTATTGCGTTAAGTTGAGTTGAGTGCTCGTTGGTAGACATATTTCTTTCTTGTTCAATGCGAGAAGAAAAAGAATTACTGAGAAGTAGTCGTTTACACGATCAGGGAGCATACCTATTCGATGAATATGCTCAGTTTGCATTTCATATATAGTTTTACTTCCTCGTTTCGGATTTGTTACGGATGATGGCATAGTGCAGTTGAATGGTCTGTGAATTAATATTCTTCACCAAATCCGGTAGCGGTCGAAGGAATAGTTCACGAGGTGAGGTTTTTCCTCATCAACTTCCCTTCTGAAATGAATGCAAAATAAGTTGCTTCGTTGTTCTTTGTTGCTGAGAAATTTCCGGAAGAGACTCAATAAGAACAAGGTAACAAAAATATTGATTAGTTTTCTAATGGTTAGGCTTTTAATACCTCTTATCTCACTCTGGGATAAATTCGAGAAAATGGAAACATAACATTCTGACGTAGGCATACAGTATGTTGGTGATTCTGACCTGACAAGTTCAGCGCTGTGGCAATTATGCGCCCGACAGAGTGCCCAAGTCGAGCGGAGAATGAATACCTAGGTAAGAAGGAAGGAAACGAATCTTATTCACCTGACAATAAGCAACACTCTCAGATGAATTGATTTCACTATTGATCCATGTGCTGTTTAAGCTCTTGGGCTTTGGTGACGTACAAAGCCGTCATTAAAGGAGTTCCTACGAAAAGATGGTCCGCTTTAAAAGATTACAAAACCTAGAGAAAGTGCCGGATTTTTGAAGGAAGATTTTTCATTTGAAAAAGACAAGTGCAAAAATCTTGAAGTTTAGACTTGTGAGCAAATCAGAGCAAATCAGTTTGATAAGATTCCCACCGGTTTGAAACAAGCATCCATTACGTTAAAGGTTAAAGTCTGCATACCTACTTAAAAAAAAGCTAAATCTTAAACAGATGATACAATATTTTAAACTTAGGAAGAAGAAGTAGGACCAGAAACCAGTAACAGCGTTGCTAGGAAGCCATAAGAAGTGCTAGAATGAAGAAACTTACAATCACAGAAGGATAGCCGAGACAAAAATGTTATTTCGACACCTAAGGATAGAGGACAAAGAAGAGTACAAGAAGAAGAAGCATGAGTAATTTACACATTTTTGAAATTTGTGTCAAAAAATAAAAAGAACATGTCGAGTGTACAAATTTCGAAACAAATGCTACAAAGGAGCCGCAGTAGGTGACTATATTTGGTATGGAGTATGCAATGACGTCGATGTTGACGAAAATTGGTCGTCATGTTTAAAGCAAAAACAAGAATTTTTCTGCAGAGGTTAAAATAAACAAATTTGAAAGCCTGTTCCGATAAAAGAGGTTAATTTATAAAATATGAGTCTCAGTTAGAGGTGAAAAATGTTGCACTTATACAGTTGTTTTTTAAGAAAGATGAAGAATTAGGACTACTAATAGAGATAGTTATAGGTGCAGTGGCTTAGTGGTTAGTGTGTTATACTACTAAGCGAGGGGTCCCCCGTTCGATTCCCGAAAGAACCAAATTACATCTTATGGTTTTTTTCCTCTGCGCCACCTCTAGCGAACGTCTGACAATCATCCAAAGGTAAAACTGTCATGAAAGAGCTTCTCAATTAGCCGTTTGGACTCGGTATAAAATTGTTTGTTTCAAAAATTAAAAACTCACACAATACGAATGGTTGTGCGAAGCTACGCCTAGGGTCCCACAAACATGTCGCGCCAACTACTTATTTATTTATTTCAAAAAGGCCTAACCAGGTCCCACTTAGACATAGCTATAGGTTTTTTTTCTTTGTATATCAAACTTTCAGACAATATTGAAGAAAAAACTGACCCTGACGAAAACTCCTGTTCACATTGGAAATCGAAATAAATTGCTAAATTACTAAAAACATATTGGACTTTGTTATTCAAATTACTTTTCAAACACTGCCCGCCCTAATAAAATTTACTAAATTGGAGGGTGTATTTCTGGAGCTTTTACGTCACGCACATATATACGAACATGGACTTTTATTGTCGGTCTGGTTCAAAACCTATTATAAGTTTTACCCAAAAACAAGCATTAAAATTAACGTTAGAACCACTGCCTTAATAAATATGGTATTTTTTATAGCATTTAAGCTAATAAAGTTGACGAATGTGGAAACTTCTCACTGATAAATTGTAACGTAAATTTTTTTTCTAGTAGCGGACGTCAAAACGAGTGTAATTTTTTTGACAAATGTCAAAAGAGCATGGTACTGTTAGACTGACAGTAAATCCCTTTGAAAGTTCGCCGTCAATTGATTTTAAAGGTCATTTAGAGCAAATCAATGATAAAAATCTAAGCACGCTATTGGTCTTTTTAATTTTTAAAGGTAGGGTTTAATCTGGGTTTGTAAGGTTAAGCTTAAGATTCCGTGCAAGCTATCAAGTTCTGTATTCGACCTTGATGGAACTCGCAGAAGGTTGAAATACGTTTTATTACTTAGGATACATTTTGTATCTGACGTAGCTTAAAACTAGCGGAACAATTGCTTTTAAATGTTTATCATATTTATGAGACTGTTTTAGAATCTAGATTGCAATACAATTTGGCAAATAACTGATTTAAGTTCATTTAAAATGTTAACAGTAGGTACCTTCAACTTACATAATAAATAAAATAGGGGATGAATTAAGAGTAGCAATTGCTTTTACTCAAAAGAAATGTCAAAATAAAACGTAGCAATTAAAAATCCAAGTCTGCTATTTTGTTGATTTAGGCCTTTTGCACATTTTTTACATAAAACAACCTAAGCATTGTGAATTTTCGATGATTTGTTTATAAATAATTAAGTTAAATCTATTTTGTGCAAACAAACATTTCAAAAACCTCTCATATCGATATGTGTGTCCAAAAATAGTTCTTACAAGCCGATGATCGGATACAATTCCCGGCACCTGAAGGAGAAGAGAAACATCCGCAAGCTAATTGCAAACAAAAATTATGTATGCCTCCAGGTGGAAGATGGACCTACACGGATATTGCATAGCTTTTGTTTTTAATTTAGTTAACTTCGTTCAATTCTCCACAAAAGTCGTTACACTCTCAAGGAAAATTCAAAACTACTGGCCACGTTTGACAGGAACCACAAGGCAAGTAAACGTACAGCGAAGTAAATGCTGTGTTCGAATATTTGAACTTATATTTTAGCAAAGTAGGCTTTCATTCATACCAATTCGAAGCAATTGCTAAGTGGTTTTACTTTGCTACAATATTTAACTTAAAGTAGTTTTTATTCATACGACCTATCCAAGGTAGGTATCACACTGCCCTCGCTTAATCCTGCGTCACGCGGCCGTCCTGGCCGCGATATACACCTTCAAACATTTCGATATTATTTGTTTGACAAAAATATAACTTTCAACATTTAGATAACGTTGTTTTCGATATAACACAGACGAGAACAATATACGAAGGCCATTTGTATTATATTCTTTTGAATTTCTTAGCATAAGTTTGCGTCGCAAAAACCGGAGCTGGCGACAAAAGGGCACTTAATTTATTTATCGTATTCCGCTTATAATCACCGCCTCTATATATATGTAGATCTTTACCTCACGCCTTGTTCAAATTGATTCAATATGTTAATTGAATACTTTTTCCCATCTACCTATAAATATTGATAAAGGTCAATGAAAAAAAAATACAAAATTTTCATATAAATGGCGTTGAATTTTATCACTATGATAAGTATTTATATTTGCTGGTCTATTTAACATTTCGACCATATTTGATTTTGCTATTTGAAACGAATAAAATTGAAAGCATTTCTTTGTTTGAGAAGATTTCATGCATAAAATAGCAAACAAGACAAAGGTCAACGTGGGCCCAACTCACGTTAAGCAGATCCGCAAAGCTTCATTATTGCAAAGGTCCAGTTTAAAAAAAAATGCATCAGGGAAAGGCACAAGAAAATAAAACTATAAGCATTATTGCAACAGTTTTGGGTTAAAAGCTGTACAGCGTACATATACACTTACGATAAGTAATAATTTTTTCTATAGTTGAAAATTAGCGAAAACTTTTTAAAGAAACAATAGATCACACACAAAGTATAAAGAATGCGCTATTTATTTTCTACATATTTGCCAATATTTTTGTAATTTTAACTGTAGCCTATTTTAAGACTAGCTTTTTTCAAAAACATATTTTATTAAATGATTAACTCTAGCTTAAATGTTTAGTATAAAAATAAGAAAATATAAACCACAATAATAACTGGACTTTTAAGATTCTTCAGAATTCCCTCAACAAGCTATAAAGAAATGCAATTATCTATCGTAAACGATTTGTGCAGTGCTCAAAGAACTAATCAAAATAAATAAATAAGACAGCCGCGAGATCATACAACATCCTTAGCTATAAGCTTCTCGTATATTGTGTGACCTATATTGTCGACGAATGGAAGAAAATGTAAGTTACAACTTTGGTTTTCAACACTGCCCCTGTTCGAACTCTCGCAAACGTTATAATGGCTATAATTGTCCTTCGAGAGCTTCTGAATTGAGTCATTCGGTAATACATCATGGAATGTTAGGACCTTTTAAACAATTGTTAGAGATACAGATGCAATTCTTCCAGCAATTATTGATAAATTCTTGTAAAATGAATCACATTTTAAACAATAGCAAAATAAGGCCCATACAAATTTAAAAGTGTCTTTTTTGAACACGCCGCCAGAAGATTGTTGGCAGTAACGAATAAAAACAAATTTATGATGAATCAGATAATTGCAATGGGCCAGTAGGTAAAGATAGATATTAGTTAAAACAATTTTCCATGGAGCGTACAATTTATAATGCAAGTTTCGTGCAACCCGATAAAAATTGTGGAACAAAAACTTATTGACAATCTCAAGACAGGGGAAAACATTGGCCCAGACATATTATATTTAACACTTTATTTGCATGGCTAATAATGGTATATTGCATTGTTGGATGAACCAACACTAGGGACTCATCTTCATCGCATCCGGAATTAGGTTTTGACCTTGTTTTGGACCGTGACAGATAAGCCAAACGAACTCTAAGCCCTGCCAAATTAATTCCTGTAATTAACAAATTGGTAAGCCAGTTCCTCATTTAGATTCGACACAAAATTGTAGCTCTCTTCCATTCGCTCCAAAATTAAAAAGAAAATGACACAAACGAAAGACTAGTCATAGGGTCCTATGTATAGACCTTTTACAACAACTATTTATTTTCATTTAAAGAATTTAATTACAAGATATCACCCTTGCGAGTCCCAAAACCCTCACAAAGGTTAAATAGATTTTTTGAGGTTTTCGTACTCTGGCCTCACACTCACAACTTGTAAGTCTTACAAATACAATTGGAATTATGCTCTCCTATGGAGAAGCTCACAAATTTCAAAATCGTCACTGTTTCCCTATGTGCAAACATTTGAAGACACGAAGCTGACATTTTATGCTTTATTTATTACCGTTTCGGGGAAAATTTATATTTGTATTAAAAAAAATTAAGGAGGGTGGATGTTTGATTTGTGACAAATGGCGTTAATTTTATTTCCTTCATTTTTAAATCGGTTCAGTGATAATATTTCGCGTATTTTGTTCAAACAAATATTATTCTTAATCTTTTGACTTAGTTCGTGTGCAGATTCGGATTTCTCCCGAAAACAAACCATGCTGGGGTGAATTTTTTGTGAGGATTATCATATCATTTCTACAGAAACGGGAAGTTTCTATGTAAATATCCCGGCGAGGTGGAAAAATAACCATCAGCCAATTGATTTTGTTTCTAAATGAACAAAATTGTCATTAACGATAACTTTGTTGCTTTGCGAAGCCATCTACAGAGAGATAACACTTACTTAATGAGCTTCCCATTATACTCCCTAACTTAAGTACGTTTGAATTCTTCTATTGCAATAAGAACCTTTTATTTTAATCATCTCTTTCGTCGTATTCAGGTATTCCGCAAATGTTTGACGACAAATACTGAAACTAGTTGCCTACGAGCACAATGAATAAAATAAAGATAACCTCTTACTGTCCATCCATATAAAAGTCCACAGATACACAATCAATTATCGTGTTGGGTTGATGAGCCATAAAAATAAAGCTAAAAGCTTGACATGCACTGTTCCGGAACGAACATATCTTTTTTTATTTGTCAATTGGCGGTAAGCGTATACCCATACTGCAGCTAATTAATTTTTCAACACAGGGTGTAGGCACAGTCAGTATTATTTGTCAATTAATCTGTACTTCGGGAGTGAAAAATCCTCCTTACGAGATCTAAATATTAAAATTAAATTAAAGGGGACATAGTTTCGTGTCAAAATTTGTTATGTTATATATACAGTTGCACAATTTTGTTGTGGTCATTTTCCCTCATCTAGAGAAATAGTTTATATAGACACACTTTACATGGCATGGCAATTCCATTACGCAGTGCGGTGTAATTAGAGATGAATTCTATTGAAATTTGTTGTAACTTCAGGTTAAGGTTGATGTTGCTTAAAAGGTAATGAACCTCATTTTCGTGTCTGTCCCTGATGAATACCAGTATATGACTACGGCTGACATGTGTCGAAATTTAAAGTTGTGCCCCCCAAGCGTTGTACAAAAGAAGACAGTAGAAATGGTAAATTAATTAATAAAGCTGAACCATTTTCGCCAGGTAAAAGTACTCGTACTCGTATTCATATGAGTTGAAGTTGCCGGTACAGATTAGTTATAGAAGCTGTGTTTGCAAAAGAGATATGTAAAGAATACAACTACTGTTCACCCAATGGTCGAAATAAACAACATCTATTTATTGGTACATTAAGTAAAAACAATATTGCTTCGGAAAGCACGAGGTGAGTCAGATTATTTTATTGTAACAATAAAGAACGCACTTTGGAGAACAAACTTAACACACATCTGACACTTTTCACAACAAACAAATTCTATACGATCAATGATATTCGAATGCTGAAAATATTCGAAACTTAAAACTAAAAACGGTACATAATAAAGTGCCTAAGATGAAGCTGAGGCGGGACAAAGTTTATTCATATGACAATAAATGTTTGCCACCAACCGGGTTGTGTATTCCTGAAGCATCAACTCATACGGAAAAGAAAGATGAAGATTTTCGCTGTAAAAGCAAAACTCTTCAATTTTCGGTCCCGTTTACGTTGACGGGGTTAAGACGAGGAGATTTAACAGCTAACTTTACGAGCTGTACAGCGACATCGACCTGGTCAGAAAAGTAGGCATCAGTCGTCTAAAAAGTCTGCGATTCCAACACGGAGGGATAATGCAGTAAAGGAAAAAGGACGTTAAATAAGCATTAATGTGAAAACTGTTGGTGGCGTCAATTTTGGCCGCTCGGAGATTCAAAATGCAAAAAGAGTCGTTATGGGGCTCTGGCACAGCGGTCTCTTTTAAGCGAGACTATTTTGTTTTCCCTGGTGAGGTCCTAGAGCCATCTTTTCATTCCGGAGGCATAGTATTCTCAGGGGGTAGATATAGAAGCAATAAGATTTTTTAAAATAACGATTACCTCCACAAGGATATTCTTTTTGAGACGAAAGAGAGGCGGATAAGGGTGTTAGTTCGTCACAAGGACCAGGCACCATATTGGGCCCACCGCCATCCCTATAGGAACCTTCACGGTAAAAAAAAAACCTAAACCAATTCGCCCAAGCACTTAATTTCCATGCAGAACCTAAAGATGGTTTCAATTGTGTTTGCGAAACCAACTTCCTCCAAATTTTCGAAGAAGTACCTTCCAAGGTATTTCCATATCTTCCGAGTTAAAGCCTGACATTAGCAGAGAATATGAGTAACATCCTCTGTGACATGTAAGTCCTCACAATCGGCCCTAGCGAGGTATCCGTCGGAACGGAAAATTCTCCGATTCTATACGATTCGGAGGATTTTTGCTTCGAGGTATTCTTCGGAACATATATTTGGAATATTTCTCCAACATTTTGTAACGCATATCGGCAAATTAAGTTAAAGTGCGATGAAGGGCATTTTTTTCTTCAATTTTTGACAGCTAGGTTCCGATATCCATCGACAGAAATTTGTTGCGGAATTTGTTTACGATTTGGATTTGAGTCTCCGACAGAGTATGCGTTGCGGAGAATTTTCCGTTCCGACGGATACCTCGCTAGGGCCAAATACCTACATGCTTCCGTACTTATCAAGGCTAATATCCCGGCATGTTTCCCCAAAAGGCAATGCCCCGATAGCATTCCTATTGTCAGTCGTAACTTTGATCTACTAAGATTTAAGACTCTAGCGCGTTTAGCGCAGCCAGACTGTCAATGAAGATGGTGATATTCTTGTTGGATATTGATCCAATTTCAAGTAGTTCCGCAGCTTTGAGTACGGACAGAATCTCTGCCTGAAACACACTGCATGTGTCCGGAAGTTTCTTTGACACGTGTAGGTCTATATCTCTAAAGTATATACCTGACCCTGTACCATCTTTGGTTTTGGAACCATCCGTATAGATTGAAATTTAATTTTCACTTGAAACTTTTTTCCTTTGCCAATCCTCTCTGTCAAGGTATACTACATCGTATGGTATATCGAAGTCACAGGAATTTACCCTGAACTAGAATCGCCACGACATCCGCGTAAGCAGTTAGGCTAAACCCTGCGTTGTTGAGTTCTTCAAGTATGTCATCTATGACAAGAACCCAGAGGAGGGGAGAGATGACACCTCCCTGATGGGGTGCCTCTCGTGACCGATTTTCTTATTGAACTTTGTCCGAGAGTTGAATTGATATTTCTTGTAACAAGCATCTTACAAAGCTAATTGGTGATGCTGTGTTCTACATTTATCCTTTCCAGGGCACTTTTGACAGCCTCTGCTATTTGGAAAAGAATTGTCAAAGGCACTGCGAGCTGGAATCCATCAGTTAGGAAAACGCCATACCTATCTACGTAAAACGGAAAAAAATGTTTTGCCTCAGAATGAAGGTTATAAATAAAAACAGTTAATTTTGAGAAAAAAAAAGATATTGAACACAAAATTGGCTAAAAAAATAATTTCTGGCCAATTTTATGTTGAATTTCTCAATTTTGTTCCATAAATTGGTTTTAATGTGCTGCATTCAGAGAGTGGTTCAAAAAAGAAAAACAATTTAATTTTCATTTTATGTTACGTCCAGTTATAGTTTTTGTTTCATTATTTACGCTAATTATTAATAGTTCGACTCTTATTTTTTAAACTGCCAGTAAGAGATCACTTCCTATCCAACGAATAGTGGCAATTACAGTTTGTTTTCGTTAGGTTTTATAATGACTCTTTTTTAATGGTAAAACGTGTGTTGAAAAAAACATATAACGTAATATGAAATGGATAGCATACTCGCTAGGCCCCGGCACACATCAAAGGTAAATAAGTCTTGAATTAAAATTAAATAAATCTTAAAATAGACAAAAAAAATTTTCTTTGAGTTTAAAAAATTTACAAACACGTTTTGCGGGTGGGAATCTACCAAACCACACCGCATAGGTAATTGTCATTTCGAAACAGTACTAATCTATGATCGAAACTACTTCCTTCATCATTTCAAACGTCCTTCAGAGCAACTTCTCAAAAATACTGCGTAATCGTCATACAACTCTATGTGGGCGTTTGTCATATCGAATTTCACCAAATGTAAGAGTCTAACGATAACCAAAACCCACACGTATCGAACCCGTGGATGACTGATGCCACGCAGCTATAAAAATTTGCACATTGCCTCCAGCAATGTAGATACCTCTTGTTCATATGCATGTCTGGGGTCCATTTTGCTTATATTAAGAAAAATTTAAGACCTCTGTCTATCAGGAATTAATAAGAATTTATATTTATGATTTTGGAGTAATAAAATTATTAAACTTTGCGGTGTGTGTAGCGCGGCTTTTGTGTTTTTAGTGCCCGCAAAACCGGATAATCAATGAATGCACGCCTATGATAGAAGCCACCGCCGCACGCCGCAGAGTAGCACTAGTATCGCTATTAGCACTACCAAAAGCAGCAGAAAGAAACTGGTATTCGAAGATTGGTTCAATGGCCATCTGAGCTGTTTATGTAGGAACTGGCTACAAGAAAATAGCTATACACTATACACAGCGTGGTCACACTTAAGTTGACTGTTTTTTTTTTTTAATATTAGCTTTTCTGCCAAACAATGCACAATTTTTTAATTGCTGCTAATCGATGAGATAAATTTTTAAACCTCATCTCGTTTTCAATGAATACAAAAACTATCAGAGGCGTCATTTCGGGTCATTTGCACAGTGGGTGGGTTTGGCGTAAAGGCTTGGTTAGATAAGATTAGCAATTTTATTTCTTGTGAGCTTTGTTCTGATTCGATAAGTTTTGCCAAATTCTACGATAATCCTCCCAAAAAATTCACCTCAGCATGGTTAATTTTAAATGGGTAGACAAATTTCCGTAGAAGACCGAATTCATACACAAAGTTAGTCGAAATGTTTTAAATAATATTCGTTGGGCAAAATACACCAAATATTATCACTGAGATATATTTAAGAGGTGATGAAAATAAAATTTTAACGTCACAAATCAAATTTCTTAACTTCCCTAGTTTTTTTTAATACTTAAATATTAAACAGTAACGGTAAAAGAAAGTCAGGTTTGGGTCATTAAATGTGGGGAAGTAGGAAAACAGGGTCATCTGGTACAAATATTGTCACCTACCAATATGTCTGATTCTGAATTTAATCACCTGCTCTCTTTGTGAGCCTTAAAAAAATCAATTTCACCTCACCTTGTGCGATTTTTTTTTGACTTGTGAGGTATCAGTGAGGTTTGCCAGAATTAGGGTGTTAGTTTGAAAAATGTTACATCTCGAAATATTGCTCAGGAGAATTGATATGTAAAAGGTGACCTCTTTAAAGTCCAATAAAAAAAATATTCAAATGCCAGTACAAGTTGGGCGCCCTGTTAATTGTGTTTATTTATGTAATTATTGAACAATTCAAATTGAAGAGCAATGGCTTCCTTAATTGGATTGTATTCAATGACAATAAAAGAATGCGAAAGTGGGATCGTATGCAAAAATTGGATAGTGGCGATTGTTTGCACAACATCTAAACAAGATGCGCATTCGAGGGCAGAGAGTATGTATGTCATTGGATTTCGATTTCAATATCGATGACAACAACTGTCAAGTCATCCGTATCACAGTGACATTGAAATGGAAAGCGTGACTATAAAAGTGCATTTCAAAGCCTTTCTCTGTCAATATATAACTGATAGAACTACATTTTTACTTACAACACTACAAATATGTAAAGTGGATTATTTGATCTGTGAACATATTTTCGTTGAAATAACAATTGTCATGCTTACATAAATATAGCAGCAATACCAAACAACAATTTCCTTTAATCTTTGAAAGGCTAGGTGTTAACAAAAAAAAGTAAAGAAAGTGCGGCAATCAATCTTACTTGTTTTCCCCGATTGTAATAAATGCAAGAAAAAAATCTGTTGAATGATCGTTGGCTATAAGTACATATAATTTCGTTTGGCGAACATATATTACGCAAGTGCAAGTGGAAAATATAAAGCAAGGTCGATCTTTCTTACTGTGGTGTGTGGGTTTCAAAGATAAATCAAATATTTACACCCATTACGGTGGCCGAATAACCTTTTATGTGGCGCTAAATTAGGCAGTTAAAAATTCGGACCAAATATTAAACAAGCTTTTTTTAATTTTATTATTTATTTCTGAATTGGTATATGAACTTTTAACTGTTTTTGAACAAAAATGGAAATTGTATGCTTACGTTATTTTCACGGAGGCATTTTTATTGATTATAATATGACGATCAAATCGTACATTTTTTCAAGCGGCCTAACTGCAATTAAAATAATCATGTCAAATTGTTTGCAATTGTATTTTGCCAGGCCAGCTCGTTATATGATAACACTGGTTTGTTTAAAGGCTTTGTTTGTCTTAATACATTTTAAGTTGTAAGCTTCATTTCAGTCACATAAATATGGATTTAAGTTCAAATCCGTTCCCAATCAGGGTTTATATCGAAGCTTTGTATTTTTTGATACATAACTTATGGGCGTACATGGGCTAAACTTTAAAGTGATTAATTAAAAAAAGTTTAATTGTTTATTAACGAAAGTAGGAATTTATGTAGGTACTTTCAAAAATCAACAACATTTTTTAATTATTAAATTACTACTCGCACTCGAGAAAGAGGATGATTCCGCAAAGCAAGGTAGCAAGGTCCGCCAGTGGTAATCAAGCATGATTATTTGCAAATTAGAAAGAAGCAAAGTTGGGTTTACTCAAAAGACTTCCAACCCTTAAAGAGGCAGTTGATTTAGTATTATTTGGAAAATGTACCTCAAGCAGAAAACTGAAAGTATCAGCGGCTGTCTACCTATAAGAGTTTCGAGTTGCAGAAATTGCACCAATTTAATTACCTTGACTTAAGTAAACGTCAAAAGGCTACATATTTCTTTTAGATATAACCTGTTTTAGCAAATAATTTTAATGCTTAAGTTGTGTTAAGTGAAATGGTATCGCAAAAGAATGGAAAACGGCTTTTAAAAATCCTCCGGGACCAATAAAATTAACAATGACGCCAGAACATATGGCCCTTGTTCGAATTTAAAATCATTATACGAAAAGGATTGCTCTTTACGAGAAACTTTGGCAATAACGATACTGGAAGGCTTTTTCAAAGAACGAACTCTTGGAAACATATTGATAACTGACGAGGTATATCGATGATAGAACTGCAGCTGTTTTATTTCTCAATGTAGAAGCTGAAGGTCCGTGATTACTAGACCTTACATAGTGCGACTTGTTTTATGTGCATATGTCAAGTCGAGGGATTGCAGCAACGATCCTCAAACAATTGGAACCCTACAAGAAAATATCCGTCGTGAAGTAACGTTTATTGAAAATTACCTCAATGGTTAGCTCTAGAATTTTCAGGAATTTACGAGCATGAGAATAACGCCCTTTATGTAAAAATAAGTATAAAATCCAAAAATCACGCTACCTAGGTGCAACTCGACAAACTTCGTGACAGGATTTTTTTATCTTCTAGGGAATGACGAACGATGTACATAATTTTTTCTCGAATTTGTAATGAACAAAAACTTAAGAAATTAAAAGCCACTATAGGCATGGACTTTCGCTGAATGCTCATAATTATTAAGAAGGGATTTAAAAAAATGCGTCAACCTTTATTTTTCTACAAAAAGTAAAGGATGCGCTAAAGAGGTCATGACTATTTTATTGAATGTGCATTAATGAAATAGGGATAAATAAGAGAAGAGATACCGATGCACATTGGTCCCAAATGCCTGAAAACTGTTACGAGGAGGAAAAACATAGTTTGGTAAATAGGTCCACATTCGTGTTGGCAGTGTTCCCACTACAAAAAAAAAAAATAATCCGATCAAGCTATATTCAGTTTCTTTATTTTACAAAAACATTCTTAAAGCTAATGAAAAATAAAAGTTTTGCAAAAAAAGAACTTTCAATCAAATTCAAAATAATGCTCAATGTATATTTCTGGCTTACCCAACCCACTTAATTACAAATGTCACTGAGTGCGAACATTCAGACCAGACTGCCGCGTGGCGCCGCTGTATAGTTTTAGATTATTCAAAATAAATGGTTTCTGTTTGAAATTGCGAGCGTGTTCGTTAAGTATGGCAAAGTGTTATTTAATTATGCAAATCTGTCTTCTTTTTTTTGTCTAGAGCAATATTAATTTTCCGGTCAAAAAAGGTGTTTCCTATTAAACATTTTTTTTTTATTTCGGTTAAGAATCGGTTAGACCGGATTTTAAAATGTCTCCGGTCAGAGTAAAGAGAATTCGGGCAGATATGCATAACCGAAAAGCTCAGCGTTTAGCACTTAAAGACGAAAGGCGGGCGAATTCCATCAAATGATGGATTATTTATTTGCGGTCGGAGTTTCAAAAGCAGAAAAATAAACTCGCTTATCCGAATTGAAGACAAAAGAACTCAAAACCGAGCACTACTGAGGGGACACACCTCTTTATAAAATGAGACCAAAAATAATCGTATCAAGGCTGTACTTCATATTGCACATGTTAATAAGTGTGTTGAGGTGTGTACGGTTTTTTTTTACTTCCGCGAACGTCAAAATAAAAGTATCTACATCCAACTCAAAAAACAAGCCCCTCAAAATATCCATTTGCTTAAATCTGCTTACTTGCCAGCGCAGCACCAACCATCAAGGTGAAATTCTTAAAATTCATTAACCCTACCAATTCACTCTCACGACTCAATAGAACCAGCTAAAAAAATACAAAGGTACCGCCAGTGCTATGTAAGTAATTGTTATCAACTATCGATTCTCGAAAATCTCTACAAAAAATAATACAAATTCACCGACCCCCCTCCCCATATCAATTTGAAGTGTAAATATTTCTTTTGATCAACGCCTTTTAGAATTTTCATTATACACATCTCTCTGATCGACGACGGTATTCCTTTTTTGTCTTTCATTGAATATTCACCATTACACTGCACGCTTAATTGATTTACTTTTCCGAAAAAAAGATTTTTAACAACAACTTCGCGTACAGGAAGTTATCTCGCTATACTCGATGCCAAATTCGTATTCTAATTGGCGGTAGATTCGACAAATATAAGCATCTTACTCTATAAATGGAATAAGTATAGCTTAGCTATCCCCCTATTTACCTCTTCACAGTACAATAAAACAAAATTTATACAAAGCTCTGTTCAAAAAATAATTACGCCATCCAAAGTGTTAAATCCAATTAAATGGTACGTTTGCTCTGCTCCATTAATAGGTACTCGTTCATAATCCCAATCTATTCTTCTTTGTCAGTTCGACTTTTTGTCGGGCATATGTGTCTTCCTAATTTCCATCTTGGACATGTTACCCGTAACTATAAACACAGTGATTCTCTATAGCACTAAGGTATTCAAACAAAACAAAACAAAACACTAAAAATAAACGGGTATCTTGGGTTTAGCAAAGTAGTAGAACCACTTTGCCAGCAGTAATCTCAAGAGAACGAACTGGGTCCAGTTATGGACGACTATTGAACACCGGCGCACTGTAAGCGTAAGCACTGTAAGTGTAGTTAGCACCAACGCAATTTTTTTTAGATTTGCCTCTAAAATGGGCAGCTTTCTTTAGAATTTCCACAGCATGAAATATCTCGATATAGCGAATTCCGTGAACTAATCCGGAAAAAAAACGCAACTAACAAGTTTGCGAATTTCTGTTGCGTTAGAGGCGGCCTTGTACACGAACGCGTGTTGTTTAGATACTGTATAATGCTCTCGCGCATGTATCCTTGCACAATTGAACCACGCACAACCGGGAATTATCTCATCGCCAAGTACTTAATTCGCTGTAAGATACTTCAGGGTATACCGCACTGTTTCTTTGACATCCAAAGCCAACTGTTGGTGTTGTTTTTTGTTGAGATACCCCATAATAGAAACGAGTTACACGACGGCGCGGCAGGCGGCAAACATCGACTATCGACGCGCGGTAACGTGTGCACACGACTTGAACGAGTATCTTCAACTAAATGTCGTGAACCGTGAGCTTGGGGATTTAGGTTTTAACAGAGATATCTCGCATGAGAGTTACGCTGTTAGCGGAGCTCAGAGTCAGAGTATGGTGAAAAAGTGATGAAGTGGACATGGAGCTGGTGGATTTTTCTTCTCTGTTTGTGCTGCACTTTTGGTATAGTTGTGGTTGGTTTTGATTTTTTTCTTGGGTTATGATCACTTGCTGAATTTTACAACCAATTGAAGAACTATAAAAAATACTTCTTCTTTAAGTAAAAAAAAGCAATCATTTTGACAACTTTTGCCTGTTTCGTTCCGGAATTTGTCACATACAGGGGCTTCCAATAGGGACTTCCGAGCTCGGACAGTTGATAGCGGCCATATTGTTGAAGCTACATCCGTCAAATTGGCTTTTATTTATTCAATTTGTTTTGCCAAATCACCATTAACGACATAGCGTTTAACAACACGTGCAAATAATAAAATTGTTCTATCAAAATGGGTGTTCTGTTCGGGCAATGATCCGCGCGATTCGCTCATTTTACGTTCCCCATTATCGTCCTACCGAGAGGACTTTTCGCAATGTGGTGGTTCAGTAACAATAAAGTAACACCCGTAAGTCGAAAAAACGCAAGACCTCCCGAAAACATCGCCGCTGTCTGTGAGAGTGTACAGGATAACCCAAGGTACTCGATTTCTCAGCGTTCATTGGTCCTGTGGCACCCGCACAAAATTCAACTAGTCCAGGAGCTGAAGGTAAACGAATTCGCTGAATGGGAGCCTATTTTTGGATGCATAGGTTAACAAACAAAACTGCCGAATTCGGGACGATACCAATTCACATGAGTTCCAAGAGCGTCATATGCATCCCGAAATAGTCGCTGTTTGGAGTAAGTTTTGGGCTGGCAGCGTAATCGTCCCATATTTCTTTGAGAACAACGTTGGCCAGGCCATCATCCTCTATATGTCGATGATTACCAACATATGTTGGCCTGAATTGGATGATATGAACACCAACGGCATGTGGTTTCAACAGGACAAAATTCTGCACGAGCGATTGGAGGGCATGATCGATCGAAACATGAATGCATCGATAGGTCTTTCAAACGAATTTGTTTTATTTAATGAAAGTCCCTTTGGTTGAAAGCATGTCCTTTCTAAGGCACATTGAAACACTGATCTAAGCTAAAGAACAGTGGATCTAAATTTAGGAGTTCAATTTCGTTCAAGAAAGCTGGATTTAGTCAAAATTAACTAAAAAGCAACGTGGAGCAAAAAAGTTATAAACAAATTGGATGTTTTTTTCAACTTTTGGTATTCGAGGAAAACTCTTATCTATGCATAGTCGATGGCGTTCACTGTGAAGAGATGAAGATTGGAAACACAATAATTATCTGCCAGAGCGAACCCAGGGGTTATTGCACTGGACCACTAAGCGAGCGGTCTCAAATTACATTTAAATATTTTTTTTCTCCTCTGAAAAACTGTCGGATGTTTAACATACCTAAAAACTTTAATCAGCTAGACTCAGACTAACATTGTCGTCATTTCTACCCAACCGGAAAAACTCGCACAAATTAATGATTGTGAGAAGCTAGGCCTCGGGTCATATAAGGACCTGTTGCGGCCACTATTAAATTTTATAAAATAAACTACCTAGTAGTTCAGGTCCTTTACTGTGAAATGTGTCCATCTACCACATAATTCAAAACCAACTATGATTTTTTTTCATCAAAAAGTCAAAAAGTCCTAATAAAGTAACTCGTCTATCGTGGTATTCAAATTCCCCACACTTTATCGCACCGCATGCCAACCATTTATTATCTGCTTACACACAAACAACAAAAAGAAATACGCTTTTAGCTGAATAAAAACCAAGAAGGCAGCAAAAAAAGAGAATTCTCTTTTACGACCAAAATACGAGTTTTTTCATGGAGCATATTGGGCACAATAACAACAAAGGTACACAGGGAGCACAAGCACAACCAACTCAGTACGAGTCCGCGGGTCTGCATCTTCTCCAAATGCGATTTGGTGTATCTGCGCCTGTCGGCTGGTTAGTCTAGGTTCATTGGTTTTGGTTCACTAAGATGATGCTTGGATGCACGTTTGTTGTACAGCTTCTCCGGAGTGGTGCTCTGATGCTTTGCTTAGGTCTTTGGTAGCGTTGATTTTGATCCCTTGTGTGGCGAACTAACTATACAGAGATACATGCATATGAACACTATACACGGGTTAACTGAAGAAACAGGTTCTATGAAAACCTTTGCCCACTCAAACTCAAGTTAGGCGGTCAGGTTGGGGGACTTTGTTTGCCCGTCTGCATTGTGTTTTGTTTTTGATTTTCTACCACAAGAAAGGTCTCCGAGAATGGGTACAGAAAAGTCGAAGGAGGTAAATATTTTATTATGGCCATGGAACCACCGTTCATGCCAATCTATTTGGTATGCGCTGGTTGGGATTCTTACACTTGGTTACTGTACCATTTCGACCGCTCGTAAGAAAAATACATCAAAAGGCAAAAAATGCTTAATTTCTTATTTTTATTTTTGCAGTGATCACACATATGATCTGTTAGTTGAACTGAAATTCAATTGCGTATATTATTCATGAAATGACATTGTGATCGAGATTGATGAAGTCTCTTTTATGGAAAGTTCGTGGTCGATGGTAGGTAGTAATCTACGACACCTGAATGTTTGCATCTCAACTTCTTTTGAAAGCATCTCCAGATACAAACTGTTCAACAAAGAGGATGTGAACACTATGTGAGTGACTGATTGTTCATTCTAATTCATATTTACTGTCACATGCCAAGTAACAAATGAGAAAAGTTTATGGCTCTGACAAAAAAGTGAAAACTGCAGTAAGTAAACAATGCAGCCGTACACAGCAAAAAGCTACTGAACTGATACACTGTGAAAATTATGTCGTGATAGAATAATATAAATTAATGGGGAACAGACATGAGATGAGAGAGAGAGAGATAAATTATTAGAATGGAAAGGATGACTGCATACTTTCGAGATTAGACAATACGGGGGGACATTTTTGGATAAAAACCCCTCAACAGTGGGAAGCCCAAAAATGTGTGAAGGCAAGGCCTCTGATTTTGCTTCAAGCAAATAGGGTGTGCCATTTATATAATTGCTCTCAGATGGTCATCAGTCCAGTCAGTAAAAAATGTTGCGATTCTAATGCTGCGTTTGTATTTTTATTGTTTATTATGTGAAAAAGGTTTTTGTGCAGCGATCTTTTGGTCTATTGTACTCCCTGATTACGCCTCAGAGAGTTCCACTCACATTATAATTCCTTTCGCAATTATTTTGAAGGTTCTTGTACTCTTATTTCTCCTTGGCGGAGGAAGTCCGTCCTATAGCACCCTCTCTAGTTCTCTTACGAATCTGAGGAAGAAAGCTGTCTCCAGTGACAGTATTTTCTCATCACATATTTAACTGGTACTTTTCAGTATCTTTTGTGGGTCAGTCCCTACGTGTTGAACACATGTTCTGGGATTTCACTGGACTTATCGCAGAATCTGCAGAGACCATCTTCAGATATACCCAGATTCCTTAGGTGAACCTTGAGTCCACAATGCTCCATTAGGATACGGAGGTTATTTTCATGTCGAGGCAAACTTAGAATCTTTAACGGAAGTATTGTCCCATGTTCTAGCCCGTTTTCTTTCTCTATTCTTCTTTATGGATGTGATTAGCAGAATGGTTAAGGACCTAAGAAAGTTTATGATGCTCCCTTTAATGCTAGGGAGTCGGGCATTTCATTACCCTTTATTCCTCCATGGTCAAGAACCCAACAAAGTGTTATTTTGTTTTAGCACAAATTTGGATTTTGTATGATGTAAAAATAGCAGCCTGGCTGTCTGACATTATAGCTATCTATATCAGTTGGCTTTCTTTCTGTCGAGATTGATCTGGACACATCTATCTATGGCATAGATTTCAGTCTGAAAGATGCTGGTAATTTTTCCCATTGGTTCAAAATATTTGGTTCTAGGACCGAAGAGGTACTTCCGCTTCATTTCCCTCATCAGTTCTTGACCCATCTGTGTACCGGCGTAAAGCTCGTGCCCACAACATAAAGCATATTTAAATGGATTTTATAAACAATGCAAGTCAGCAAGAAAGAGTTCAACAACTCGCTTTGAAAGGAAAGAAAGTCCAGAAAGTTTAAAATTGTAACCTCAGAAGGCTTTTTAAATTCTTTATATGAGGTGGGTCAAAAGAAATCATCCGATGTTGTTTGGCTCTCATTTTTTTTCTAAATGAAAAACTTCGATTGTGTTTATTTGAACCTTTAGAATTTTATTTGTCAAGTCGAGAAGACGATATCGGCCAAATGGACGCCGTCACAATTGATTGCCATACGGGCTCGTTTTATGGCATTTTTCATCACTTCGGGCGACAGATTCTCGCACTCTTGTCGAATGTTGTCCTTGAGGGCTTCTAGGGTCTCGGGCTGCTGGCCACTCTTGGCAACGGCAGGTGTGTGTTCCCATACTCTTCAAGGTTGGTGGCCAAACGGCGCAGTGTTTGCGCAGTCGGTGTCGGACGGCCGTGGCGACGGATTTCGCGCTGCACTAACACTACAGACGAATTTTTACGCAAAAAAATAGACACGATTATTCCGCGTTCTTCGGGAGTGTATCGAACTCTTTTGGCCCATCTTGCATTATAAATGTCGCGATCAGAGTACAAAAAATTTGAGTCAATAGAAAGTCGCAGACCACTTAATGGTTTAATGGACTACTATGGCAACGCGGCGACATGTTGACCCCGGAAACAAATTCTGAGTAGAAACAGTGATTGTCACAAAACGAGTATTCAAACACATCTGACCATCATCGCCCCAATCACTCAATTGTAGTTGCAAAAGCAGGCATAGGTAGCTTCAGCAACTATTTGAGTTTTTCTTCTAATGACAAATTTCATTTCATTCCGAAGACGGAATTGAATAGCCGCACCTGACTGGCCTGCTAACAGCAAGCATGTTTCTCTTATTATCCACCCGGCTTATGTAAATTGGTAAAATGCAAGCTCATTTTACAAATGAACAAAACAAAACCGATCGCGTGCACTTCCCAACGAGACATCACGTACGTGTGTATCTTGACTAAAACCGGCCGGCAATCAATTGTACGGTCGCTAGATATATTGCGTTAATTCTTTTGAAGTCTGTCTTTAAACACAGATGCAAGCATCAGAGATGATGATCAAGTTCAAGTTTAAACGAGGCAAAGATAAAGAAAACCGGTTTTTGATGTCCACTCCACTAAATGAAAACGGGAAACATACAATCATCTAATAGGTGTAAATGATTTTATTGACTTTTAGTTGATTGCACTCCAGTTTTTACTGTACACCAATGCGCAGTGAAAACATAACACGGTTATACTTTCTTGCAGGTGGAATGTGAGCAAGAAGGCACAGGTAGTCTGAATTTTTCTCAAGCATTGCTTCCTTCTGAGTCCAAGAGATTGGACCAAGCCGACATTTAGGTATGTTCGCTAGTTATTGCAAAACTAATTAGTAGATAGATAGGCCCTCAGGGGGGCTCTGGCACGGCGGCCTCTATTAAAGGAGCATATTGAGCCTTCCCTGGTAAGGTCCTACAGCCATCTTTTCACTCCGGAGGCAGTCGGTAAGGCAAAAATCTTCTCTGGGTGTATGTCAGCAAGAGTTGCTGAAGTGACGCTTTCATCGCCAATGATGATTTTTCTGAGATAGAGTAGAGCAGGACATTCCCTGAGTATGTGAAGAGAGGAGCTGCGTTATTTCTTGCTGTTTTTGGGAAAACAAATATACATCATTCCACCAAAATCTCGGGTTCCACAAAGGATTAAAATAAACGACCCAGCAAAGGACATGGCTTTCAAAGAATGACTGTCACAACTATCAGCACCCAAAAAAAATATATAATTTTGCAAGTTTTCGAAATAAATTGAACATAGAAGTCACAAAGACTATTTACAACGAGAGGATCATTGGCAAGCATTTTGCATGTCCTAATTGGTTTGCGAGCTTTCTGCTCAAAAGCAAAGTCAATAAACAATGCTTCAGTTGATTTTCCATTGCACATTTAGTGAAGGAAGGCGCAGCGACTACTATAAAACTCTATTTCTTGTCCATATCAATGACCTCTTGGGTTGATGAACTTTAACATTTTCACCTTTTTGGTGATAGCGAACTCTTATACCTTCTTTCACAAATAGTGTGCCTACAAATGCACCTTTACGGTGAAAGCAATGATACTTTTTCCATTTGTTATGTTTCGGCAGCTGTCAAAGTTACCAATGACATCCAGCTGTTTAAAATAAGGTAAGGTTTAGGTTTGCAATTTCATCGTGCATAGTTTCATCGTTTCACGCGCTTGCCGAACAGTTGCAAATATTCAACGTGAATTTCGGCTTGAGGTCGGTCGTCATCATGGCTTCATTCAAAACACATACGCAGAATTCACGCGCAGCAATATTAGAAAACACGTCATATTTGCATGTAGAACGCACACTTTAACCGATTAACGAACTGTCAATATCAAAATATTCAGTAAAATCAACATTTTCATCATGGTGAAGTACACGAAGGAACAAAGTTTATAAATAATTAAAATTTAATACCGAAATTTTGAGTCTGACGTCGCAACTTTAAGGGCGTTAACGCCAATTTTCGGCCGTAATTCTTGTCCCAGTAGGCAAACAATTCATAGTCTAGTGAAAAAAATTTAAGTCAGAAAATTCGCTGCTTGATGTTGTCGTGCCAGTGAGACTACGTTTTGCCCGAAGTGTATGGAGAATATTGCTGCCGTAGAGGCGTCCGTCGGAAACGAGCCAAACATTCAATTTCAGGCAGTTCTCGAGAATTGGGCCTCTCCCAGACACGCCCTTAAAATATCAAGCTGACTTAAGAAATAAAGCCACTTGATCCTATGAAGCGTTCTCGTTCTATTTAAAACAAAGGTAGGTATGCTTACCTAACGAGTAGTGAAGCATAGTAAAGACTGACCCCAATACATACTCAGACTCTGGCTGAAGTACCTAAGTCCAAGGAATGATGAATAAATTTGAGCACTAGCTGCAGGTCTGGTGCATTGCATTAGACGGCATATCCATGGAAATAGTATCTAAGAATAAGAGTCGCGTAAGGTGATGAAGACTCCAATGTAAATGATACTAAAAGCTAGCTTTGAAACAAAGCATCTAGAGCAGAGGAAGGACTACTCGGAAGAGCTCACGTGCTGCCCAGCTGACCGTTCTTCGAAGTTTAGTGTATAAAAATCAGTCACATACTTGTGCGAAAACCCTCTCCATATCCAAAACTCCCATGGCAAATAAATATAAATAAATAAATAAATATTGTGGCGCGACAGGTCTGTGAGACCAGAGGCCTAGCTTCTCACAACCATTCGTTTTGTGTGGGTTTTTAATTTTTGGGACGAATGGAAGGGATCTACAATTGTACGCCGAGTCCAAAACGGCTTATTGAGAAGCTCTTTCATGACAGTTTTACTCTCGGATGTTTGTCAGACGTTCGCGAGAGGTGGTGCATGGCAACAGGTCAAGAAAACTTTGAAACCTTATGTTTAATAGGTTAAAAATATCTCTAAAATCAATGTTTATCGTGCACGCTTGCATAAAAAAAAATCAATAACTTTTAACCAACATTGCATTTTCTAAAAAAAAAATGTATTCGAATTAGTGTCGGTTAGAAGCGATGTATATACAATTACATTACTCAGTAGTTTAGATTTCGTAATTCGCGACTCAACTCGATATGTAAAACTGTGTCGTTCAATTTGCATCCAATAACAATAGAGATTTGCGTTTCGAATCTGCTGAATCACGTATGTAATAATCAAACTCCGGATATAGATCGGCTTCGGAGGCATCATCGAAATAAAGTCCATACACAGTAAAGGAAAATACTCACAATATCCCAACACAATAGAATGTTTTTTTTTGTACAGATGTAGGTACGGATATTGCATTTTTGCTGCTGCATGTTCTTTTTAATGTATAAATAAAATGCTATTCTGCACTGACGCTATCTAAATTCACATAGATATGTTTCAAAATATTAAAGGAATCATGTATTCAGAAGTAGGTAAAGGGTGTTTCATTAAGCGGTTCCTAACTTTAAATTTAAATAAAACAAAGTATGTGTGAGATATCATCGAACTTTTTATTCGTTTGAAAAGGATGTCGCTGCGGCTTCCCTAAGTGGCGCTCATCCGAAGTTCGTCCATGTTGATTTGGAAAAACATACTGAATAAAGGACAGTCAATTTTCCAGATGTAGCTTCAACAATATGGTTTTGCTTTTTATGGTACAGCTACATATTTCGAAACGAAACTGTTAACAAAAGTTCATGCATGATAGAACATTAAACTGTTGCTCTGTTTTAAATTACAATTTAGTTTCCATGGAAACAAAATCGATCAAATCAGGAAATACAATATACAAGTGTTCGGTGTACAATCAGAATGGAGGAAGCCGAGAGTGATGAATACGCGCCGACAAATCGAGGAGCGCTGTAAAAGAATTTTTTGCAGAAGTTGTAGGGGTGTTGAAATTGAATCTGTTAAAAATAGCAGACAGATAATTGTCAATACCTACTTCTTTGATAAACTACTAGAGGATCTAGAGTGTGTGAATCCTAAAGTACTCCTATTATTCATAGTCAAATAGTAGATAGGTATAGTTCATAAACGTCACTGGCTGTTTCAAACAATATTGGCTTTAATTGTAATCAAAATAAAATTATGGATTTTTTACTACAGAAATTACTAAATTCTGATGAAAACTTTTCTTTAAATTCACTTTTATTATTTCACTGAATTAAATCGAATTCAATGAAAGGCTGATTCTCGTTTCTCTCATTTGGAACCCAATCGTTTCACTGATGTGTTCGATTCTTTTCCTATTCTCAGATGTCAGTTTTGCGTTCTATGATCAACTTTAACCTCGAAACCTGGAAACTTCTGTTCAATTTCACCGACAGGTCCCTCTACTGACAACAATTTTTCAATGATTGCTATAAATGACTTGTCAAAAAAATTAAACCACCATTCCACTAATTTTTTCCAATGATGCATGACAGTGATAGCTATAACTGGACCTAAGTGGACAAATGTAATAAACAAGCACGTTACTTAAAAAATAAAACTTAATTGAGGATGCCTTTCATGCTCCATCATTGCAACCGTGTTTCCACCTTAAATATTTCCCTTTTTAGGGAAAATCATGCAACATATCAAAACATGTGTAACAAATAAAGATACAACAAAAACCAACCCAAATCGTTGCACCCGCCATTCAACCATGTTGTGTGTGCCCATTTTTCTGGTCCACAGCATTTATAGAGCAGCTGCTGCAGCAGCGGCAACAATTAAGAGAACAGCAAAAGACAAAATGTTTATATTACCCCAAATATCGGCCGAGAAAAAAATTTGCACATTGTCAAAGCAAAAAAGTACCATTAAATGTGTACACAACACAAGCATGGTATCTGCAAGTTGAATGTGCAAGCGTATTATATCAGAGTAACTAGTTTCCAAAGCAACTTAAACGCAGAGGATTCGCCTGAATTTTCGGTTTATCTTCTTCGCGAAGTGGGTATACTTTGGCGGCGGTAAGTTAACCTTTCGATTGGCCTCACAATTTCAATCCACACGCATTGTAAACTGCTGCAAAATCAGAAAGAAGACGATCCCTAAAAACTATAGCAACAAAATATTCAAATTAAATTATTGCAGCTATTGAATATTATTTATTTTTCAAACTTAAACACTGGTGGTAAAAAACTTTTCATACCGGAGTCAGAATTATATAACCATAGTTCACCGATATCGTGATGATATTTCATAGCGAGCTGTGTCTGCGCGAATGTGTGCTAGACGGGCACCGTTGAATGATGACAGTCTGCTGAGTTTTATTCGTTTTAGTTTTCGCCTATGTCTTTTACACGTACAATTATTAATTTCAATTCGGTTTGCCTTCGGTTAGGATGGATGTGGTGTATTTGTATATCAGACGATGACAGTTTACCATGGTAAGCTAGCAGCAAGATTTTTGCTGGTGTTTACGTGTACCTTTGCAAGAAACGCACTCGGTAAATATAAGTACATTAGATTGATGTTTAAGTTTCAGTAATTAGTTAACATTAGGTACGGCTCTTACTTCTCTGTAGATAAGTTATTACAGATATGAAGTGAATTTTAGGGTGCTAAAGGAATAAGGTCGAAATATGCGGCCGAGTCGTCGAAAATTTGGTTCAACGTATCGACCGCTGCATGCGTTCCCTTGGGATATCTCCACTTGTTTGCATTTTATTTAAAAAAGAAGTTGTCAAGTTCTGCGACCCTTTACTTTCTTACAAATTCATCATCATCATCAAAAACAAGAAATTTCTTTATATGCATATCCAATGCACTCAGAATAGTAGTTTATACTTCAGTTAATTCCTTGCACTGTTTTGAAGGCCTTGCTTTGAAAACATTCTTTAATGCACAACTGTGGTCTCAAAAATAAGCATGGTACCTAAAATGAGCTAGTCTGGTTGTTAAAATAGATCGCGTCACATTGAATGTTCCACACCAAATTCAAACAAATTCCTGAAACGTAATTCGATAGCTGAGGACTATTTTAGCGAAAAATAAATGGTAAGTTGCTGTTCACGTCACCCTTAATTAGGAGGCTGATCTAAGAATAGCTGAGAGATAAATACACCTCCAAAGAAACGTGCAGGTTTGCATACCACATTACCATCATTCCGCAAAGCGAGCCACATTACTATATGCAAAGAGTAAAACTGGCCCACAACTACGCCATCGTTCTCCATTCTAGTTTGTCCTGCACTCCCGTGAATAACCTCTGTTCAGGTTACTGTGGTTGTGGGGCTGTTTGCTGTCTCTCAGCTGCATTCTATTTTCATTTCAATCGGATCTGATTTATAGTCTTACGCAAAGTCGAGTTGCTTTTGCTCATACGACACTTCTACTCTAAGAAACGCATACAGTAGAGCCGACAAAAGGTCGAAGTCTTCGGGAAAAGTTGGTAGAAAAATCACGACACGAGCAAAAGAGTCTGCTCGAAAATGTCTCGATTGTAGCTCCGGAAGGCAGATTAAATAAGCGAATACCTTTTCAAGTTTTACTGTTTTATCGTCTGAAGAAAAATTGTATTAAAAAACCCTACGGTTGGAATTTAGCAAGACAACAAACGTTTAGATCATTTATATAGGTTCTATAACCATAACCGTTTCCAATCAAAGTTTGTAATTCGTGAAATTTCTTCACTTCGCTTCAGAACATAGCTCTATACCTTGTCTTAGATCTGACCCAACCTTTTGTCATCTGGCCAATTTATGCATCGCCTTCGCCATCCATATATACAACTGCATTTTATGCCAACTCATTTATCGGACATTTCAAGAGCTGGTCTAAAGTGTTGCTTTGTTGGAAGATAAAAAAAAACGCCAAAAGTTATTGGCACTTATATACTTTGAAATTGGTTCAGGTTTCAACTCCAAGGGCATGTACCACAAAATTAAAATTAACCAATTTTACAGGGACTTTTTTAACAATGCGGATTTTAGATGGTTGCGAACATGAACGTTGTTCGTGTTCATCACGTTCAACAGATGTTGAAAATCAACATAAAAACATTTTCTTTTTTAAAATGGATGCACAGAAATTTGAACTGACTAAAGTCGAAATAAAATGTTAAAAGTACTATTATTGACTATTGTACATGTCCTTCTCGTTTACGCTTCGATTACACATTGATATAAAGGTTTAATCTCAAAATTGGAAATACAATGAGAAAAGCATAATTAACTAAATATTTTATAAAGACAAACGATTCAAATTCCTTCTTAAAACCGCAAAAAAAATCGAACTTGTAACTGTATACACTTCGCACGTTAAGTTTTTTCATTTTTATAACAATATGTCTACACTTGTAGCTTTTTGGTAAAGAAAGTGGGGGAATTTAGAATTTCCCAATGTTATAGTTTGCATATACAATTGTATATTGTTACATTTAATTGCACAGGCGTTATATAAGCATTCGTCTCTTAGGAGTCACACTTGCTTAGTGACCGCAAAACCAAGAATACCCGAGTGAGAGTGTCATTCGGTGAGACTTGTCTCCGTGTTGTTTGGTACCAATCTTGAGTACCAGTACCAGATAAGTCTTCCGCATAGAAAGGGGCTTCCCAGTCACTGTTCTAAATTTTTGGTGGCTGCATTTCTGTATGGAAAATCGGCATTAAATAATAATTATTAATAGAATAAGATAAACAAAATAAAAAAATGAACATTTTGAATTTTTTTCAGTTTCACTTAAATGTTTCCAATAATTACGTAAGGATCTTCTACAGGTCGTGCTCCAATTCAAGATAATTAAACAATAATAATTACCTACTATAATTTCATTTTCCATAAAGTTTGTATCACCGTTTCGGTAAGGCCTTACAGCAAGCACCTTACCGAAACTAGTGTTTCCTTTGCAAAACAATAACTCACTGTGGAT